>JAOQGH010000005.1:19960895-19973305 GCA_025769975.1 Gallinago jamesoni | reverse complement strand
ATCCCTAACCTGTATTGGTGCCTGGGGTTCTTCCTCCCCAGGTGCAGGACCCTACATTTGGCCTTGTTGAACCTCATTAGGTTCTTCTCTGCCCTAGAGCAACATGACAGAGAGCCTGGAACTGTCACAACATCCCCGTGTTGCCAGCTGTGTATTTTTTCCCACCCAAAAATATTGTTGAGAAGCACAACGAGTGCCACCCTGTGTCACATCAGCAGGAGGGCTCAAGCATTTTCTATGGTGACCCTTTTCCTCCCCCAGCCCTGGTAGGGAGTAGAAGACCTGCCAACAGGTGAAAGCCTGAAGCTCAAAGTGGACATTCTAGAAGCATCCAGGGAAGGAGAAGGGTCTTTCCTCGCTGCCTACAGCCTCCTCAGTTGGTGTGAAGCTTCTCAGACCACAGCAAGCGGCAGCAGTTGAGGACCAAGAGCAGCCATGGCAGAGAAAGGACACCAGTGAGGTTCAGCAAGGCCAACATTCTATCAGAATTATTGATTTGCTTCTTCCCCCCCTCCTCAGTTTAAGTCCACCATGAGCTTCCCATCATTTTGCACCCCGGGATTTCCACCCCGGTGCCTGCAAGGGGAAGGGCTGGAGGGGAGGGAAGAGCTCGTTTAAGTGCTCTGGGTGGCTTTTTCTGGAGAAAACACCAGGAGATTGAGAAAGAGAAGGCGGCAGCAAGTGTCTGCACCCTTCACATGCAGCCAGGGGCTGTGCTCAGGGGGGCTTTGCCCATCAGCAGCTTCTCCTGGCTGCTGGGAACAGCGAATGCTTCATCCCTTCTCCTCTTCGTCCGTAGCAAAACCAGGAGGGCAGGGAAAAGCAGATGGGGCAGAGATGCTGAGTGGTTGTTTCCCACCTCACAACCACCAAGCCCAATTTCAGGTACAGAGCCCAGCCACTCCTGGGGTCTCCAGCTTTTAGAAAGTCACATTTTCACTCAGAGCTGCTCTTGCTGCCCAACCAGCAGTTCCTCCCCCAGGAATGTCATGGGCAGTCAGAGCAGATTGGGTACCTGCTCATCCTTTCTCCCAGTGCAAGAAGAGGACCTCAAGGTGCTGATCCAGTGGTAAATTTTAAACAGAAATGAAATACTTTTTTCTCTTTTAAACCTGAAATCCAGCTGGAGAACGCTCTGCCACAAGCCATGGATACCGAGAGCTCAGAAAGATTTGAGAATTTCAAAGCCCTTTCCAGCTTGGGACGTCCATCTTCTGATGTCCCCAACCATGTGCCACCAGGGTCTGCAGAGACTGCCTGCAGATCGCTCTCATGCTGCCAGCTCTGGTCCTTTTTGGTGACACCTCCAGGAAGGTGACCACCCCCTCCTCCTCCCTGAATCCTTCCAGAAACACACTGTCCCCCCCTATGCCCCATGGAGCTCCAGCTTTCCCACAGCAGCTGCTGCTCTTCCAGCCAAAGCCCACCTCAGCAGAACCAGGAGCCCACATGGAGACCGTACCAGGACCAAGAGGAACACCCAAGAGCGATGGGTTTTCAGAGGAGCTTGAGCCAGGGAACAGGACCCACACAACCCCTGGCAGGGCAACCTTCACTCAGGACCTTCACCACCCACAGCATCAGGGGCTCACGGGCAGCGAGGGGGAGAGGAGGCTGAGCTCAGCCATGTGCTCATTAGTGTTAATTACAAATGATACATCAAATACCCTCCCTGACTCCTTCCCCTCCTGCTCAGGAGCTGCTGACTGGTACAAGACACACCGATCGCAGTGACCTTTGGGGTTCCTCAGTCTCCTCAGTCCAAACAAGACCATGGGAACACCTCCGCAGTGCCAGCAGAGACCCTGGCCATTGCTGCTGGAGCTCCTGTGCCACCACGTTCTCACTGCAGAAGAGTACAAGACCTGCACTTGATGATGAAAGACAACAGGTCCTTCCTTCTCTCACAGCTTGAGAGAGAGACAGTTTATCATCCAAACTCATGCTGGTTCTGTTTGAGGTAGTTCCCAGGAGATGCTCCTATCCCTGGTAGCAGGAGACACTGTAACCCATCTACTTGGGGTGCCCAGAGCCCCACCATGCCCAGTGAGAGATGGAACATGAAGCTACAGAGACAGACCCATGGTCCCCTGGCAGACTGGGGACCATTGCCCAGCACAACCCCTTCTCCTGGGCTGCAGACCCAACAAGATCACACCAACACCTGGAGAACGAGAGAGAAAGAGAGAGAAACCTTCCCAACAAGGATCCCAGAAGCCTCAAAGCACCACCAGCAATAAAACTACACGGAGAAGCGGCATTTTGGCCAACTGACCCCGTAGCAGCGACCCAAAATCTCTGGAAAAAACCCCAAACCTGGTTCTTTTCATACTTGACCTTCCCCGCAGCAATACATTAGCCTCTCTGCACAGGCTCTCTGCTGCTCGAGCCGTAAGTGGGATGCTGCTGGGTTTATTGGAGAAGCAGAGGGGTCGGCTCGGCGAGGTCTCCCCGGGGGCTCCGTCCCCCGCCGCCGTTTAGCTCGGGTTGTGCCGTTTAATGGACTGGTTTTACAAAATAGCACGTCTGTTGTGAGCCCCCACAGTGTCTTTATAAAAAGAAAGCACCAACAATAAGCCGCCGGCCGGGCCCCCCCCCCCAGCTCTGCAGACAGGTTATGGCTTGTTAAAAGCCCCTCGCTGGAAGGAGCGGCGCCCTACGAGGGCAAGTCAATGATGCCTTTTGATACCTCAACTTAAAAAAAAAAAATAAAAAACCTCCCCACACTTGATTTCTTTTCCAAGGAATATTTGGTATTTGTTGCTCCGGGGGTGTCCAGAAAGGAAGAAAGTTACTGGCCCATTAACAACTGCCCCTTGGCCTGTTTTTCCCCCGGATTTAAAGCAAAGTGCTCAGAATTGGCAGCCAAGTGAGCCTAAAACATTTGTTTTGCCTCAGATTATTTGCAACACCCTGTAAACTCGGTGGCTTCTTGCTTCCTCGCTGAGGGGATTTCTCCAATACGTTTTTCCATGTGTCTCCAACATATGGAGCAATAAAAAAAAAAAAATCCAGCTCCTAGCTTGGTGTCACAAAATATTTTGGGGGTGGGGAGGGCCTTGGGGAGGAGGTGTGGGGCTCAGATCACTATGACCTGGCGGAGACCCGGGCCCGAAGGAAGCTCATGTTTTTATGAGCCAGGAAATTACAGGCTCAGCTTGTGCCGTGCCAGTTGTCCGTACGTGTCCAAGTTCCACATCATAACTGGGGTCTCGGTGGAGTCATCGAGGGACATGTGAGCAGGGACAGAGGGCAGCTGCAGGGGACAGTCACCCCCGGCGAGAGGTGGGCACCGAAAGATGGCTCAGAGGGATGGCCAGGAGGAGACAAGTTGGTGGCTGAAGAAAACATCCAAGAACCAGTCAAGGGAGAAGAGGCAGAACTCATGTAAATTATTTTCCCCATCCACCCACCCCCTACAATTATCAAAAAGCTGATTAATTGGGAACCAGCTGCAGAGACCCCTTATTTCCTAGGAGCATGAATGAGCCTGGAGAACTTCCCTGTGCCATTTAACAGGAGACAGGGTCCTCCTGCAAGCAACCAGGTCTCCATCAAGCTGGCCCAGCCAGGCCTTCCCTGTCCAACAGGATTTACAGGAAGAGCAGGGAGCAAGGGCTGGCAGAGGAGATTGTGTGCAGAAGCACACGGAGAGGTGGGACCAAGTGATGGAGAACCACAGAGTTAAGGAAGAAAAGAAAACCAACACACACCAACCCATCGAGCAGAGAGAGTGGCCAAGGAGATACCTGAAGAGCACTTAGAGCTTTTTTCTCTGTACACCAGCAGAAGAGTTCAGCTATGCCCGAGTTTCCCCAAATATATTTTCCCTGCTTCAAAATTTTGGATTTCTGAATGCCTCACGAGCTGCCCTGAGGTCTCAAATGTCCACCTGGGCACTGGCCATGAAGAACAGCATCACCAACCCAAACACACTGCTGCATGTAAGACACATTAGAGTGAAGCAGGTTGAGCACAGGCAGCAAAGCTGGCATTTCCTGGAGCAGAGCATCCAGCACGTACTTGCTGCTCTCTGGGAGATCCCACTGAGCACAAAACTTTGGGAAACACTCAAAATGCAACTTTGGGAGCCACTGGAAAGCCTGACTGAACCATAGAAGACAGTGAAGAACCCGATGAGCACAGCTGGCACCCAGCCTTCCCTGGTGGTGCTCCTTACCCACAGGTTGTCCCCATTGAGTTGCAGGGGCTGAGATTTAAGTTTTCCATCCCACTGCCATTCCAGCAGTAGGTGGGCATCCGAAAGCACAGGGAAGCTGCCACTGTGTCCCAGCTGCTCCCCTGGCTCCTCACCTAGGTGCTGTGAGTAGCCCATGGACAGCAAGTGCCACACACCTTCACTGCCCACGTACACATCACTTGGGCACCACCAGACATCTGCCAGGGGAGTCCTCAACAGGGCACCGCAATCTAAGGAAATGGGTGCATTTTGTCTCCTACTCAAATATAGGGGCATAGGATCTCTCAAGCCACCCGAATTCTAGTGCTCCTCGTTTTCCTTGATTTGTCACTTCAATCCTGTTGCTTCAGTGCAGGTTTTAAGGGTGACTGTCCCCGCAGGGTAATGCTCTTGTGGCAGCCCAGGCTTTAGCAGAGCAGGGATTTAATTCCCTTCTACCTCCTCTGCATGGTCACCAGGAGCCTCAGCCCTCTCTCCTCTTGCCCAGGCTGCCTCAGCTCTTCACCACAGCGCCTACAGCAACCCCATCAAACCAGACAAGTCCCTTTGGGCACCAGGGCAAAAAAAACACAGCTAGGGACAGCTTTCGAGCCAAGCAGGGACACAAGGAGCCCAGGAGCCTCATCCTGAACTTTTCAGCCAAAAAAATCTTCCTGCATAGCGAAGAGACGACTGGTTTCTCCACCTCGTTGCGCCGGGCAGAACATTAGAGGGTGACAAAACCCCACCAACTTTTTGGCATCTACCTGGTCGCTGTTTTCAGCTGCCTCATTTGGTGATGCTCAGGCACCATGCTGTTGGTGGAGGCCGGGCATATGTCCCAAGGGGAGCAGCCAAGGTCCAAGAAGACATCAGCCCGTGGCTGGAAGCTCAGAGAGGACATTACTTACAATTCTCTGGATGAGGCAGAGGGAAACACAGCTCTCCTCGGGCGGGCGGGCTGCGAGCAGGGCTGGAGTTTGTAAAGTGGCATCCAGCTGTCATCACTGGCATTTGTCAAATGAAGTGACCACTCTCGGGACAGGTACTATTTCAAAAGTGGACATCACTTTAAAAAAGTGCTAATGTACAAGGCTGTCAGGTCCTGGCCTCGGGAGCAAGATGGGTTCTCTGATGTTTGGGGGAAAGATAAGGCGACGGGGGGATCACCGGCCGCTCCCCGGGAGGGACGGCAGCCTGGGCTGTTTCTGCGAGTCACTCAGCAGCAGCACACACACAGATCTGGTCTCCTAGAGATGTTTGATCAATGGCCTCCTCCCCGTATCGCTGCTCACAAGCCAGTGGCCCCATGCTGGGAGGTGAGCTCCAGCCCACTCTGCTCAAGGCTGCCGGTTCCCAGCGTCTCCCAAAAAGCCTTCTCCTTCCATCAGTGCCCCTTGAGCAGGGCTGGGCAGAACATCACAGAGGGTGGAGGCAACAAACCCTCAGTTAAAAGCAGAGAGATACAGCAAAAAAAAAAAAAAGCTTCACAGAGTTTAAGCTTCACTGACTTCAAGTCAATACTCAAGAAATCTGCAACAAAGGACTTATTTTTATAGACCAGGCAGTAGCTTCCACGGCTGCTCCTAACTCCAAGTGCTCTGCTCAACAAGGGCTGCTTCATCTGAAACTTTGGAGAGCTTTCTCCAAAACCAATATCCCTCTTGAGACCAGGAGAGAAGGTACAAGTTGTTACCCTGGTGTCCATTGTTCCCTGTCCCCAGTCAGGGTGCAGGGCACCCAGTGACCAGAGCTTGACCCGCACCAGGCTCACGTGAGCCCTCACCTCTCCTTAGTTAACACCACTCCAGCAGAGAAGGCACCTCACCTTTCACTCCTACAGTAAGGCCACCTGAGAGCTTCCTATCCACTGCACTTCAGGAAAAAGAGGAAAGGAAAAAACCCAAAACCCAGAGCTCAACACATCCCTTTCTCCTTCCTTCTTCCACTTTTAGAGACAGCCAAGCCCCAAGCTAGATGTTCTTCAGAGCTTTAGAGGTTATCTACCAGGTTGACTGTGTTAGCTCCAAAACTGGAGCTGGAACAGGAGCTCTTCCCTTTAAAAAGCACAAAACAACCTCTCTCTGATGATGAGACTCAGTGCAATCTTCATCTCTAGAGGTTGGGGAGAGATTTAATCATGCCCTTCAGTATCCCAGGGCTCCACACCCCTGGGCACATCCTGGACCACCGTATTAGCACAGTGGGACAGCCCCTCCAAACACCACTCCCTGAACACCAACAGCAGCCAGACCAGAACATTTATGCCCCCCAAAATAATGCAAATAAGCAAACAACCCCTTCCCACCCTACGTACCCCTCTCCCCATATGGAAAAACTCCACATACCTTGCAGAAAGCACATCTCTCTGCCACCCAAACACCACCAGCATTGACACAACCCCCCCAGTGCTGGGGCTTATATAAGGTTTGCCACCCCAGGGAAGGAAACTCCTGCCCTTTCTCTAATTAGCAGCAGGTTGTTCAGCTAATTAGCTTTCTTTCCTTCACTCCTGAGTCCCAGCTGTGCTGACAAGGACATCCATCCCATTCCTTGTGAAAATCACAGTGGAACCCTTCTTACCTGTGTCTCTGCTGCTTGGAGCCCTACAGCTGGTCTGTGGTGTGTGGCTGGGAAAGAAATGACACTTTAAAAGTGTTTCCTTAAATGACATAGTATTTATCATATATATTATAGCATATTATGTTTAAATAGCACAGACAAATGAAAAACTAAAGAACCAAAGTGATGCTACAAAAACACAGAGGGCAACTTATTTCTTGTGCAGCCTTTTGATTGCTGATTGTTTTTGTAAATGATCGTTTTAGGGAAATTTAACAGGGGAAAAAAAAGCCATTCTAAGTGAGAACATTTTTTTTTTAATTCTTATCCATGCATAAGGAAATGTATTTACTTATTTATAATAGAAACATATTTGTTTATTCCTTATTAACATGAGGAGATCGTGATGGGAGGACAGAGCTTGGTATAGAGCTGTAGAAAAATTCTGGCTGTGGAGGGGTCTGTGTTTCTGCAAGGAAAAGCGAAAGACAACTCCAAAGCTGAAGCTCTGCAAATTCCAGCGAGAAACGAGGCATGCATATTTAAGTGAGGGTGATTAACCGCTGGCACGGCCCACCATGGGAAGTGATGGATCTGCCATCTCTGGATGTCTTCAAACGGCTGCTGGATGCTCCCCGGGAGCCTCATCCCGAAACCCAGCCCAGGGGGTGGATGTCACCTTCCCTGGCACCGCAATTGCTACTGTTGGCCTTACAGCCCCAAAAAACACCGCCGTGAGGTGTATGAGCTCCCAACTTTTCAATATATAAATGCATAATTATTGGAGGCTTGTTCCTCACCGAGAGCCATCGGTGACATGGGCTCGGTCATGTCAGGTCAGGAAAAGAAACACAGACTTAGAGACCAAATTTCTCCTCCCAGCTCTGCCTTCGACCTGCTCTGTGACTTTCTCAGAGTTATTTCATCTCTCTGTGCTTTTTGGCTGCCCGTTCCTCACCCTGGCTGGGAGTGTTTGGGGCAGGAATGCCTTGCACAATGGGTTGCATCGTGCTCAGATTGATGGGTGGGTTTGATTTGAGGGCCCTAAGACGTGGTTTCTGTATGTATTTTCAAGGGTTACGTACCTTTTGGTGGGGATGAGAAGTCTGGAGGTTTTTTGTGGCTCCATGAACATATTGGTTGAACAAAACCTCTTGAAATTCTTTCCTGCAAAAATTTATTTTCTTGGGGGAAAAGAATTAGGAAATTACATAAAGAAAAAGGTTTAGAGGACTTTGAAGAAGGAAGTAGATCAGTGAAGAGAGCGTAGGAGAAAGCAGACCTCGGCATCAATATACAAACAGCTTCAAATGTGCATCACCAAAGGAAGAGCATGAGTTTTTAAGCTAACATCATCTGGGAGAAGGACGAGTTCATTCAGGGCCAAGAAACCCAAAGGGGGAGGTTGCCGTTACTGAGACATCTCCAGGGGATGGAAAATCAGGAACGATCAACCAGAACAGCACCGCAGGCACAATGAAATAGAGGAGGATGGAAATCTGACCGAGAAGCTGGATCTGTGGGCTTGAATCAGGCAGAAATGTCACGTATTTCACTGTGATTTTTATGGAAATCGTTAATATTAAATGTCTTATGGAAGCAAAAGTTTTAACCAGCTGGACTGGGAGAGAGGAGATGTCAAAGCAGAATCATGAGATGTTTTTTAATGGGCCTTTTAACAAGCCAGTGGTCAAGCTACCGTATGAGTGTTGGCTTCAAGCCACGGGGAAGGGTTGATGCATCCACCCAGGGGTCTGTCAGCCCAGGCTGGTTGTTACACGGCATCTCACTGGCCTCTGATTCTAGTTTCAGCTACAAAATTGTGTAGACTATGCTGAAGCGGTTGGGGGGAGGAGGTGGAGGTCTACAAAAGGTCCATGGAATGGTTTTGATGCGGTTTCATGGTGTTATCAAGCACCAAGAGTCAGAAAAACAGGGTGGGTTTTTTTTTTCAAAGACATCTCCATCTGGGCACTGAAAGAGAAGTGCCCCAAGTTGGTCGCTTGTGCTGACCTGTGCCATGACTCGGGTCCTTCCTAGGACCAGAATTTCAGAACTGAGCTGAGAATAAGCTCGTTTTGGTGTTACTCCTCTCTCCTTTCCTCCGGAGGATGAGCCCAGCATCTCTGCCAGCCCTGAGGAGGGGGAAACCCACCACCTCCCATCACAGCTCCTTGTTCAGCTCCCCCCCCAGTGCCATCATCCCAACTCGGACCACTTCCACTCCACTCTGCTCTGTTTCCAAAACCCCCATCTTTTTTTTTTTTTTTTTTTTTGACTTTTTTTAATTTTTTTTTTTCCTGGCAATGTTGCAGGGAAATATCAGAGGCACCCATGTGGCCTCCGCTGGCTCAGAAAGGAGGTACTGGCCGTGGAAGAAACACCCAATTATTTAGCAGCTGTCAAGGATAAGCTAAATAACCCCGGGGATGGGGAAGGCTGGGCTCTCGCGTGTCTGTGTACGAGGAGAGGAGGCAGAAAGCATCTTCCCCGAGGCGGGCGAGGAAAGCAGAACCCGTGAAGCAAATCTATTGCAGAGGGCCAGCCCGGCGGGACGCCGCGTTTCGGAGAATGAAAAGGGGCCGGGGATGTCCTGGCAGACGCCGGGGCAGGGCTACGGGCAGACGAGCTCTGCCCATTCATCAGGCCCCGTCAGGCTCCCCGAGCCAGCCGTGGGATAAATCAAACCGCAAGAGGGGAAAGAGAAGGGGGGGGGGAAAGTGTCCGAGGGGGAGGTGGAGGGGGGGGGTGGGGGGCTTGTACGCTGCGAGCCTTGGGGGGAGAAGAGGGACCGAAAAGGCAGCGCGAGGGAGAGGAAAAACTAGATCAAAGGCAGAAATTCATCAGAGATAACGGAATTATTTATTTTTCCTGCTGGTAGTGGGGATTTTTTTTTATTTTTTTTTTATCCCCCCTCTTTGAGGCCCCCCAGGCCTTCTGGGCTCCTACGTCTCCAGCCAGTCTGTTATTCTCAGGCGTCCCATCACCCCACCCCAGCCACAAAGCAACATGTTCACTTCATCACACGGCTCTGCTCGGCGCAGCGAGACCTTTTGATCTCCCTCTCCCCAGTGTTTATGTGTGACAGTGCAAGAAATGTATTTACAGTACACGGGGCTCTGCTAGACACTGCCTGCCTTCATTTGAACATTAATATTGGGAGCAGGGGAGGGGGGTGGTGGTGAGGGGGGAGCAGCTCTCCTTTAATTCACCCATCATTTATTAAAATGTTTATTTGGAAATCCGCAGGCCCATTTATCTGGTTATTACTCAGAGCAGGATCAAATAATAACTCAGGTTCCCTGTGTCACACAAGACAAACCAAATATACGCTGGATGAGGTCTCTCAGTGGCCCCCACGTCCATCCTCACGCCTGGCGCTTGGCCGGCTGCAGGGCCCCTGGGTGGGCTCCCCGGACCCGTAAAGCAGCTTTTCATCTCTGGGTTCACAGGCTCAGATCCAGCCTGAGCCAGCTGCTACCGCTGGTGGTGCCCCCAAACCCCCTCCCCGTAGCAGTAGGTGCCTGGTGGGGCAAGGGCTCCTCTGCTTAGAGCTTTTCCCCAGCTCCAAGTGACTCCCACCCGGCTTTTAAAGCTGTCTCTTCCCATCTTTGCCACCTCTCCCGGGAGCAGATAGGTATCTGTAGGAGGACCACATCATGGAGGACCATGTCAGCGCAGCCAGGTCACTATCACGAGCTGGGAGCAGCTGGAGAACTTGGGGTCACCCCAAAGCTCTTGTTCTCAGAGCCAGAAACCAGGAAAACCACCTAAATTCTGGGATCAATCTTGTGTTTCTGGAGAGGAAGATAGTCAATGGCCACCGAGCGCCAGTGGCCTGCTTCCTGTCTGCCCCACCACCTCCATCCAACATTCCCTTTTCTCCTACTTTTCACAACCACGTGATGAACGATGAGGTTTTGAAAAGTGCTAATTTCAAGCTGCCAACTGCTCCAGGCTGACCTGTGAGGCCACATTCGGATGGTTTAAGTGCCCCTGGCACACGTTTCCTGGTGGCCAGCTGTTGGTCTTCAGAGGCTAAGAAAACATTGAGGCCACTTTCAAGTAGAACTTGGTGCTGAACAAGTTTTGACCAAAGGGTCTTTAACAACGAAACAGCATCAGGCACTTGCCAAAGGAAAGGTGGATGTGGCCCATTTCACATGGTAATGGCACATCTCACACAGGGCCAGGAGAGAGGCTGGAGGAGCCAACATGCAAAACACTTTGGAGAACATTGACACTTGAGGAAAGGAATAATTACAGAAACTGGCTGGTGCAAGGGAAAGTGAGTTCAGTAGATGAGATTGGACACTTGTGGGCTCTGTCCCCCATGTCCCTAGCCCTTTGCACTTCACAGCCCTCCTGTGCTGCTGCATTACTCTCAAGTACAAAGGATGAACAACCATCAAATGCCAGTTTTTCTTCAGTGCTTGGGATCTACCAGCAGCTGCTTGCGAATTTTGTCTTAAAACTGTGCTGTGTTCCACAAGATGCTGTAGCAGCCATCATCTCAAACCCAGCTTTGGAATGAAAGAACGAGGAGTTAGAATCATACAATTGTCTGGGTTGGAAGGGACCTTTAAGATCACCTAGTCCAACCATCAACCTAACTGATAAAAACCATCACTAAACCATGTCTCTAAGCACTATGTGAACCTATCTTTTGAATACCTCCAGGGATGGTGAATGAACCACTTCCCTAGGCAGCCCATTCCAAGGCTTAATAACCCTTTCAGTGTAAAAATTTTTCCTGATATCCAATCTGAACCTCTCCCTGTGCAATTTGAGGCTGTTTCTTGTTGTCCTATCACCTGTGACTTGGGAGAAGTGACAGACCCCCACCTCTCTACACCCTCCTTTGTTACACAAGGTACTTAACCAGTACCTTGGGCAATAACATGAACCTCTCCCAGGCTCCACTACAGCACAAGCAAAAGCATTGTAAAGATAGAAAGGTACTAAACTGTGCTCCAAGAGCCTCTGTGATCCACCCACCTCCTGACAACCCAGCTCCACCGTGGCCCTGCTGCCCCACTCAGCCTCTCTGGGGCACCCAGTGGCATTAGAAGGTGGCATTGAACCATGAGATCCCTCTCCCTTAATGGGTGCCATGTGCTCCCAGTGCAAGGTGGTCCTCTTGAGAGCCTCCGAGCACTCCGGGTGCACAGACCCACACCAGACGCCCACCAGCAACACCACCCTGTCCCCCATCTCCAAAGCCAATGGGGCAAAGCCTGCGGAGAGAGTTGGGTTCGCCCCATCCTGGAGTGTGATGTTTTAAAATAAGTGGGGCTGGAACCTGGCACCACCACACACACCATGGTGAGTCCTGCCTTACTTCTGAGCTGGGGGACTGCCCTTAGGAGACGTCCCCTCCTCCGGTAGCATCCTGCCACTGACCCAGAGACATCACTGGAGCTCATCAGGCGGTTACAAACGTTCATTTTTAATGCCTGCTCTCTCTGTTCAACATATTCATCAGTGACCTGAACAAGGGGACAGAGTGTATCCTCAGCAAGTTTGCTGATGATACCAAACTGGGAGGGGTGGTTGACACCCCGAAGGGCCATGCTGCCATCCAGTGAGATCTTGACAGGCTGGAGAGCTGGGCAAGGAAGAACCTCATGAGGTTCAACAGGGAAAAGTGTAGGGTCCTGCACCTGGG
>JAOQGH010000005.1:19933058-19960795 GCA_025769975.1 Gallinago jamesoni | reverse complement strand
GGGGGGCCCAGAACTGGATGCAGTATTCCAGTTGTGGCCTCCCCAGTGCAGAGCAGAGGGGGAGAATGACCTCCCTCAACCTACTGGCCACACTCTTCCCTACGCAGCCCAGGATTCCATTGGCCTCTTGGCCACAAGAGCACATTGCTGGCTCATGGACAGGTTACTTTCCACCGGGAGCCCCAATCCTTCTCCTCAGAAGTCCATAGGTAACATCCCTCCTCTGTGTCTGCAGCAGCACCTGGCACCTTAAAATGTCAAAGAAACAGGTACACCCCAAGTACTAATTGGCATTTTTCGTCCTTAACATGAGCAATGCTATATTCTGAAATACTGGTGGATCTTACCATTACAAAACAAAATAAAATTGAAGGTTGAACCCAGATGAAAATGAACGTGAAAGGGCATAAAACGTGTGTTTGAACGTAGGGGTAACTTGGTGTGAGGTAATTTATTCAGGTTTATGTAATCAGAGTCCTCCCTGGGCTTTATTTCTCATTTCCAGGAAGGTCCTGGCAGGATGACACATCGATGTCTTTTAGGAGATTACAGAGGCTTCAGGGTAGTATTTAAGACACTGTCTTGAAAAAATTGCTTTCCGCAGTGTCTCAGTGGAGGGTTCAGTAATGTGTTTTTTTACTAGAAATGGGAATTACAGTGATGACAATTTTTGTTTGTTTTTTTTTTTTCTTTCAGCTGTTCTTACGGACAATTTCATCGTCTTGTCATTTGAGGACCGTAACCAACTCTGCTTCATTCAGTTCCCAAGGAAGATGGATTCTCCTGATGTAAACAAAAGACTGGAAAAGCTCTCGTGTTTGGACTTTAAGGTATGGCTGTCACCAGCGACTGTAAATACCGCAGGAACTTTACCTTGTGAATCCCTGCTGCGGGCTGATACCCGACAGCAGTGCGAGTTGCAAACCTTTCTGTAACTCATTCAAGGATTGGAGCATCTCCCTGATGAGGAAAGGCTGAGAGAGCTGGGACTCTTTAGCCTGGAGAAGAGAAGGCTGAGGGGAGACCTTATGAATGCCTACAAGTATCTAAAGGGTGGTTTGAAGGAGGACGGAGCCAGACTCTTTTCAGTGGTTGCCAGTTAGAGGACGAGGGGTAACGGGCATAAGTTGGAACATGGGAGGTTCCACTCAAATATGAGAAAAAACTACTTCACAGTGAGAGTGCAAGAGCCCTGGAACAGGCTGCCCAGGGAGGTCGTGGAGTCCCCTTCTTTGGAGATTTTCAGGACCCACCTGGATGCCGTCCTGAGTAACATGTTCTAACAGGCTCTTGGCAATCCTGCTTCAGCAGGGGAGTTGGACTAGATGATCTCTGTGGTCCCTTCCAACTCTAAAAAATTCAGTGGAATTCAGTGAAAGAGAGGAAACACTGAGCTGCCACAGGCATATTCTTTTGACAACTCTTTGCAGAGCTGTCTCGGTGAAAGCCCCTGGATTCTGTAACAGAAGCCGCTGGTGGCAGGAGCACAGCACCCCGACACCTCCCGGGGGGCACCGTGCCCCCTAACCCTGGGCTGGGGGATCAAGCCCAGAAAATACCAGCCGGGTCCCAGCTGCAGGTAAGTGGGGCTGCAATCACAAGTTGCACAATCACTGCTAAAAAGAGGATTTGGAAGAAAAGAGCTTTTTGCTAAAGTTATATAAAAGGGGATGTGCATGGATTTTTCTTTAAAAAAAAAAAATCACGTTCACATTTTCAGAGGAAAAGGAATTTCTGTTTTTTAGTTCAGCAGAGCATCTCATTCTGAAAAGGGAGTTGTTTTAGCTCTTGATGCCCGTGTGCACGCAGAGAAAAAGCAGTTTCAGTTTCAAGCATTTGCTGCATAACACATAGACATCATACATCGAGTGCAACCTCTTGACTACACACAAAATGATTCAAGTGTCTTCCCGCTTCCTGAACAGAAGTTTGCATTTTGGCCTCTCAGCCTCGTTTATGCCCATTTAATTTCATCCAATCTACCCTTTCCAAGGAGCAACCCTTCATTTTGGTGTCCCCGCTGCTGAAATCCCACAACCCTCTTAATCCTTCCTGCGCTTACACAAACAAACTCCCTGATACAGAGACCTCTCGAAATAAAACTCACTTATTAACTGCTTGGAAAAGGCTTATTTTGCTTTTTATTTTTTTTTTTTTTTTTTTAATTTCACCTTCCCTTTGCTGTCCTAACTCTGCAAGAAGGGGTGAGTCACGGCTTTGAAATCTGCGCTGGATGCCAGCTGAAAACAGAGGCTTTACACGATCAAATTGACAGATGATTCAAAGGCGGCCCCGCTCCGCACAGACCCATCCATATTCCCAGTTAAAAGAAATATTGCGTTTTTAAGGGTAAAGAAACATATTTAAGAGATAAAGGAAAAGAAAAGTTTGCTGGTCATCAATTATAATAATAAAACGGAGGAGAGAGTGGGGTGGGGGGTGGGGTGGGGGGGAAAGAAATTCACTTTAAAGACACGTTAAGGCCCCCTAATCTTCAAAGAGATAAAGGAGGGAGGCTGCCCTTGAGCGAGCCGCTCCGGCAGGAGGCAGCCACGGTCCCAGCCATCGGGGAGGTGAATCCAGCCACAAAATATGCCCAGGATAAACTTGAACCAAGCGTGGTTGGGTTCAGCGGGAAAGGATGGAAAAGGGGACACAAGGACACGGTGGATGAAGGCTTGTAGGGCTGTTGGGAGAGCCCCGGGTCTTGTGGTGGCACCAGGGGGCATGAAGGGAAGCCTCATTGGGGTTTTTCTCCCTCCAAGCCTTGCTTCTCCTGCCAGACATATGCCCAGTTGGACTTCAAAACAGCTTAGAAGACAAAAAGTTGTGACTGCCAACTGTGGTTGGACCTGCAGGAACATCCACAGCCCTCTGAAGTCAACGGTCTCCAGCTGAGTTCAGATTAAGCCCTCGGGGCACTTTGTTGCCAGGGTATGAGAGCCAAGGGATGGAAGAGAGGTGAACTGAGATGCCTTATGCTTCTGAGCACAAAACGGGTGTGCAAAAATCCATAATCATGTCACAGATGGGGAGAGAACCATCACATCCTTGGATCTTGTGGTTGCTGTTGTGAAAGTCCACGCGTGGACTCTTTGCACAGGAGTACTCATAGAAGATGCAGCACAGTGGAAAGCTGTAGGCAGATTTCCTCCCTTTACAAATTTTGGACTCGGACAAAGGATGCTTTAAATTCCATGTCTTAAGTAGCCCTCCACAAAGCCTCCAGCCTGCCCAAGCAGCACGTACAAATGAGGAGGTTCCACCTACAAATTGCATTTCATTGCCCACCTGGTGGAAGAGGCTTTTGTGCAACTCTAATTTCCCGTGACAAAGCCAAACACTTTCTTTTTAGGCAATTTGAGAAAACAAAATTCAAAACTCCAGGAAAAACAACAAGATGAACAACAACAAGGCCAGGTGGGCTGGGTTCCTCTGCTGGAAAGGTGTGTTCCAGCCCTTGGAAAGACGTCAATCAACTGCGGAAGCCAAAACGAGACCACCAGCACTGCCAAGTTTTGTCCACTGGTAAAATGATGGAAACATAGAGATTTGGGTCGATCTGCTCGGCGTTTGCTGGCTGGGGAAGAAGGGTTGCGACAGAGGGGTCCTCTAAAGTTTGGTGAAAGGAGTGTCCTACTCCGAGCCAAACAGCAAGGATTGTCAGAGATAAAAAGAGGACCACCAGGAAACGAAAACCTGGAGTCAGCAGCGGGAGGTTACGCTATTTAGAGAGCCCTGCTGAGTCATGGGGTGGAGGGAGCTCAGCACATCAAGGTACTCACTCCTCCCTGTAGCCTCAGAGGGGCTGACTGGATGGAGAGCGCTGGAAAAAAAATGGGAATGTGCTGGAGCAGGCCTGGATTATGGATAATGCATTGTAACTGCATTATTAGATTATTAATACTGATACAGAAATGCTCCCCATCCATCCATCAAGCTGGACTGTGTCCCATTAACCACTCAGGTTTACCAGAGTATCTTTCCTCAGCCAGAGGAAAACGGGACCAGCTCCACCGTGAGCCACCCAGGACCATTTTAAAGCTCGGAGAAAACCACAGTGAAGTTCAACTCCAGTTTCCTGCAGCTCTGGCAGATTCAGAGCACGAAGCCCATTTTATACAGATGAGCTCAAGTAAGGGTACAAGAGCAACCCTGCGAAATAAAAACCCACCAAGGACAGATGATGGTTGACCCATCACAAGATGTGGAAGAATCCCAAAGCATCCAAGCGAGGCATAAACAAGGTAGTCAAAACACGGAAATAGCTGGACACTTGCAGGTTTGGCTAACTCGCTTAGCCCCTCAAGCATGTGGTGTGGAGACCAAGCCCAAGGAGCAGAAACTGCAAGTGCCCAAGCTTTGGAGAGCCCCTCCAGCAGCAAGGTCTCATCCTGCCCCACGTCCCGAAAGATGCCTCTTATCTAAGCCCTAGTGATTGTTCAGCTTGCGATGTGCCATTCTCTCACCCTCTTGGGCCCTTGAGGCTTTTAAAAAAGTTGTTTCCCACCTCAGAGCCCGCTGGTGTGGAGAGTTTATCATGAAGTTCAACACCAGAATTTTTTCTTCGGCTTGGAAGCCAAAACTAACATAAACAGCCGGCTCCTCATTCGTTATTCTAATTCCACCATAAAACATGCCAAAGCCGGTTCTGACTGAGGTTTTAGCTGATTTACTGCCTTTTCAACAGGCAGTGTCTAATGAATTGGGTAAGCTCGTGGTTCAGATTTATACCGGAGGAGCAGCTGTAAGGAGCTCGCCATCGGTGCGGCCTCTCCCAGCCGGCGTCACTGTGCCGAGAGCAGCAGAAATGCTGCCGAAAAAGGGCCATTTTCAAGAATTTCCTATTTCCCACCACAGGGAAAGGGCCACATCCAATTTTTTTTTTTTTTTTTCCTCTTAGCACTGAAATCCGAAAGGTGAAGGAAGAGCTTCGGGGACTCGGACCATCCCCTGGCTCAGGCTGGAGAGTTTGCTTCAAGGTGGGGATTTGGAGCATTGTCTACTGGTGGCTCCAGGGGACGTCATGACACCACATCCAAGACACCGTGCGCAGGACAAGAGGCTCTGGTATGCATCACATTGCTGAGAAAGACACATCATCACATCATCAAGCAGTACATGGTTGGTTCTGGCATCACATCAGGGTGGGGAAAGAGGTCCAACATCCCCGGTGTCAGTGGCAGCCATGCCTTGTGCTTCTGACCACTGAAGCCAACGTTCTCAGCCTGGACATACTTGCACAAAGCCTGGATCCCTGGTGTTTTTTTGGAGGAAACCATTCCCAGCTTCAGCTTTGGCAGGCACCACATGTAGCTATGAGAATTTTCATCTGATCAAGAAACCCCAACGCATGGTTTATCAAAAAATGTTCTCAGCCAGATCTGCTCCAAAATCCCCTTGCAGGACCTGCTCCAGTGGGCAGGACAACAATGCCAGCTGTAGCACATATCACAGCCTGGTTTCCCTTCAGCTCTCCACATCAGAACCCCTTTCTGAGAAACAGTGCTTGCTTTGGATGCTCCCAGCTAGGTTAATTCCATCCAAATATAAAGCATGTGCCATTTTCTTAATTTGTCTCTATCAGGTTAAAAAAAACCTGTTTCCCAGGGAGGCTGGTGCATGGAAAGAGGAGTTCAGCTAAAACATTAACCCTTTGACATCTGATGGCAGGTATTTTGGAGTTCCTCGAAGAATCCTTTTTTTAACTTGAGATGCTCCTATTTTAAACACAGCCAAGCTCACACATAAAGACTCCCAAGCAGCATTTTCCAAGCAACACATAATTAATGAATCCAGTAGTTTTGCAAGGCTACCACCCAACTATTCTCCTTCCTGGGCTGCAAGAGGGAAGGATGAAAGAAGCCCAAAAACCCCCCTCCCAGGTACAAACATCATTTTCTCCCTAGACAAGGCAGAGGAAATGAGAGCAGCCACTGTCTTTACCAGGGAGAGCTTCCCATTTAGCAGCACCATGAGTTGTGCAGAAACACCCAAATGGTTCCAGGTGGGGTGAGATCTTCCACTCGGATCTCTGTGCCACGCCCTCCAATGCCAGGGCTTCACTAATGCCTAGAGTGAAGTCTTCAGAGATGGACACCCAGATATCCAACAGGGTATCCCTTCTCTGGGAGCCCTGAGAGAGGGGGGATACTCTTCCTCTTCATTAGGCTGATGCACACCCCTGATCTTGGGTTGCAGGGAGCTCTTGGTCTGATGCCTCACTCTAGCTCACTCCTGTCTCTACAGAGATGCGTTGAAGGGCTGCCAGTTGGGCATCTTTAAAACCTTCTGGGGCAAGATGCAAAGAGGAGGGAGCCAGGTCAGGACAAGGGAGGGCCATGGATTCCCACCACTTGAGCCTGGAAGATATTCTTTGATCCTCTCTCCTTGCCCAGCAGCAGTGGCTGGGGGACATCTTGGGAGCACAGTCCAAGATGAATCCAGGAGATCCCAGATCCAGCAGAGCATGGTTCAAAGCACAGTGCAGTGACTTCTCATTGCTCTATCAACCACGAACAGCCCTGACACCAGCCAGATGCTTTTACTGCCTCGAGCTGAGACAGCTGAGAGCGCCAGGGCCCTGGGGAGCTCGGGAGTTGGATAAGCCCCTACTGAAGCTGCCGGTGATGGAGCAGTTCAAGCAATGCTGCTTGCAAGACAACAAGGAGACTCTCATCCAGAGCATCCCTCAAAGGCTTTCAAACCATGCTGTGCGCCACAGCCTGCCTTCCTCACCTGCAAAGCCCCTGAGGCCCTGGCACCACGCTGGGCTGGAGACCATCTGCCACGGCTTGTTCCTGCCTTGTTTTCTCCCGAAGGCACTGGAAAAAACAGCACTGCAGGTGTGGGGAGGCAGGGGAGGCAACCTGGATTTCACATCAGGGTTGCGAGGTGAGGGATTTTCAGTCCTTCAGCTTGCTTTGGCCCAAGTGAAAACATATTTCCCCTCACTCCGCGGGCTGTACCTTTTAACAGCACAGACACTTTGACATTTCCATCCAGCTCTTTCTTATTGCTGCTGCTCAGAGCAAGACCAGTCTGATTTATGGTTGGCCACTTAATGTTGAGACCAGGAATTTGGGACCTTCTTGCCTTACCAGAGTACTGGAAGATGCAGTTTTCTCCAAGTGTCTCCAGGCTGCTTGGCAGGAGATGCAAAGAGAAGAAGAAAACTAAAGCCTTTTTCTAGGTTCCAGTGTTCTTCTGGCTTCTAAATTCAGATGTAAAACCAGTTCAAGCCTTGGAGCGAGGAGCTCCTGCGGATTTAGTTGCATAAGTCAAAGAGGTGGCCACCTTTTGCCCCTTTCTTGCAGGGCCCACATGTCTGCACAATGGCTCTCAGGGGCTTTCCAATTCCCCAAGCCTTTTACACACCAACAAGAGCAGAGGGAAAGCCCATGAAGCCCCTTCCTTCACCAAGCAGGCTCGCTTGGTTGTCACGCACCCCCAAATCACACCCAGTTCTTCCCCTATCCTCAAAAAGCTTTAGGGCTCCTTGACTTGCTGATCTGCCCTGCTATCCATCCTTTTCACTGACAAAAATATTTTGGGGATGATTCCCTGCATGGCTCTGGCAGCAGTGGGGCAGAGAGGACCAGCGTTTCCATTTTCTATAGGTTAGGTGGGAGGTCACATCTGTCTGCCAGGAAGGGACCTCTCTCCCGCGTCTGCACCACGCAGAAACCTGGTTGTCTGCCTTCAGCCCCTCCGGGATGGGGATGTGCCCTGGGTTTTCTCTGCCTTTTTCCTTATCTGAGATTGAGAGTTGCCAGCAGCTCAGCGCCGCGCTCCCCCAGGAGCTCGGGGGGGGGGAGCCAGGAGCCCCCTCTGCTCACGTCATCCCGGCTCGCTGGGTCTGCGTTATACCAGCCACAGCAGCTTCGCCAGAGGAATCAGCTCCTTCAGCCCTGATCAAAACCCCTCCATCCCCGGGATTTTTTTTTTGCTGTAGATACAAAGAGGGGAGGCAGAGGGGTGGGGGAAGGTATCACAGTGCATTCATTAACCAGGTGACATTCAAATCCAGCAACCTCCCCCACCTTCCTCTAGGCACAACCGCTGCGATTTAAATTACATGGAGGGGTAGGATTTAGTGGGCTGCTGGGAGCGGACTTGGCGCACAGATCCCCATATCTGGAAGAGGCCTGTCCTTTGTGTATTGTGTTATGAGACAAAGGCGGAAGAAAACACCTGGAACATGGAGGCCGGGGTGGGGGGAAGAGACGTTGCCGCGGCTGCTTAGGAGATTTGGGCCAGATTTGTAGAGGTCCTTGGAGATCAGCCACCTTTGCCACAGCTTGGAGCAGCCACTTGATGCCCAGAGACCTGGGTTGGGGCTTGCTTCCAGATGGTCAGGAACCCTGGGCCAACCTCCCCTGGACACACAGCGGAGCAGCTCAGCATTACATTTGCCACGCGGCTGCCGCATCCCGACCTGCTCCATGTGTCAAGCAGAGTCAATCCCTGCCTGGGATGTGCTGGATTTGCTGTGTACACGCAGACAGGACCACCTCCTTCCCCATGTGTTGACAGGACTGCACTCAAGCACCTAAAGATATATAAAAATGTGCCTGGTGGGACGGAGCGGTTGACTCCCCCTGAACTTGCAGGCTTGCACCTTGCAGACCTGCTTCCTCCACCTCTCAGCCAGTACTTCATCCTCCAAAAAACCATGGCACCCTTCTTGGCTGGGATAAGGAAACCCTGGCAATGAACTCTAACGAGCCTTCAGCTCCTCTCTACCCGCGGGACACCACGCAAATACCTTTCGCAGCCAAGAAGATGGATGTAACAGCCGAGGGAGGAGAGGAAGGAGAGGAAACGCAGATAAACCTAGCCCTTCAGGGGAAATGCCCCACGGCAGGCATGAGGAGAGGGGTGAGAGGTTCCTCAGACACCGATAAGGATCTCCCCCACCCTCCCGACCCTCTGCGTCGCACATGGAAAAGCAGAAAGTTGGAGGGCATGTTGGATTTATGATGCAAAGACACCGGAGCACCAGGGCAGGGTGTTCCCTGGTCCTTCGTCCTCCAGACGTTGCCCTCCTGCAGCATCACTGCCGGGTACCCTGAGGCTGGTGGCAATTTGGGGGCTCTGAATGAGTTACAGAGCGCACGCTTCACCCTGTGAGACACGGCACCTCCCTTCCTACCGGGAGGAAGGGAAAGCCCCATAAATAAATGGCGATAGGAAAGATATTACAGGTCCTCCCAGAAAGTGCCTGGAAGCCGCCTCGGAGGAGAGGCGGGGGGGAAGAGGGGGGGGAAGGGAGGCTGACTGACAGCCTGATTTAAGACCTGTCTGAAAAGCAAACAAAAGCAATTGAAAACTGCATCATCTAGGAAAACTTAGTAGGTTGTATTTTCACAAGTGAGGACTGATGGTAAGACCAGCTTAATCCCCCAGTGGACTTTCCACACCTCCGCACGCCGGCTGACGGGGCCAGCTGGTTTGTCTTGCAGCTGATTGCTGAAATAACATCGCCGGGCTGGCGCGATTGAAACAGGATGGGCTGGGAGGGAACGACCCGCGACGGAGGCAGCCAGTGTTAAAAGAAGTGTGCTTGGCTTCCGAGCCCTCCTTCCCCTTTCTCCATCCCCTGCAATAGCCAGGGGCACCTTGGCAGCGATGAGGAACGATGCTCCAAGGGTTCAAGCCTGGGTAGAGAGTCTCTGCTCGCAACCAGCTGGAGGAAAAACCCCTGGAGAAGTCTTCCCGGGTGTTTTCAGCTAATTTGGGGTGAACAGGAAACACGGTTGAGAGGTAGGGACATAACTCATGGCCTTATCTTTCCTTTGCGGGGACCAACCTGAGGACCCAGCGAGCTGAACATGAGCTGCAACACAGCCCCAAGGGGCTGAGGGACTACAGACAGGGTGCTCGACACAAACAAGTTTTAAAAGGTTACATCACGCACACGCAAACAAAAAAACCCCAAGCCAAGCCATTCTGAATCTTTCCAATGATGCTATTTCCATTTGCTTCTGGTTTGAACAGAACCACAGAGTTCCCTTTGTGCCGACTGCAGAATCCCAATAAATTCCAGAAGAGGAGAGTGAAAGATATCCCCCTGCCCAAACCAGGTGGCATTCAGCGCCCTCGATTCCCTCTTATCCCCTTCCCAAAGCCTTCACTGAAATTATGAACCTGAATGACATTCTCTTTTCCAAAATCAAACCTGTTAACAGAGCAAGCAAAAAAAGGGACATTTTAACCAGCTCAACGGTTCTCCTCGGGTCAGACCTGCCAGCAGCAAATGTATGAGCCCCTGCTGCTGCATCCTAAAACTTTTTGTCTACATGTGGTTTAAAAAAAATCTGTTTGATGGTTAAAGAAGACAAGGCAAAGTAAACATACTCTTACATCCATTCCTTTCAAAGTCATCTATTTTAACCTGCAATCTGCAAGATTGTATGAGTGTAGAGAGATAATTAAATGAATATGGGAGGTGGTTCACCTGGGATATTTGAACATTTAGGGCTGACAGCCTAACAAGTTCCTGCAAGGTAATAAGCCTGGGTCTGGCATCTGGGAGCTCAGGGGATGTCCACACGATTAAAAGCAGCTGAGGCATCTCTTGGTAACCGAGCCTTAATGATGAGGCTGGGAATTTAATTCCATCAGGTCAGAGAAATCATTTAAACAATACTTTATATTTGCAACGGGTAAGGAACACGCATGCAGCCAGCAATACCTGCTCAGCTGATGGGTGGTGTCCCCACCAGGAGACAGGAAAGGTCTCCTCCACGATGGTCCGGAGGGTGGTGAAGGTCTCCCCGTGCACATCATCTGCCCGTGAAGATGTACATGCTGCTGCTGGAGCACCCAGCACTCTCCAGATCCGAGGACTCAGATACAACACACCATCTCTGCACCACAGGTACTGCCACAACAGACCAACTCCCCCCGCCCCCCCCCCCAAACATCTGGAATCCAGACCAGAGAGAATTTACTCCTTTCCTCCTCTGGGAAACAAGATGAATGAACCTGCCCGGCCGACCTGAGATTGTTCAAAGGGACAGATGATATATCAAGGTCTCTCCCACTCCCCACATCTCAGTCTCGAGGCAATCTGTCCTCTGCTCGGTCCCTGGCAAGAGGCAGCACCAGGAGAGCATCCTCTGTTCTCCAGGAAAAACCCTTTTCGCTCTCCGCTGGAGCGGGAGGAGGCTGCTGCTCATTCCATGACACAGATCACCAGCAGAAAAAGCAGATTTGCAGAAGTCACAATGTTTCACAGAAGTACTGGTGAAATTTTCACCAGGAGAAATTTGTTTCCTTCAAATAACAGCAAAATGTTTTGGTTCAAGCAGACAAGCAGCCTTTCTCTTTGCCCCTGCTGTTTCACTACCCTTCGTTATGACTTCTTAGGCTGAATTACCTTTTCCACTGACAGTTGGGTTAGCAAAGTAGCTATTCAGGAGCTTATATTTTGACTTACGAAAGCATGTCATTAAAACCCAGCCCACCAAATATTTGGACGTTCTCAAAGCAGGACGTTTTTCGAAATTGACCTGCATGGCAGTGTTTGATCTCTTAAGTTTTCATCTCCATATTTGCAAAGAATACAGATCTCAAAATAAAGCTGCTTGACTCTCCTCAGCTAAGCCAATGCCCTCTCTTCCTCACATGCTCAGATCTCTGTGGAACCAGCCACAGAAAGGGTTGGGCAGCTTTGAGCTTCTGAGAGTTAAGTGAGAAGCCAGGCAAGAAGGTCATAAACCACTGAGAAGGACAAATCACAAAGAGGACAATTAATAATCAAGAAAATCAAAAATGTGGTCTCAAAGCCAGTGCCTCAAAGTTGGGTCACCCTTCTTCAACCTTCAACCTGAACTTCTAGTTCCAAAAACCCAGGACTTCTGGGTTCCACCTCTGTAGAATGGATTTTCTATCATTAAGGGCATGCCCTGAAACTCCACTTCCAACTCCTCTTTAATCCAAATTAAAGAAATTAACCCAGGACTATTTCAACAAGTTAAAATTTCTCAAGGACTTTGCAACTCTGATAAAATGAGGAAAGCATAAGGAACAAGTCAAGAAAGCATGAGGAACAAAACAGAGCTTCAAATACCTGTTTACTGCGGGTACGAATTCATCCAGGGCACAAGTGGATGCTCTCAGGGTGGGATGAACTCGGGGGTTGGGGTTTCTGTAACATCTGTTACTGCCTGCAAATAAAAAATTTAAAAAAGAGTGAGCTATTTCAGACACATTGTGCTAATTGTAAAATCTTCATTCATTATATACGAAAAAAAAAATTGTTGGGATATTTTAGGGATGAGGGGGAGCTCCAGTTCCACCCCAACGTGCCTATCGTGGTTTTGTGTGGTTCTCACCACACTGGACAGGGCACCACAAGCAGTTTGGGTGGATGCTGTGAATGCACAAGGGAGACCACATCAGCCAAGTGGTCAGAAATGCTTGTAAATGTGAGGTGAGGAGGGGAGAAGGGCTGGGGAAGGAGCATGGTGGGGTTTAGAGCATCACTGCTAAAATGCAGATACGTCATCTTTGCCTGGGGGAGGGTGGAATGGGAGCTGAGGTCCTGGAGTCCCTGGCAGAGCTGGGGCTGCTGAGGAAAAGCCCCAGAGAAGCCATTCAGCTCCCCAGGGTTGGGCTGGTGGACAACAAGGAAGCTTTGACACGTCAAGGGGAAACCTGAGTCTCCCCAGTCACATCATCTCCCCCGAGCCGCTCGGCTCAGTCTCTTACTGCCAAAGACCTTGTGTTCCAGCACATCCCCAGGACCTGCTGGTTTACCCCGAGCAGAGCTGGATTGAACCCCCTTCTCAGCCTCTCCTTGTCTTCCGAGAAAGCTCAGAATTCAAACGCATTGCGACGAACGCTTCCTCTCCCTTCCTCTTCCTCTCCCTCGCTCGGGGGGCTGGGCCTGGCTCCAAGGCTGATGCATCTCCTCCGAGTCGCGAGCATCTCACACGCACGACCCCAGCAACCTCCCCAGCTCCAGCCTCTCTCCGCCCAACTTCCCAGAGGATGGAGGTTGGGAAACGGGGAAGAAGCACGAAGCCCCAGAGCGACGGGCTTCGCTGCACTTTAGCTGTGAATGGAGAGAACAGAAAAACAACTGCCTCGAGAAGCAATTGCTTCCACAACCCTCACCTTAGACATCTGCCTGAAAAATGGGAAAAGAGCAGGGGAAGGGAGGAGGGAAAAAAAAAAGGGGGAAAAAAAACAAACCCAAACCAGCCCAAAGGCTTCACATCTAATTGATTTCCTGATGGAGACGGCTGTTTTATCGCTTCTATTTATTGAGCGTACCCGTGCTGGAGAGCTGTGGTGTTTCTGCTCCCTGGGGGTTGCTTCCCCCCTCCCAGCCCTCACCGAGAATGATGGCCCCGTCTGCTCCCACTGCTCTTGGCACCCCCCAGCCCTGCTGGAGATGGACAGGAGGGCTCACACCGTTCCTTCTGCCTTTCCCTGGCGGCATGATCCTGCCCCACTCCAGAGCCGAGCACAAAAATAGGCTGATTTCTACCTAAGAGGGTCAGCTTTCCCTGCAGTGTGTCACATACCCCTTCAAAACTGAAAATTTCTCATTCAGAAACCTAAAACTGCATTCATTTTCAGCTTTTCAATCAAAGGAAAAAAAAAAAGTAGAAATTTTCCTCTTTAGTGGAGATGGAGGGAAAGGGATTTTTTTCCCCCAGCAGCTTTATCTGCGACACATTTGTTCATGTTTTTCTGCTGAGGTGAATGCCCTGGTGAAGCTGTTATTTGCTGTCCCTTGTCTCCCAGTGCCACCAAGGGGACAGCAATAACCAGCAGGTTCCCAGCCACTGGCAACAGCTCCTCTGACCCAGCTCCTTGGGAAAGGGAATATCAACACGACCATTGAGTGCTCTCAAGGTCCATCAAACATCCTGCCTCCCCAAGCTCATGCTAATAAGTACAATGCATGGATTTTAAGTTGGGGTGCTCCCCAAGGAGGACACCATCACGTGAGACAGGATGGGATTTGGGCTGAACTCCTCATGTATCAACCACTGAAGTCATGTCATGACCTAAACATGGTCAAGGCACATGGAACTCCAGCCCCTCAGTGGAGGGGCACAAAAATCATCTTCTATGTGATCTGTGCACAGGGAATTATTTTCCCCTTCTGTTCCCTTCCCTATGACAATTATAAGCTGTTTCAGCACCGAAAAAAAAAAACCACCCAGGAAAATTCATTGAAATCACAGGCTGTTCCGGCCGTTTTTGCGCCCTGGGGTCTGTGTTATGTGGTTGGGTGGCTGCTCCCCACCATCCCTCTCCACCTCCGGGGCACCAGCAACTTCCTTGGCATTCCAGCAAATGGATTTACTGGCCGTGTCCCGGTGCCCAGCCTGGCTCAGCAGAAGGAGCCGTCTGCTTTGAGGGTTTGGCAAGAAACCTTTTGTTTGGGCTCGCGGGCCATCTCCCCCTGCAAGCCGGCGTTTCTCCGAGCAGACTGGGGAAGAAGCTGACTTCAAAAGAAAAGTTCATGCATGGGTAAAGGCCCTTTACAATGGGATTAAAAATTCACTTTTTTTGCCTCATTTTTTTGACATTTCTAATCAAACCTATCCTGGGAGAGATATAAGAATGGGTTCAGCCCGCTATTTTTTCAGCCATAAGACCATCGGTCATGGGGAGACTTTGGTGGCTATTTCTAATAAGCATTTTTTTAAATTCCTAAAAAAAAAAAAAAACCAACCCTTTATCTGAAACACTTGTCTAAAGTCAAAAGGTCCCATTGAAAACTTAAAGTTCAAAGCTTTTCATTAAAAAAAATAAATAAAAAGATTAAATTCTCTCCACAACACTTCAATTGCTGCATTTTTACCAATTTTGCCTGAAGTCCGACTACGCCGACATCTCTCTCCTCCACCAAAGTCCTAAGCTAAGATTTAGCACTTAAAAAAAAAAAAACAAAAACACTTCAGCAGAGTCACTTCTGTGATACCCAGAAGTTCCATGGGCTCCTCTTTGCCTTCTTGCCCCATCTTCCCCGGGGAAGCAAAGCCCAGCATCACGCTGCCCTTTAAGGCTGTTCTTTCCAAGGTGGGGCAGGGCTGGAAGAGGGGGTGTCCTGGGGGATTTTGTCCCCCAGCAGCAGGTAGGTGGCCTTTGATCCCACACGCTGCCTGGGGTAGAAGGACCGGTGGATAAGACTCTGAGGAGACAGGCTCCATGGCCATCCCTCCTTTCCTAATTCCCTTCTGAAGTGCTGGAGCCACTGTCACCTCTCATTAAAAGAAGCAAATGCCCTTGTTTTAATTTCTAACCCGAGCGAACCGGATAATAACATTAATCCCGGCGGGGGGTGGCAGGAGAAGGCACCTCCTCGCTTCGAATGTTTGGACAAAAATTTTGCTCTCATTAGGGCAGAAGTCCAGGAGATGTCGCCTTTGTAGGGCTGGCGGGACGGCGCGTGATGGGCCTTTGTTGGGTCTCCCACGAGAGCACCCAGGCTGTAACTGGGGCCAGGCAATGGTCAGGGGACCAGAGGGAGGGACAAAAAGGGAAAGGAAAGCTTCACGGCTCCCAGCGCTGCACAAAGACAGATCTCCTCTGTAAATCCACATTCTGGTGCTACTTGGCTGCTGGTCCCATGTGCTCCTGATAATCAGGAGCGACATGGTGAGAGCATCAGGCCATGGAACTCCTTAGTGGTAAAGGAGGGGCAAATCCTGCCTAGTGCTCAGGCTGAGGGATGGTACCCACTGCTCTGGGAGAAGAATTCATGGTCACACCAGGAAAGCCCAGTACTGAGGGCAAAGAGACTAATTCAGCTGAAAAGATCTGAGCTGGAAGGGGGGGAGATCCATGGGAGAGACCCAGAGGTGTCCATGGGTCCTTTTTACCAATACGTGGGGAGAAAAGGGGGAAGAAAAACTCCTAAGCTGGTCACACTTTGCTCCTATTTCTCTTTGGACAGGTATTCATTTTTCCCACTGCTTTCAGGAGAACTTTTCCCCAAACTGGTTATTTATATTTACCTCTGAGTTTCTCCCCAGTATGCAGGTGACAAAGATGCTGTGGAGCCAGACAGGAGCACTGTTCTGCTGCCAGAGGATTCCCAGTCTCAGGGACAATAAGAAGTGATTAAAAGCTCATTTTTTTCACAGCAGCAGATATATTTTTTTGTAGCTGGCTGCATCCCCTGGGGAAAGGAGCTTACCTTGCAGGTTTCCTGCTACCAAATTCAAGGATCACAGCATCTCTCCAATGTCACACCAAGGTCCAGACCAGGAGCATCCACAGCTGAAAGAAGATGTGATGGGAGATAAGGGAGAGGCAACCTTCCAGAACCAGGGCTGCTACAGCCCGTGGTCTCCAAATCTCACACAGGATGTGGACAGCTGATAACAAGGCATAGTACTGACTAAACATTGCCATTACCTGGACCCGATACCATGATAAAACATCTTTCACATCACCACCACTTACTGTGGGACACTCAAACCCTCCTCCTAGCTCTACTGTGCCTGGAAAAGGAGCACCACGAAGAAAGATCTGGCGTGAAAGGAGCAAAGAACTGGCAAAGAACTGTCCAAACCGAGCAGAAAGCGATGGAAGCACCACCCAACAAGGAAAAAGAATCACTGCCCACCTTTCCTCCACCAGAAAGCACATTGTCGGGCAAAGAGATGCAAGTTTGGTTCAGCCTTGGGTAAGGGGGGGAAATTAAAAGAAAGTGTTCAATTAATTCCTCATTTATGGCCAACTACCCAGTATATTGCTTCCCTTGTTCCCAGGATCAGCACTGTCAGTATGTTTAGAAACAGGTTGGAAATTAATGTTCTTCCTGTGAGTGGCTGTCGGAAAAGATACAGGATTTCTTTGGAGGGTCACTTTTTCATTATGTTATCATTACCGCTACGTGAAACCACAAAGCTACTCTAGATACAACATTTCTGGGTGCTGTTGAATGACATCTAAGCCCCACATTGGGCTAACGAAGAACTGGGAATGGAGAGGTTCCCACCCATTGCTGCAATGACAACACAGCTCAAAACTGAGAAACTAGCAGTGGGACTGGTGCTTAGTGCATTGGAAAAGGACCCAAAAAAAAGCAGAAACATATGAATTCACCTGTCTTTATGGAGATCTCCTCATGTTAGCTCCTCCAAGAAGAGAAAGAGGCAATTCCAGAAGGTGACACACCTTATCCTGCTCCAGGTACATAAACCCGTGCCCTCGGAGAGCTCTTCTCACACAACTCCATTGAGGTTTCAAGTCAAAGGACCTCGTGGACCAAGGTCAACGCTGCTGTCATTGTCCGTAAATAACAGAGAGACTGGGAGGAGTGGTTGTACTCAGACACTTTGGTGAAGATTATATTCATTACCAATTTCAAGCCAGAGCCAGCTCGTTAGAGGCACACTTTTCTTTAGCACAAGGCTTTTGCATAGAAATAACACGTCGATATTTTGGTTTCCAAGTAAAGAAACAGAGTGGTGACATTCCATAAGGCTATTTATTTGTTTTCAATAGGAATTTGGAAAAACAAAAAAGAAATCAATCATGTTCCAAATGTTCCCTTTCAGCTTGAACCAGTTTTTAACGCTTCGACATACAAAAAAAGAGACGTTTTTCATTCACTCTTCAGTCTTCCTGAGTACTACAAAGATTCCCCCCCAGGTCAAACCCAGCACTTTAAAAATAAAAAAGAAACACATGCTTTAACTCTCAGAAATCTAGTTAACAACCAACCCGCTCCAGATCTATTGAGGGTAACTTGATGGGACAAACCTTGACTGTGACGGGACAAATGACAATTGTCATGTTATTTTCAGAAAGCTTCTTCTAACATCAAGATCAAGCAGAGCCTCAGGAAACAGGATTCAACCTTTGCTCAACCCCGAGTTCTCTCCCCTTGCCCACCCCTGCTTCCAGTTTTGCAGCAAAAAAATACCAGAAAATTGAGCATTGGGGAGCACTGAGTGCAACCTTGGTGGTCCAGCACCTTGCCAGGGTAATTAAACTGGGAAATTGCAAAATTAGTCTGGGAAACTACAACAGGTTGAGGTAACAAGGCAAGATGCAAGCAAGTGCCGGTGGCAGCACATAAACCCCCCGGTTTATTTGGGAAACAGCCCAACAAAGCACACAGGTCTGAGAGGGGTTGATGGAAAGGTTGACTTCCCACCATTCCTCCCACCGTCCACCCTGGCCAGCACTGACCACGTGCCTCATGTGGGCCTGGAGGAGCTGGGCAGGGGAAGCGCTGAGGTGGCCCCTAAGTCTTGGCTTCCTCTTCAGCTCTCCCTCCTCGCGAGCACTGGCCAAGCTCTTTCCCTGCAACTTGGCTTCCTCGTCAGCAAAATGAGGATAATGAATGATTTTTGCCTTTCTTACTGAGGGGCTGAGATAATTCAATTTCAGAAAATGACCAAAAAAAAAAAAAAAAAAAGCATTTTTGAGTACGGAGTGGAACTAGAAAGCCGTGGATCAAAAGCAGTTGGGTCAAAGAGTTATTGATGGAGGCCTTCTTCCCAAAACCACATTGGATCAGAATCAGAACATTTTGCAAGAACTTGTCGATTTCTAAGAAATTTCTGAAGAGGGTCAAAGCGTTTGCCTCAACTTTCCACAGGCAGCGCTGGAATGTTTAATTTGATTTTGGACATTATTTTGTTGGAGCATTTTGTTTAAAATATATGAAAATATTTAATGACATATTATTACATATTCAATGTCTTAACGTATTTTATGATGTTAAATTTAAAATATGTATACTAAAGTCCAAACAAAATATTTTCTCATATGAAAATGTCAGGGTTTTATTTAAACAAATGGATTTAAAAAAAAAAAAAAAAAGAGACATGGTCGGGAAACATGTGGGACTTCCAACAAACTTGTTTGCTTTCATCCAATTTTACTGCATGAAAAATGCTGGCTTCTAATTGCTTTTCAGAATATGAAATTTTCTTTTTGTTGTTTTCAAACTAAAATCTGCAATTCTCAATCAACTTTCAAGGTACTGGAATCTCTCAGACTCTTTTCACCTCTAAGAAGGAAAGAGGAAGGAAAGACACTCGTTTCTATCAATATTTTTGAGCAAAAACTTGGGGCAGTTGCTAGAAAAGACTCAGCTTCTGGCAAGCAAAGAAAATGGAACTGGTGACAAATATTTTTCTTAAAAATTCAAAAAATTTCAAATGTACCCTGTTCCTGTGGAACATCAAAGGCATTTTACCTTTCTGGCATGGTAGATGGTACCTCTTGGTCCTCAATCAGCAATGTCTTTACTTGGCAACTCCTCTTATTACTTCTGGGAAAGAAAAAAAGAATAAATCCTCTTCATTGCATGGGAAGCTTGGAGAAAAAGCTTGGGGAAAAGAGAAAGGAGGAGGAAGAAATACCCCTGTGCTGTGGCTTCTCAGCATCTTCTCATGTTAAGGACTGTTTCTGGGGGAGCTAATGGCAGAAGGCAGGTGACAGTTGTCAACTGTCTGCTCTGAACTGTATCCAGGGCTTCAGACAAACCACTTGGTGGCTTGGCAAGTGTGGGGCTACAGCTTGCACATGGGGGAAAATGCATATTAATATCACATGTGTGGTGGTGAAAGCCCTCCCACAAACCTCTGGCTCCAAGATCAGGGTGCTGTTTTCCATCCCTTGTCTAATGCAAACGAAGCCGAGAAAAGAGATAAAAATTGTAACAACTATTCCCTTGTACTGGCAGAAATGGATAAGATTTCACAGAAATGAAAGGCAAACTTCGCTCTTAAGCAACCCCAAAATGCACAAGTGTTTTTATAGAATCACAGAATATAGCAGTTCAGAAGGAACCTCCGGAGGTCTCTAGTCCAACCTCTTGCTCAAAGCAAGGTCCTCACTGAATTCAGACTGGTTTGCTCAGGGCTTTGCCCAGTCAGTCCTTGAACACTTCGAAGGATGGAGATCCCTGGCCTCCCAAGGCCTTCTGTCCAGCAAAAAGCTACAAAAAACCTCTCCCTTCCTCCACATGGTGATATCAGTAAGTGGTTTTCCTCCCTAAAATATATTATTTTTTTTTTGTCTTGGTGCATTCTTTGGTCTGGTTGGGGTTGTCAGGTCCCAAGACCGCCAAGTGCTACATGACACCACACTCTACATCTCCTTCTTGCGATGGAGAACTGATCTGACACCAGCACTCTGCTCTAGGGAGCTTCAGAGTATCCCAGCTGGTGATTCAGCCACCAAGCAAAACAAAGGACATAATGCAATGGTGTGGTCACCCCTTGTCCTCTGCCAACATCGCTATTAAGTCGGTTCACATGGTGTGTCCCTCATCCAGAGCACATAGCAAAGTTTTTATTGGCACAAGCATGGTCTGCCTGCATTACTCACCCCCGAGCAGAGCTACGAGGCATTCCCTGATGGAGTCAGAGCATGCCAGTAAACTTCTTATCCCGTTATTGACCGTCGGGTTTATGGCACCACCAAGAGAAGCTGTTTTGGAAAAAAAAAAATGTTCCAGTGACTTCATAGCAGCAGCAGGTCAGGGCTGTGCTGGGAGGACCCACGCCATGAGAGAGCAATTCCCACTCTCAGTCCCTCAGCTGGAGTCGTGACCTTCCTCCTCTCTTCCACAACCAGGCTCGTGATGCCATCTGGGGACTCAAGTCCAGCCCACTCTCACCAAGCAGCTGACTAACATCGGCATCACCGCTTTGCTTCTGTTTCTCATCACACCTCCCTCCTTCTCCGGCACAGACCTATCGCTGTGCGTTCAATATGGCACCGAGCACCTCTAGAAATTGCAACATCCTAACACTATTGTTTAAAAAAAAAAGTAAAAGTAAAAATATATGTGTGTATTTAAAAGGGAGGATAGTCATATCCCTGTGCTTTCAGGCAACCATCTTAGTTGTTGTTCCCAACCTTCTCCAACCTTCTTAGGACAAGGGGCAATGGTTTTCAATTGTAAGAGGGGAGATTTAGATTAAATATTAGGAAGAAATTCTTTACAGTGAGGGTGGCGAGGCACTGAAACGGGTTGCCCAGGGAGGTCGTGGATGCCCCATCCCTGGAGGGGTTCAAGGCCAAGCTGGATGGGGCTTTGAGCAACCTGGTGTAGTAGGGACATAACCTCTTCAATCTACCCAGAGGGTTTGAAATGAGGACAGTAGCCCCAGGTGATGAGCTATTGGGGAGCAGAGTGCAGATGAACCCCTGGAGCTACCAAGGAAAGGCTGCATTTCTCAGGGTCCTGGCTGCAGAAGTAAGAGCGTCCAGGACCAGGCTGTCAGTAACACATCTGGGGTGGGTGCGCAGGTGTTTACACTGGATATAAATGATCCTCCCAGTTTGGGCTGGAGGTTTGATTGCCTGACAGTTCTACCATACCTATGGCCCGAGCGCACGAGTCCTTGAATGTTTTCATTATTTTTTCATTTGTAATTTCATTTCATAATAGTAACAAGACACCCCGGGGCAATGTGTTTCCAGGGGGATTATTGCCTTCAGCTTTTTTTGCTTTATGACACATGCCATAATCGCCAAGAAATGTACAGCCTGTCATATCTCATTAAACGTGGGTTATATATCCATGTATTAGGCGCGACGGATAGAACGGGGCCGTAAAATTATATGGACATTTGGTGGCAAAAGTGAGTTTGTGCAAGCGGTTCCCGAGAATGGCTTGCAGCTGGGCTAGCTCACTTTGGGCCCATCCTCAACTTCAGAGCTCTCGCAACTTCTTTTTGCTCTTGCTCTGCCCGCAGAGCCATTGCAGAAGGTACAGGAATATCTCCTGCTCCTCTGCTTCTCCCTTAGCCTGGCAAGGCTTACCCCACCTGGAGACACCACCGAGCTCAGCCTTGAGGTGACTCTCAAGGGTCCCCAGAGGGCTTGCAAAATCCAAACCCCAAGTCAAGCTCCTTCTACCTTTTAATACCCACCATCTATAAATCCACAAGACTTCCTGGAGACCCACGATGTGGATGAGGAAAGAGGAAAGAACACTGAACTCGGGGCATGAGCCGCTTTCTTCCAATAAACGCCGACGCCGGATTTATTTTACAGTTTCAGTCAGTCTGGGCATCTGGCACAGGAAGCCAACTGTCTGAAAACAGGGGTCAAATGTAGACACCCTGGCTTTTGGTCAACTGCCAAGGTGCAGGACAGCAGTAGTCAATAGAAGACCCACAGGTGTGCTCGGTAGAGAGTGTTCTCCTTGGCCAGCAAGGTTGGGTGAGATGGGAAGGACCCACATTCAGAGTGGCCTCACGGAAAGCTCTCAGCACTGCAGGGTGCTTTAACCAGAGCTGTTGCACCACAGCCAAGAAGGGTTGGTGGTTACAAGCTCTTTTCTCGTGCTCGTAGGAACTCAAACAGGAGGCCATTCATGGGGATCCAGTTGTTTCCAGCAGCTGGACCAGCTCTGGCTCCCAGCACTCCACTGCCCCCAGCATAGTGGGAAGTTATGTCATCCCCAAGGGCTGGGTCCAAGGCCAGACTCTGATCCCTTTTCTCAGCAGAGCACAAGGCTGAGGTCATGGCTGTCTGCAGTCCGGGAACTCAGGAGAACACCAGCACAGATGCTCTTCAGATCAGGGGCTCCTGACCCACCACCTCACAAAAGAATTAGGATCAAGCTGAAGACAGAGACAGTGGGCTGGAGGGGATGTCTCTGGAAAGCCGTGGGCAGATAGCCCTTTGTTATGAGGGGTCCAAATCCTTTCTTGGTTGGACTCAATGATCCTATTGATCTTTTCCAACCTAAATGGTTCGATGATTCTTGAGATGCTGGTGGATCTGATGGACAGCATAAGCAAGTCAAACCCCTCATATGTACCTGACAGTAAAAGGTAGCTATAAGATGCTGTAGAAGACACCCTTAAGCCTTTGCCATACAACTGCAAGTGCCCTTCTCTGCCTGGGCACGCTCACAATAAGGCTCTGAGAGCTGGACCACCAGGAAGAGCGTTACCGAGAGGTAAATTGAGATTCATGGTTTGTCTGGCAGGCTCCAGTGCAGCGCGAGTCTTGGCACGGGGCTCTGAATGCCAGCTCTGTGCTCTCCCGGGCACCACACACCGCTGCAGGCAGCTCCTCCAGCCCAGTCTGTCCTGGAGATTTCCCAGGACCACGGGGAGGGTCAGTCCCCGCTCAGTTAGATGAGGATGGAGATCTACTCTCTTGTTTGGCTGGAGAGAGCCTGCACTTAACCACAAAGCCTAGAAGAATCCGTGACCTTGCCCTTTAGGATCACGAGCACGAAATAAATTCACAACAAGGCTTTTCATCTCCAGGGAAGTTCATCTTACCTGAGTCCTGGAACAATGTCCCAGGGGTAGAGTCTTCCTTCCTCTGGGGATCAGAGGTGGCCATGGGGCTCGCAGTGGGTTTTCCATGTGCTGTGCCTTTAAGCTCACTATATTTCTGCCTCCTTTTCCAAACAGCAGCCTTTTTGTTCTCCAGGCTGCTGCAACTTGCAGATACGTACACCGAGCCGCCGTTCACAGGGAGATTATTCTTTTTTTTTTTTCTCAACTTTCTTGCTGTTCTCCATAACCTAAAGTTAAAGACATTCAGGTGTTTTTTTTCCAGACCACCTCCTGCCCCCTCAGAAACCAAAGGTACTTCATCAGCTGAGCATGATCAGCCTCCCCCAGGTGACAAAGACAGTTTATTAAGACATAAACTACAATTATGCCCAGGCAAATGCTCCTCTTGGATATACAGAGACAAATCCCCTTTGCTGCTATCCTCTGCAAATAAAGTGCCTACATCACTTCTGCTATACCTGCTCACAGTCAAGTTTCCCTTTATTCTCCACTTGAGAGCAGCTAAACATAAATCTCGGTCTTCCCAGTAGCTTCTAAAGGTTTTTTTTTTTTTCTCCCTTGCCAAGTTTCCTCCCAGCTCCCAGAGGGCAAACAGCAGCCACACAGCCCCTTTTGTGCTCCAGGGCTCAGCTAACAAGCCCCACCTGGGCCAGCAGGCAGGAGGGGTGCCCTCGGCCATGCTTGGAGGGCTGGCACACCATCAAAGTGGGCTTTGAGAGGGAACTGCTGCTGGGTCTCTGATGGCCAGGGTTCCTCATCAAGCCTCAGCTCTGCAAAGGAGGAAGGGTTCGGCAGTGTAGGGACTGGGGCAGCTCATGGGTACCTGGGCTTGGCATACTGGAGGCTCCTGGGGAGATGCTGCCCAAGGGTGAGAGCCAGGGCATAAGAGATCTGCCTCAGAGGAGAAAGATAGCTTCTCTGGATTTCTGTTCGAAAACAAAAAAAAAACCAGACCTGAGTCTCACCAAGGGATGAAAACCAGACCCCACAACTTCAGAAACGGGACTTCCTCACCCCCATTCTCTCCAGGATGTAAAAATTCAGATGCCGGGACAAGGCGTGGGCAGGACCCAGCTGGAGATGTCCCTGTCCCAGCTCCTCAGCTCATCACCAAAACCTCCCCATTCACTCCGCTCTGCCTGCAGAAGGGGACATGCCAGTGCCCCCCCCCCCCCCCACCGTATAGAAAAATCAGCCAGAGCTTCCAGGCACCACCAACAGCAGTTAAAGCCAACTTTAAGGGATGCTCCTGTGCCCTGCTCTGCTCAAGGGCCAGCACCTTCCAGGGAAGGAATGGAAACACCACCCAGGACCCTGTGGTGTCCAGCACCCCGCAACATCTGAAGCTCCAACAGCTCTTGCTCTGCAGCCTGGAGGGCTCAGGGAGGTGGTCCCCCGTGCTGGTGGAGCTTGGGCACATCTGCTGGCTGCTGGGCCAGTGGCTTTGGGTAGTGACAGCCACCAGGGTCTGTCCTAGACCATAAAACTCTTTGGGGGGGTGTTGGGGTGGGCGTCACACAGTGAGTTGGTGAAAACCTGTGGTAACTGGGAAGAGGTTCAGGCAATGGAGAAAGAAAAGAAACAAAACAGGTGAGAACAACACATCCTCTGCAATGGCTTCTCTTCCCCTTGCTTTCTCTCAGCTTTTTTCCCTCCATTATTGTACTGGTTCTTTGGTTTTATTTTTGGTCTTTTGACTTTTCTTTGTCACTTTTTTTTCCCAGTCTCTCCTTTTCTTTCCTTTTCTTTTTTTTTTTTCCTCCTTTTTCTGTGCTTGTTTTTTCCCCATGCAAACCACAGCCCACGTTTCATTTACACCTTACCTGATGAGTGTATCTACTGTTTGTCCACAGCGTCACGGTCCAGGCTGTGGTTTGGGTGTGTTATTGATGTGCTCCCATTTCTTCTCTCCTTTTTTTTTTTTTTGAAGAAAAAAAAATACAGTTTTTGTTAGTGGGGCCTTCATAATAAAAAATCCCACATATTCTAAAACTCTTCTCTAATGGTCTTTCTCTCTCCCGTGGTCACTGCAAAGGGACACCCAGGGACCACAGTCCCAGCACGTTCCTGTCCCACATAGACCAATGTTGGAGGAAAAGCCCAAGATCTCAAACACCTCCAGACAGGTCTGCAGAGGATGGGATGACAACATCATCCTCTCCTGCAGCATCTTCTCCCCCTGCCCAGCCCTTTGGGACCACTGCAATGGGTCCCAAAGGAGGGGACCTACCAAGGAGGTGGTGTTTGGGGCTGCCAGCAGACTCAGGAAGCCTTCTCTTGTACTTCCATCATGTTTCCAGCCCTGGCAGGAATGTATTTATTTATAAATGAAAAATGAGACTGTAATACCGCGTCTGGGATGAAGCAGGTCCTGACAAGTCACACAAAATGGTTGTTGTTACTGCAGGGACTAGAATAGCAACATCCAGCCCCAGGCTCTGCTTGGGGACAGATTTGCTTCAGAAAGACACTTTGGAACATACCCTGGGAAGAGCAGGATATTTTTGGTTTCCAAAAGGTCCTTATGTATTAAGATAAAGGGGGAGAGTGAAGAAGAAGGTGGCCAAAGCGTGCAGTGCACAGTTCTTCCAGCACCCTTGAAAACACATGGTGATTCTCCAAGCCCCTCTTTCCCCTTGCATTTCACAAGGGCCTCCATGGAAGGAGGACCCTCCACCAACCCCAGGAGTTACACAAAATCCATTCCCTGTACAAACATCCCTCAGTTCCCTGAGTTTGCCTCTCAGTTTCCTCGTTCCTGGCGTCAGGAGGATGCTCGTGCAGTGATGCTGCAGAGCTGGTCCCCACCTCCCACGCCTTCTCACTGCCTCTCTTCTTGTCACAAGCAGCATCGGGTTTCTTATAGCACTTCTCATCTTGAAGGGGTTAAAATATATTAAAAATAAAACTAAGGAGTACTATGAAACCACCTCCCTCTTTCAATTATTCTCCAAAAAAATCTCAAGTCTGAGATTCCTTGCTTGGGGAAAACCTTCTCCCAGACTGGGAAACAGCCCGGTGGGAGGTGTAAGCTCACACCAGCCATGCCTGGGGGTTGCAAGCCAGCTGTGGTTCACACCAAACCAGAGCAAAACCAACCCAAAACCCCAAATCCAGCTGGTCCTGGCACGGTCCAGCCCACACGAGCTGCAGGGTGACAGGAACAGGGTGCTGCCGAGTGGCTGAGGGTGGCCGAGGGTGAGCTGCTGCCGGGTGTCCCCGGGGCCGGGGGGACCGGAGGGGACGGGAGCAGGACCCGAGCGTCCCCGGTGCAGGCGGCGGGGACCGGTCCTTCCCCGGGCCGGGGGCCACTAGAGGGCAATAGCGGTATGTCCCACGCCGGCAGCGGCTGAGAGCCGGCAGGGGGGCTGCTGGGGGGCGACCAGGGATGCGCAGGGGCTGCCCGGGTATCCGCAGGGACACATCAGGGAGTCTTTCTCCCCGAAGATTGAAAAAGATCTCCCCTCCCCCCCCAAAAAAAGTATTTTTGAACTTTTCTGCTCGGTTTAAGCACTGGAGGTGGGTAAGGGGAGGGGGGAAGGCACCTTTAGCATCCATGTGACATCCAGGGCATCGCAGACACTCGCAGAGGATCGCAGCTCAGAGCCATCCCTGCAGCACAGAGCAGAGAGGTACAGCCCCAGGTGGGCCACCTTTTATCCCCTGCTGATTAGGCTGATCTAGGAAAAACCTGTTCCTGCCCAAGCCAGGCAGGTGTCAGCAGTTGATTTCCACCTTGCTGGGAGGATCGGAGCTACTCGCTCTAATTTTCATGAAGATGCATTTCTTGCTCCCACGCTGTCACCCCTCCATGGGATGCTCCCTCTGCCCCAGGCCTTGCTCCCAAGTACCACCCTTTGCTCTCAGCCATCTTTTGGGAAGGGCGGGGGGGGGGCTGCTCTGCTGGTCCCTCTCCACCTCATCCTCACGGACACAGAGGAGCTGACGGGAGAAGCACCCCAGCCCTGCCGGCTTTGCCCCTGGCTGGTCCCCAGCTCCATCCCCTGCTCCGGGCTCTCCCCCCCCCCGGGGTGCCACCAGCCCCCTCCGTTTATCAGGCCCCGGGGCGGTGGGAGATAGGGAGGGAGGATGATAAGCCCTCAAGTGGCAGCGTGCTGTAAACATTCCCACTGGTGCTGTTAGATTAGAGCGCTGGGAAAATGCCTCCAGCCCCCCCTTACCCCCTCCCCGGACCCACCAGCGCGGTGGGCTGGGGCTTGGGGGGGCTGCCGAGCTGTTGAAAAGCGCAGAAGGAGGAGTCGTGTAGGAGCTGAAGTGCTGGCTACCACCACCCAGGGTACCAGAGCTCGTCAGGGCTCTGACCACCAGCCCAAGGTGGGGGCTGTTTTGGCATCCCTGACCCTGCAGTCAGTCTCCATCTGCACCCAGAGGCTTCACTGCCTGATTATTATTTTTTTTGCTCTCCACGCAGACCTCTTTTTGCGTGTACTGGGAGGACTGGCACAGAGC
>JAOQGH010000005.1:19912521-19925833 GCA_025769975.1 Gallinago jamesoni | reverse complement strand
GCCATCTTCTCCTGATGGGTCTGGAGAGTCACCGGGGAAACTGTGCTTTCTTCCTCCCCTTCCTTTCTTATCTACCTAAACCGAACCCCTCTGGATATAAGGATCTAATCACTTTGGGATCTGCGCTCCTCTGTCCCCGGTCTTCCTAGCCCACAGCAGAGATAGGGGTGCAGGCCCAATGCACATGTCGTAGGGGCCTGTAGTAGGTGTCCTTTAAATCCTTCAGGAGCTCTATAGGTTTCAAGGCTCTTGGTGTGGTCAGAGGCCAAGGTTTTATGAATAAAAATGGTTGCTTCTATTTGGAGACCTCAGATGTTTCATCTTAGATTAGTGCTCCTCTGCTGTTCCCAGACAATGCTGAAGGATCATCATCTCAGTTCAGGTTCCATAACTCTGACAAGAGGAACAGCTGTCCTCCCTTTCCTTGCCCTTGATCAATAGTGTCCCAATCTCAGCGTTCGATGCCATAAATTATTTATGTCTAATTGGATTGGATGCTTCCTTGGCCCCAGTGAATCAATTAATGAGTATTTGCCATCAGAGCTCTTGGTTCCCTCAGAGAGGCTTGTGACAGCAACACTAGTACAAACTGGTGCAGGAAAGGTTGGGAGGAGCAGAAAGAAAATCTCTTGGGGGTCCTTTCTTTGGAGGACAGGCTTAGTCACAATTACTGTCAAGCATCTGATCTGGAAGAGGAGTTGCATAAAACCTTTGTTCTCCTTGCAAGACCTTTCCTTGAAAACTGACACTCCCAGAGATCCATGTAAAACATGGAGAAGTCTTACACCAGCATTGTCCACTCTGCATCTCCATTACTTTCCTCCTCTGCCTGTGAACCGTTCTCTACCCCTGCTGTTATAACCTTAGGCTACTTTTCAAGGATGTGCTTGGGGTTCAGGATCACTGCAAGGATACCCTCATGCCGATACACTGTTGGGTAGCAGTGAGCCACCACGTGCCAGCAGCTGCCTTCGACAAGGAAGGATCTTTGAGCATTTAAATATTCTCGGTTTAAGCCCTGATAGTATTTAAGAATGTGTTAACGGTTTAAAGAAGCAACCCACTAGAGAAAGTCTCATTTGCCAGGAACAGTGCCTCTAAATTTCATCATAACTAAATTAAGGCAACCCAGAATGGAGCAAGTTAGAGCGAAGACAGGAGCACTGATGGATGGATTGCACTAGCTGCTAAAATGGTCCTTTGAAAGCTCCTTGAGCTGAGGTTCTGCAGATCAGCATCCATGACTCCTGAGTAGAAGCCAGGCAGCTCGAAGGTGGCTGAACTGGTTTTCTGAACTACTGTGCAAGGCCACACATCAACACGATGCCTGACAGTAACACCCCTCATCCTCCAAACCATCTATATGTTGTATGAAATCAAATGATGGGGTGTCACAGATTGTGATGACTGGAGAGACTCAGATATCACCTTCAGAAGTGCAGCACAGCTTTGGGAACAGCATACTTAAGATAGAAGAAAATCCACCACCATTGCAGTTCCAGGAGACCTCCACGGTTCAGAGCCTTTTCTGCGTTTTTAGCAACACCACCACGAAACACTCTTGCAGCCCTTCCAGATCCCTCATACTCTAGCTAACTGAAATTGCTTCTAAAAATCAAAGCAGAGAGTCTAAATAATTGCTTAATTGCACTGCAACGGCTAAAATGGGAATCAGCAAATGCACTGCAATAAGGTACTCCTCCATGCGATGAACAAGGAGGGCCATAGAGATTAGGTGCTAAGCAGGAGCAGAACCAAGTCATCAAATCACTCCTAAAGTTATCTACAAGTTCGGTTCATCTATCAGAGAAAAACTGAGAAAGTTGAGGCTCTTGGCTGGGGCAACTGATAAAGTTAGGGCAGAGGAGGTCTCAGGGCAGAATGAATGGCAGAAAGTTCCTACACCACTCCAGGCTTGTTATGAATCAAAGTATTTTGCTATGAATGTCTTGAGACTGGCCACCTTGAGAATATTTTAGAACTTAAAAAATATAGGAAATAAGATCTTTCTCCTATGTTCCAGCAAGCGCAGCAGTGACATACATTAAACTTAACATAACATCCAAGGAGCTGTGTCCACAGTAGCAAGAGACCACTTGAAAAAGGGAAGAGACTCACCCAAGACCACATGGCTGGACGGACCTGGGACCTGCTGATCTCAGAGACTGATGATCCTGAGGCATGTGGCCACATCATGTGCTTATGGCTCCCACGGAGCATCGGTGCTGAGCACGACTCCGGAGAGCAAAGACACTAGTATCCCTGTGCCGGGAGCATTTTCTCTGCTCCCATCATAAAGCCTTTTAGCACCCACACCAGCCTTCTCCATGCTGATTTTCAGCAGATGTTGTGTTAATGAATAACAATGTAATCTCAGTGCCTTAATATAGTGCTGGGGCGCGATAAGTCTGAAATTGCTGTCATCATGGGTGTGAGGACGATCTGGTCATTGTTCAGAACTGTCCTCCTCTGATGATTACATGAAGGGGAATGTATTTTCTTCCATCTACTCCCACTCTGCTTCCAAATTTAAAACTATTCAGGCATTAGATACTTCTATTTTTCTAAGGGCTTAATAAGAGGCCAGGATGCAGATGTTCTGATAAGGACATGACAAATTGCAAGTGAAGAAGCCATATTAAACTTGACCGATTACAGGATGCCAAACTCGGCTCTGTCTGTGGAAGCACAATGATGGTCAGAAAAGGGCCCCAGTACTTCTGCTAAACCAGCTGCTACCGCCACACGCCGTATACTGGTGAGGGCAGACTAGATGGCTTGGAGCCCAAGCTAACATTGCAACCCAAAGCTGAAAGCCAGAGATGAAATACAGGACTTGGGGAGGGAGTAAATGGGTGGAGGGAATAGATGTCTTGGCTTCTACGTTGGCATCTGACAATATGACCAAACTGAGATGAGAGGATGGACTAATCAGCAGAGGAACCAGCCAGACCAGGCAAGACCTCAGGAGAACCTTTCCAGCAGAGAGGAAGGCTGAGCAGGGTGGGCATCACTACAGGGCTGTGTAGCCCCAGGAAGTTTGGGAACAGGTGCTCCTGGCAACTCTCACTGTCAATGCTGCCAGGATGGGCTTGGCAGCTCCCTGAACATCTCCCATCCTCTGCCCATCAGGGGAAGACAGGCCCAGCTGAAGACTGTAAACTCCATCCTGCTTTCAAAGGGTGTAATGAACATGCCCACAGGGCCCCTGCTCAGGAAGGGAACATCAGGCCACAAAGAGAACTGAAATGGGAGAGTAAAGGGCAGACCAGGGGTGGGGAGGGGAGAAGTGAAGATCTGCAAGAGGAGGCTCTTCTCTAGGAGAGAAGAAAAGGGGTGGGAAGGCAGCCCAGGACCAAGACAACTTGCAGCAGCACTGGCTTGGAAGAGGAGTGAAGAATTTGGGGGCAGAGCAGGATGATAGAGGGCAGGTGTAAAGTGCCATGTGTGAAATCATTCAAGCAAATGAAAGGAAACATCATAACACCAGCCTTTGCTCTGCAAAAGGAGTGACTACAGCAGTTGAATTCTGAGATCCAGAGAAGTGTGTAGGTTAGAAGGAACCTCTGGAGGTCTCTAGTCCAACACCTGGCAGTTTGCCCTGCCAGCTTCTGACCAGGACAAAGTGAAAAAATTTTTCCTTACATTAGTTAGTAAAAAGCTTTTCCTCTAACATTAGTTTCCCATGTTCTACCCTGTCTGTTGCCTCTTGTCCTGTTGCCTGCACCTTGGAGAAAAGTTTGGCTCCATCTTTTCTATATCCTCCCATCAGATGGTTGTAGACAACAATAACAGCTCCCCTTAGCCATTACCTCAAAGCTGAAGGAACACATCCACTTCCACCCCCCAACCTCACCTTGGTGGCCTGCACTGGACTTACTCCTCTCAAAAACACCAGCTTTGTCCACCAGCGTATTGATCATTTCACTCCAGCTTGGTGTTGAGAAGAAAAAAAACCAGTAACGCTGACCCAGTGACCAGCCGTAGGCTGACAGCTTGGACCAGGACTGCCATAAACCTGTACTCTGAGAGACACCCCTGGAAGTGTGGTGAGAAACTTGAGACAAAACTGTTGCCTGCGAGGTTCCCACCCTCCATCAGAGGCTGGGGTCTCTTCCTGTGCAGTGAGGCTGCCTGAAACACTGGCAAAACTGGGAAAAAATTAAAATCAAGAACCATTTTGGTTTTGTCCGTATGGAACACTGTCCCTGTTTTGTGGCGTTTTGCTGTTTGGGGTGAAGTCCCTTAACAAAGGGAAGCCACCTTGTTGGCAGTTGAGCTGCTCTGGCTCAGGACTGAGCCTGGGACTCTGACTGGTGGCAGGTGGGAGCTGAAGCTCTGAATCCCCCTGAGTGGAAAAATGCTTTCTGCTCACTTTCCTTCCTTCACTGCCAAAAAATCCCATCTATTGAAGGAGTTTAAGGGCTGAGGAGACAATTTCTGTCAAAAAGAATCTCCAGAAAATAAAGAGAGGGTCCATAAGCCAAGGAGCATGCTGGCTCTTCTGCTTTTCGGATAGCAGCCCACATCACAAAGTCCTTCAGACTGCTGCAAGTGCTCCTGAAACCTCTGCACCGTCCTCTCCTGCACTTATGACAGAGCCTGGCCAAAATCCAGGGCCAATTTCCACCATGGCTCAAGGTGAGAAGCCAGGAGGATATGTACACAACCACCAAAACCTCATTTCACCTTGCCAGAGCACCTCAGGAAGAGGCATAGCCACCTGCAAGTACCTCTAGGTTACACTCCTCTTCTTCTGCATCTTCATCTGTACCTCACCATGTGAAGTCCTGAGCCCAAATTAGTTCTCCCAAACTCCAGAGCCGCGACTGTTGTTCTGGAAACCAGCTATTCAGATTCCACTGTCCAGGTCTGCTTCCATGCTGCCAGCTTTGCCAGCAGCCATCCTGCACTGGTATGACCGGATGATGGAGAAGCCAGCAAACACAGTTTAGAAACGCCTCTATTATCCAGGGACAAGAGAAATTTGGAGATTCATCTAAATTACGCAGTCCTGGGGACTGGGGAAATTCTAGCCGTGCTCCTTTCTCTTCCAGACTCCGCTGGACAGCTAAATCCCATTCTAAGCTTATGAAATATCGCCTGCTTTTTATTTATAGATCTGATGTATTTGCTGACGGCCAGAACCGACATCTCCGTGGCTACCCCTTTCTAACCCCGCAGTCTTTGGGTCTGAAGGCAGCCCCGATAGAGCAGATGAAAATGCAACGGTAACTCAATCTAGCTTGCTCGGTGTAAAATGTAATAAAGAGGGGGCCCAGAGCCCAAGCCTGAGGCTGTAAATTTTCCCCCAGCACCGTGCCTGTTGTCCTGCTCCGCCGTTTCTCCTCCAGCTCTTCCCTCCTCTGCCTGGTCCCACCGCCAGGACTCGCGCGCTGTCACTTTGCCTGGCTGATTTAGGCATTTCAAAGGAGCTGATCCAAAGGGCTTTAATTCAATAGAGGCTCTGGCAAGGGCAAGATGACTCAGAGGAAAGGCAGAAAAAAAAAAAAAGGGATAGACTTTGCTCTTGCCAAAGCCCAGGTGACTGAAGGGAGGGAGGCACATCTGATAGCGAGAGCAGGCTCAGCTCCACACGGGCAGCTGGAGGGAAGAACCTGGCCATGCTCATCCCTAGCTTGTCTGCAGCACGGGAAACACCACCATGAGAAGCTCATCATTTCAGCTTTGCTAATGGCTTCATTATATATTGGGGAATAAAAAGCCATATGTATTGTACACTATCCAGACTTCTCAGCCCCACCTCTGTGTCTGCTTTCGACCAGCTTGTAAAAAAATGGACAGGAATAACAAAGCCTTACCTGCTGCCAACGCCACATCTTTCCTGCTCTTACCTCACTATCCATTTTCATCCCTCTTGTCCAGAAACAAATCAATACCGCGTCAGTTCACACCTTGTCCTGGCTGTATGGTGTCATCAGAAATAGCTGGTGGACAGCGGGGAGGCAGCACAGGCTGGTGGCTGGCGTGCTCAGTCCGGGTGAGGAATATCGCAGCTCAGTCCCCTGGGCTGCCCCAAACAGCTCTTCTGACCTCCCGCAGGTTGGGAGGGTCAGGCCTGCTCTGGCACAACATCCCAGCTCCTTGGTGCCACCCCAGCAGCTGAGAGGGGAGAAAAAGGTTCATACGTGGGTTCCCCGGATGGGAACAGTGACTGCAGCTCCAGGTGGGATGTGGGCTTCGCAGAAAACTCTCCCAAAAAGAATGTCTGCAGTAAAGACTTTCACCTCCAACTGGAGGGAAAAAAAAAACCCAAACTGTGAAAACCCCCACAGTTTTTATCTAGAACAGATTTTTTTTGTTTGCTTGAAGTTTTCCTGGCAGATCAACACAAGGGAAGGGGGATGACACCGCTCAATTTAGTCATTCAAGTTATACAGCAGAAGAGTTAAGGGCTGGGGGACCCTGGATAGATAACAGGGGGAGAGAGAGAGATAGACTCCATTCCACAGCTCCGCTACAAGCACTCCTTGCTCAGCTCTCTAACACCTCCCTTACATCCTGAAATCCCACAGCCAGAGCATCCCAGCCAGATATCCCCTCCCTGGGCAGTGGCGGGGACCCCATTCTGCATCCCCAAGAGCTAGACCCAACACCAGCCTCACAGAGAAGGAGGCCGCCTCTCCTTTCCTTCCATCCCCAACCCAGGCTCCTGCATCGGGTTTCCCAAATCCTGCAGGTCTCCTGCACAAACCAAACACCGCTGAGAACCGGGGGCTGCCCCATCTCCAGCAGCAAACCCAAAGCGAGCACCAGCAGGGGAAAAAACCACAGCCCTGTTCATCATCCCCTCCTTTTATAAGACCCCTTCACCCCATCTGAGCTCTCCGGCAGAGGTGGCGGAGATCCAGGGCTGCGATGCACTGCACCTGCCTGCAGCATGCTCCGGTCGTTAGCTGTGCCCAGGCACAGCTGTAATTAGGGAGGGAGGGGGGAGCGATGGGGTGGTTGGGAGATCGAATGTCCCAAATCACATCATCTCTATTGCTTCGTATTAAAACATGGCATGACGCACGCTGCAATAAATAGGCAGACAAATAGCCGGTTTAAAATGTGATCCCCACAAGCTGTTTTGAAAAGAAATTATCTCAGCAGAGCGTTAGCTAGAATTACCCCCGTTCCTGACTCCTCTCCTGCCTCCCTCGCTGGAAAATCCCTGAGCCAGCACCTCCTGATTTACAGTGCTCGGAGTCACGAGTGGAGCTGGTTTTAAAACCCTTCGTTTATAGACACACAGATGTCAAAGGAGGTTCAGCCCCAAATTTGACATCCAGCACCAGGAAAATGAAATTACGGGGTACAACGTGTCTTCCAGGGTCTAAATAGTTGCTATCACCTGGAGAAGAGCAAGGGGTGCACATGAAGTGGGATAAAGAGGCAACCAGCCCAGCAGGCACCGGTGTGGGGAACACATTCCTGCATCTGCAGGAAAATCTTCAGTTCCTATAAATCAACCAATCAGTCAATCAATCCATAAAGTGCCCTCAGATGTTAGCACAGCTCTGGCTTCCTAAAAGCGATGCTGCAGTACCCACTGAAGAGCTGGTAGAACAGGAGTTCTCGATCTCTGAAACTACTTCTTTCTCAGTCAAATCCTTCTAATGTGAACGAGTTAATTTAAATTTCTGACATGTTTACAACTTCACGTTTAATACATGGACACAATGTTGACTGATCCTCAGGTTCAAAAATGGTATATATAAAACATAAAAAGGCGAGGTATTTTCCTCACCATCTTAACTTCATGGTATCAAATTTTATTTCAAGAGCACCTTTGGAGTTTTCAATTGGCCGTATGGCTTCCCATTGTTTAGAAAACATGAAATTATACTGATCCATGCTACCTTGTGACCTTCAGTAGAGACTTCTATGACCGTCTCACCCAGGAAGCTGAAGCTGTGGCTGGCCTGGAGCTCCTCTCTTCTTCATCCCTCCAGGATGCAGTGGTTCATCTCGTCCCACGTTGTCCAGCTCTTCCCAGGTGGATTCCCATACCTGTACACATGATCTTACTGGGTGTTGGGAAAATAAAATCACAGAATCACAGAATGATATGGAGTTGGAAGGGACCTCTGGAGATCATCTAGTCCAACTCCCTTCCAGAGCAGGTTGCACAGGAATGTCATCCAGGAGGATTTTAAACGTCTCCAGAGGCGGAAACTCCACCACCTCTCTGGACAGCCTGTTCCAGGGCTCTGCCACCCTCAAAGTGAAGAAGTTCCTCCTTATGTTTTGATGGAACTTCTAACGTTCAACTTTGTGCCCATTACCTCTTGTCCTGACCCTGGACACCACTGAAAAAGGCTGGCCCCTTCTCCCTGACACCCAGCCTTTAAGTATTTATAGGCTTATAGGATTTATAAATATTCATTAGTCCTATGAAAATGTCCTTCAAACCACCCTCATTACTCAGCAGACCCTTTTTCCTCTCTTCTCCTGCTGCCTAAGCAGCACCTATTTCAGCTTAAACCTACATGCTCCAAATCTTTTGGTTTGTTTTGCTTTTTAAATAGAAATGAAGAAACAAAACCCCCTCTTTTCTTTTAAAAATCACACTGAGCGGTGAAACACTGGGCTGTGATGCTCCCCACGCCGAGTGACCGGTCCCCACGTCCTCACCTCCCTCCCTGCCCATGAAGCCAGCTGTTGGTGGAGACAAGGACAATATTTTGGGACTCCCTCCGTCCCCCTCGGACCATTCCCACCTCGCAAAGAGCGGGGAAGCGGGTGCAAAGCACGACGGGCCGCGCTGGGCCAGCGTGCCTCTGGAAGCCCATTACTGTTTTATGGAGGTCACCCTCACCTAATTATGCCACTGTTCCTCCCAGCCCCAGCCTGACCCTGCCTGATCCCGAAACGGATTAACATGTCTTGGTCACTTGAGCGTGTGGTGTGTGTCTGCTCCGGGAGGGCAGCGGCTGAAGGTCTGGCCGTATCTCAATGTTATTTTGACCCCGGCCGTTTTTTTCCGTGGCGAGTCCTTCGGGGACCTGTTGAATGGGGCTTTCATTTCGCTGACCCCCGGGGTCATCTGTTTTCGGAGCATGAAATATGGCTGCCGGTGGACAGGAGGGAAGAGATAAACTTCACTGAGGAGCCTTAACAGGCCAATGAGCCGTGACTAATGATGATTGTGGTTTGTCTTTCGAGGGCATAATTTATTGGGCTGCTGACCACTTAGTGCACCGGCGGGGGGAATTAACTCCTTCGGGGACGGCGCCGGGTGCAGGCTGATGGGGTTCTGCCCAGGAGGGGTTTGTCTGCTCAGGGCTCATCCTTCGCCCCTTTTGCAGAGGGAGCAAGAGTTTCTCCCTCCATTTTTCCTCCCTGTGATGCTTCCTGGCTGTTTTCACCTTTTTACCCCGTGTCTCCCCCCCCAGAAAATGGTTCTCACAGCTTTTCTCCAAGTGGATTTTCTATCACGATGTCATCCGTGATGCCTCAGCTGTTTCTTGCAGCCAGAAAAGCGGCCACAAAGCACGGTGACCCCTCTTGGACGGGGGACTGTCGTGCGACTGGATGGCAAGCGGCTGACGAGCCGGGATTGCCCCAGCGAAGGAGCTGGCGTGTCAAACACCGCTCTTACATCTTCATCACGGGGCTCCCTCCAGGGCCGCAGCTTTCTCCTGGGAGGAAAGCCTGAGCCCGACGGCACGTTCCCGGCAGCGCTGCCATCCATCTCTGTCAGCCCCCGGACAGACGGACGGGTGGACAGGGCTGCTCCCTCCCGGCTGCAGTGTGGGCAGCCTGGAGAAGGATGGCAGCAGCCCCCGCGGCCAGCAAGGTGTGCACGAATAGGGTCAGCGCTAGGATCTGATCCCTGATTTCTCCTTGTGTTTTTTTTTAACTTGCCAGTCAAGTTTTGGAAGGATTAGTTGCAAAAGAGGCAGACACCGAGAAGGGCTCATTGGAAAGAAGTCATTTCATGCACATCAGTGTTTGAGGGGGGACCTGTGACTTCTCCAGCATCCTAAAAGCTGGATGTTAGGAGAAAAAAAACAGAAATCAGAAGTTTTAGGAGTGTCCTACAGCCTTTACCTCATTTTAATGGCTAAATTCTACCTTTGTCTACATCACTGCATTGCTCGCCGGGGTCAGCTGCCCTGGGTGCAATTAAGGATGCTCACTTAGTTTGCAAGTGCCTCAGTTTCCCCACCTGAAAATAGGGGGCAGGGGGAGGATGCTAATGCTGACTCTCCATGAGACGTGTTTGGAGGTCACGGGGGTGAAAAAGGGTTGAGAGGTGCTGGGGGAAGGATTTGGTGTGGGGGAAGCAGCTCAACTTACCTCCTTCCAAAAGACACCGGCACCCCACACTTCTCTGGGTATTGATGGGAGCCCGTGGGAATCCCCGGCCGTGCCAGCCCTGGCCCCAGTGTTGGAGGGGGAGGTCCCACGTTTTGGGGTGTTCTGTGCAGAACCATCAGTTGTGGAGCAGTGCAGGAGCAGAAGGGACTCCGTTTCTGGAAATCCCAGGTTTGAGGAAAGTCCTGAAAGAGACGTTTTCAAATAAGCCATAAATTAAATCAATCCATTGAATTATCAGTCAAGCTGCGATTTAAATGCTGATCCCACAAACTGGAATGAGAGGGGTCTCCTTTAGATAATGCCCCTTCAAAACACAGGAAAAAGATATCAGAAAGACTGGAAAAACTGAGAACCTCAGAGTTCCCCGAGGTCTTCAACGGGTCCAAATCTATTTCACCTTTTAAAAACAATAAATATTTACATCCTAAGGGCCATCCTGCCAGCAAGAGTTCCCTGCTTTTAAAGGCACAGGGGCTATTTCAGCAGCAGTGCCCAGCAGCACGTGGCCTTTAGAATGTGGGGACTTCAGCAGGTCCAAGAGCCACAGGCCAGTCTCACCCAGAGCCAAGAGCCCTCCAACACACGCAGCACGAGGTGTCCACGGTGCCCGGCTGGGACACAACAGGGACATGGGACCGCAACAGGACCTCAGGTGCTTCTCCATCCCTTAGCATTAGACTTTCTTGCCCTTCAGAGCAAGGTTTGAGAAGAGCTCTGGACAATTGGGGCTGGTTTTCTGCCGATTCACAAGGACAAACCGTAAACCTCAACCCCTTAATTGCCTTAATTGCCTTAAGAGCCTCGTTCCAAGCAGCAATACTCATACAACCGTGTGCGTTAATACGCCACGCAGCGACCTGCTACTCTGCAAGTTCCATCGCCCTGTAACTCATCGCTACCAAATTAGAGGAGATATTCTCATCCCACCTGGGGCTCACTGAAGATTTCTGGGGAGGCACAGGAGGACGGCAGCTCCCCCCATAACCACGCGATAGACTCCATGTCACGGGAGATGGGGAGGCTCAGCGACTCGAAAAGGCAGAGAAGTTATAAGAAGCTCCAAACTCAGGTGAGGGGTTTCTGGGGGGGGTTCTGCAGCAGCCAAAGTGAGCTCTGTAGTTAAATGGGTTTGAGGGAAGGCTCCTGGGAAGACAACAGTGTTTTCCATTAATATTGCTGGGAGAAATAAATATTAAAAAGAAATTGTAGGTGGAGTCTAGCAGCTTCTGTGTGTGCATGCCTTCAGGTTTTCCGACTTTTTCTTTTTCTTTTTCTTTTTCTTTTTTTAAACTGCCTTTCAAAAAACTAAAAAGGTATCAGAGTTATTCATTTCTCTGCGTATTTCTTGCAGAAAGAATAGATGTTTGGACAGAAAGGAAGAAAACGCCTCCTTCCCTGCCCACGCTGGCACCTCCTGGGCTTCCCTCCCAGCACCTTCCAACCCGACATTCCACCTCCCGTTTGATCTCCCCTCGGAGGAGACCTTCCTGCGACTGTTATTGTTATCACTAAATAATGCCCGGGCAGGAGAGCCAAAATTACACTGCTGGGCCCTTTTTCCTCCCAGGTGGGGGACCACACACGAGCACGGCCGGCGCTGGGAGAGCAACCTGCGCCCCGCGAGACGGAGGAAGAGGGTAGGAGCGATGCACAAGATGGGTGAGAGGTGGCAGCTGGCATGGAGAAACATGAGATTGGGTCAGCAGAGAGGGAAAAATAAAATAAAATTTTAAAAAAATAAACATAAAAAAATTGGGGGGGTAAAAAAGGAAAATGGAAGGCAAGCTGAGAAAGGGAGCTCACCGCATCCCAGGGTAGATGCAGACCTCGAGGGTTCTGCAGCCACGGTGATTAGCCAAGACATGATCCAGCCTTTGCTGGCCTGATGCAGGGTAAGAGGTCAGCAGCGGGCTGATAAAACGGAGTATCTTCAGCTCCTCTTGGGGGGTGAGGTGGGGAAAACACGACTGCGAAGGTCCCCGAGCAAACAGCCTCGCAGTCCCCAAAAAGCATCGGTGGCCACTGGGCTCGGCTCTGCCTTTTTCCCCCAAAACTGGCCCGTTTGGGTGCAGATAAGTCTTGCAAAGAAACGGGGCAGCTGCTTCTTCCTATGTTATGCTGAGATGCTGTTGTCAGAGTTTAATTTGGGGGGGGTGGTGGGGGGGAATGGTGCAACTTTGTCCTTTTGAAGTGATATTGTTACCTGCTGTCACAAAGCCTTAATGGATGGGAAGATGGGTCTTGGCTGGGCTGAAATTCCCGAGCCCAGCCTTGTAAAAGAGGAGCTGAACGTAAAAGAGAGGGGGAGATGTTTAACAGAGCCGAGACCTGGGGATCAAGAGGAGAAAGGAACATCCCGGCACATCAGGTTAACCCTTACGGTACCAATTTCTACGGCCCTGAAAGGGCACCTGGAGAAATCACAGCTTAGAAACAGCATAGAGGAAAGCAGGAAGAAAAAAAGTTGGGGTAGTTAAAAAAACAAACAAACAAAAAAAAAAACAACCCAGCCTTCTAAAGCATCCCAGCTTGGTGTTTGGAAGAGGAAATGTAGTTTGTCTTACCCTGAAGCCTCTGCTTTCCTCTCCAGCCCCACAGTCGGTGGGTAACCGGCAGTGCTGCGAAATCATTAGCTCCGCTACAGATGCTTTCGCTTGTTTGGATAAACAGCCCGCTGTTGTTCTGCACATGTGAGTTACTGTAAGAGCTGGTGAAAGGTTCTGGATTTATAGCCTTGGAAAATGATTTATTTTTGCAAGCCCGCAGCTGATAAAGCTGGGGAAATGCCAGTGTGTGATTTCCCCGTCCCGCCTCTTGCTCAAGCGCTGTGTCTCGGAGACACCAGCCGTACAGAAGGGGGAGAAACGCTCGGACCAAAAAAAAAAAAAAAAACAACCACAAAATCCACCGCTCACCATGGTGGTAAATACTGTTTATGCAGATCTGTGTCTGCTTCAGCACAGACCCAGCCAATCTGCTCTGT
>JAOQGH010000005.1:19862163-19906400 GCA_025769975.1 Gallinago jamesoni | reverse complement strand
AACCTGGTGTGGTGGGAGATATCCCTGCCCAGGGCAGGGGGTGGAACTCAATGATCTTTAAGGTCCCTTCCAACTCTAACCATTCTATGATTCTAAGAGATCCTCTGTTGCTAGGGGCAGTAGGAAATGGATGCAGGAAAAAAATCCTGTGATCCCATCCCATTGAAGTCTAACTGGGACCTGACTTCGGACCAGCAGCTATCCAGCCCTAATTCAACTCACATGTGAGCACTTCTCATTAAGGGAGTGCTTTAATTCCTGCCCAGGTCAGCCAGCCAGAGTGAACCATGGTCTGAGATCTCCCTGGAAGCAGGATGCTTGTAGCAGTATTGGGTGCTTTGACAGGGCGATACATCACTGACGGGGCCCGAAAAGAATAGCCCCTCTTCATCCTTACCCCCACTCCTTGCCAAAGCCAGATTGGAATCGAGAGCGGAAATGTTTGTGCGCAGCTAGTGGAGCTGGTTGGAAAATTTTTGTCAAAACAGATTTCCATCAGAAAACGACACCCTGTTGGCTTTGGCAAATTTTTATTCAGCAACAAAGTAGAGAGAGAGAGAAAAAAAAATGTAAATGTCAGCATGCCCTTTTGACATTTTCCCCCAACGAAAAGGATGGACTTTCTTGCTTCGAAATGACTTTTCCTTGACATTCATTTTCTACATTCAATTCAAAACAAATCAACTTTTCTACCAAAATGGAATTTGTGGACTACTCTAAGAGGTTTTTTTTCCTTTTGGAATTCAATATGCAGAAATTCTAGGATACTGGCTTTTTCCAAATTCAGGATGGAATCAGAGGGAAAAAAAAACAGCCTTCATTTTTTTCTGGCGAGTCAGAGATTCATTCTTGGCACCAACCAGGCCCCTGCCCTCCTCTCACCTGAATTTCTTTTTCTGCTCAGCCTGGAGAGCCATTTATCTTCAACGTCACCATTTCATGACTTTTCAGCTCTAGCACTGCCTTTTTTCCTGTTTCTCTTCTCTCAGTCCTGAGTTGACTTCGGACCCCTCAGAAAAACCCAAACCTGACTCGGGTACCACATGTGGAGCTGGAATCCAGAGGATGTGAAGCGTTTACCAGTGATCAGCAGTGATCTCTGTGCTCCCAACCTTTCTCCCAGGGTTCAGCTGTGGCTCTTGCACTGGGAGGAGCAGCAGCATCTCTGGGTGCCCTCTCCTGCCACTGCCAGAGACAGGAGTGACCATCTCCTCTCATTCTGCCTTCCACCCTCTCTCCCTTTTTCCATCGAGGGCTGCAATCCACAAGGATTTCTCTCTCCCTCTCCTGCAAAAAAATGAACTAACGCTGGGAGAAAAATCAGCTGCGTCTTCTATAAAACCAGCTCCAGTTTTCCAGCTCAGGCATTGTCTGCTGAAACGTGATCTGCTTTTTCCTCTATGCAATAGGTTCCCCAAAACAATTGGGAATTTAATTCAAGAGAGTGTAATATAGATGCATTTCGCTTTAAGCTTAACCATCTGCAGGGAAGTGTCTCGTCTACGCTGACTGTGTGGCCGTCTTCTGCCGTCAACAGACAGTAGATCTACAGGGAGAGAGATCCCCACCACATCGCTCCGCCGGCGATAAAGGGCACTCAAGTATCTATCTCGCAGAGAGCTACGGTTTGCCAAGACTCATGGCACGTTGTTTCTTACCTCGGAGTGCAGTTCTGGACTCCTACCAGCTTTGGGAAACAGGGAACTGGGACCCTGCTCCATCCCCGCAGCATTTCCCAGCCTCTTTGCTGAGAAAGAAGAGTGAAAAGGTCTCAAATAGGCTCTTGCCTGACCTCAGCAAATACAGCTCCCGGTCACCGAGCACTGACACTGCAAACAGATTCTGTAGTGAGCCTGGAGAAGGAGCAGTCCTCAACACACAACGGCCTCAGCTTTTTTTAGGTGTGCACACGCTGATAGCACTGAAAGTTCCAAGAGCACATCAGCAACTGGGGAGCAACGTGGCTCGGGCAGAGCAGAGCCATGGCCTTCACTGTGCTGTCCTGCACAACAAAGTTCTCCATCCATGATTATCAGACCCTCACAGAGCCACGGAGCGACCCACAAGAGATACCCGGGGAAAAGCAAGTCTATAACCAGGAGCTTAAAACACCTGTGAGGGGCTCACGGGGGATTTGGGGGCAAATCTGCAACTCAAAGATTGAAAACAGCTCGGCTAAACCCTTTATTTTTAACTCTGCCAAAGCTGATGAAGCGTCTCCCTCCTCATCCCCGCATCTCTCCTACGCGCCATAGATTTATCTCGCTTGAAACTATCTAGATGTTCCCACGGGGACTTTCCAGGGCAGGTCTGCTCTCCAGCAAGCGGGGCTGCAGAGCCAAGCCATGCTCAGGTCCTGCCTTGCCCAGAAGCACCAGAGTTTTTGAAGCCGGTGCCAAGGATTCCCCTTGGGTTTGCGGCTGATTCAGAGCTAGGGCCAATCTCCAACGGTGTATTACACCACAGGCGAGACCGAGGTGCCCCAGAGAGGATCTTTCCCTTCTCATCTTGGTAGCCTTTGGGAGAAGTTGCACCACCAAACGGCATCTCGACGGGATTCAGCCACTCTGGCTGCTCCCCCAAGGGCTGGGGAAGAGGACTCTGAGCCGAGAGCCAAAAAGTGACAGTGGTGTTTTGTGGCCAACCCCACGTGCTGTAGGAGCAGTGGATTTTAATGGGGGGTTACAGGCTGCCGGGACCTCCCCGGTGTGATGAAACTCAGCTGCTGGAGGCAGGAGAAAGCACTTTAGATAAGAGGCCAGCAGAGGAGGAGGGGGGGGAAGGAGCAAACATGCTGGTTATTTGATGCTGTCAGTCACAGATCTCACAGGGTCCCCGTGGAAGAGGCTGGAGTTCAGAGAGCCACAAACATCCCCACCTCTGTCCCTCCAGGCAGGACAGCCGATGCGCTCAACTCAGGTGGCCGTGCTGCACATCCAGGACCCTCCTCACTGGCTGCTTCCCCGGGGAAGATGCCTCCAACACCACAGCCGGTGACCCTTGGCAGCACCAAGAAATCCAGGCTGACAATTTATTGATGACATCAAGCAACACTTGAGCTTCTCTGCGGACCTGAGCCCTCCCCTCCCTGCTCCAAAGGACACAGATGGTGGGAGGGAGGGGGAGGTGTTCTGAAGTCCCACCTCGCCTCGTGCTTTCCTCCCTGCCACTTCCAGGTTCCTTCATCGAGGACGATCGATGTGTCCCAGCCCTCCCTCCCCTCGCTGACAAACGGGACAACTTCAGGGCTTTGCTGGGCCGCGGGAGCAGGTGCTGTGCTGACAAGGCAGCGAGGGGGAGAAACCCCAGACTTCCCCTACAAAGCAGCCTTTCAGCATCGACTTTTTTTTGGGCTTGTTTCTGGCTGGGAAGGAAGAAAGAAGGGGAATGGAGCTGAAGAAGTATTTAAATAAACGCACGCGCTTACCCAGTAGATCAAATCATTGCCATAAATCAGACTAGACGGCAGACCAGCAGAGCAGGGCTGGATGCTACCACAGAAAATCTAGCCCTAAACAGAAGTCAGAATATTTAACTATTGGGGGATCATCAGGAGGAACAGGATGGAGTCTGAAGGAGGCAATGCCCTCACCAGTGGGGGGCTGTTCTGGGGGGTCTGAACACAACAGGGACCATTGACAGTCTCAGACAAAGCAAAGGATGAACCAGCTTCAGGGCACACCCAGAGCAGAAGACAAGCCAGAGATAGGACTAGAGGGAAGAGGTGTATCCCGGAGATCGGAACGTAGACAAACCATCAACAGTAAAGTTCCCAGGTCCAGCCAGGACAAGGGATGAGTTACTTACAGGTCTGAAGATCATGCAGGAGGTAGGTTTAGATAGAAACTGTCTACAGCAGAGGGCTCAGGTGCACCCCAGCAGCAGGGCAGGAGACCAGCTACCAACATCTTATACCCACAGTCCATCCAGAAGGCTAGGGATAGACCAAGAACAACCACAACATAGCCAAGGGAGAAAAAAAGCTTCAGGGTTACCCTTAAATAGAGCTCCAGGTCCAAGGGAAGAGGAAGGATGGGTGGAGCCCCCAGGTGAGGGTGGTCAGGTCAATTAAGTCCAATTAGTGCCTCAAGATGACCAACTTGCACCTGCTCCTGCTGTGGTGTCTGTTGTGACAGGGGAGAGGATGGTGGGACAACCTCAAGGGATCCTGGGTCAGGAAAATCACCTTGAGGAAACAGCTTCCAAGAGCAGCAAGGACCTGAGCGTGTCCTGCTGACCAGCCGTCACGTTGGTGGGGAGCCAACAGAAGGATCTGACGTGGTGGATTTACTGAATGGCGTCAGAAGGGACAGAGGTGCCATTTCTGCCCTGGACAGCACGTAGGAAAAAAAAAAAAAATAGTTTCTCACTGTTACACGCTTAACCTGTGAATTGCTCAGGATGCTTCACCTGTCCCTGTTCTAGGTGACCACCGGAGCAGAGGTCTTCCCTTGGCGCTCTCCTTCCCCATCGCCCTGCGCCGTGTCTCCACCGGGCAGGGGAGGTGGAGGAGGTGAAATGGTCTCCACCGATCGCCGATCCACCAGGCGGGAGGGCAGTTTCCAAGAGCACATTGGCACATTGTACGGCAGAGGGAGGCCTTCAGAGCAGGCTTTGACTCCACGCCAGGCCCAGGCAGTGTGCTGCTTTGTATTAATTTGTGTAACTTCATGAATAAACTGTGCTTGGCTTGTATATGAATTTTAAATGAATTGTTAACACATTTTTATGAATCGAGGAGGAGGGGCCAGCTGGGGGAGGTTGACTGTTTGTTGTTTGAAGCAGAGGAAATCAATCATGGTTTTTCGCAAAATAAAACTTTATTGAGCTGTAATAAACAGATACTTCTAAAAAACATTTAAAACCACATAAAAACCAAGTGGAAGGTGCTTGACTGCTTCAGCATGAATCGCAGGTCAGTGAATGCATATCTGTATTTAAGCTCCTCTTTTTTTTTTTCTTTTTCTTTCCCCTGCCATCAAGAAGGAAGATGCATTAACGTGCCGCATCGGTGCCTCCATGGCGGAGGGAAGATGTGCCTGTGGCCCAAGGTCTGGGGCCATCGAGACACCCCGTGCAGTGGCCACCAGATGCCGGTTTGGAGATGTTTTGACACGGGATGCTTTGCTGTGCCAGAGGCTGCCCGTTGCACTTCGTGACGCGGGAATACACCCACCATCTGGGCTTTCTGCTCCCGTCCATCCCCTCCCGTCCTTTCCAGAGAATTTTGACTCGTAAGATGGTTGGGAAACACAATCTCCCACGTCTATTTCTTCATCCTTCTTTTAGCAGTGGCAAAGGGGATTCTGCTGAAGGTTGTTGCTGGGGAACGGGGCAAACAGAAGTGAGAAAACTCTGGGGTTTTTTTCCTATGAAGATTTGAAGCAAGTCGGCTTTAATTAAAAACAGAGGAGCAGTTCTCACTACGGTGGGTCCCTCTCTCTTCTGCGACCCACCAGCTGCTGCTGTTGGGAAAGTGGGGTCACAAAAAAAGACACCTGCGCAAAAGGGAGGTCGGTTTGGTGGCCTTGGCAGTGAAATTCCTCCTCTACCTCTGATGCACAGCCTCAGATGTCAGCGTGGATGAGAGAGAGAGAAGATGAGAGAGGCAGAGGGGAAAAAAAAAAAAAAAAAAGAGAAAAACGTGCAGGTCTACAGGATCTCCAAGGCTTTGGCTACCACGTGGCAATCAGGTGTCCAGCGGAGGGAGCAGAGCATCTCCTGCAGCAGAATGAAGGCAGCTTCCTGATGATGTAAGAGAGGTGTAAATAACAGAGACTAAAAAGGAGATAAAAAGGAGATCCAGGCCAAGAGAAATCTCAGGTGGAGAAAGTTCACATGGCTGCCTGTTCCGGCAAGCTCAGGCCTTCAAAGCCAAACTCTCCCAGCCAAGAGACAAACCAGTTCTGCTACTTTCCCTCCCCAAAACCCAACTCATTCATCTTGGAACGGGAAACACTGACTGGAAATCCAATGGGCTGGATCTCGGTGCTTCCATTACGGGCTTGTGTTACCGCGTTATTCATAAAAGGTCCTGCAGACCGAATGACCGATTCCTGGACCGCTTCCAAGGATTATTTAAACTTTTCCATATTTTCGTAGGTCTCGATTTGAATGTGTGACTTTGGCCTGCGCCTTGATTGATGTTGCTAAAAACACTTGCTGCCTGCCCTCCCCCCCCACCCCACCCCCCCCCGGAAAGTATGTGTTTTGGAATGTCTCTGGATTACTTTTAATAGGGAGCTCCTCGCTTGCTGCAGATCACTGGTGTTGGTTGTTAAAAACGAGTGGGTTATTTCAAAAGGCAATCCCCTGGTCTCCTGCCCAGGGATGCTGGCTGCCATTTTGGTTGAGGGCAGATGACAGATTTTTCAAAGCTCACGAACAGAGCAGGGAAAACACGACGTTGTTCCTCCAGCTGCAGAGGCTGGTGCTCTGCGCCGTTGCGTCTCGCAGCTGCCATCTCTGTTTTCCAATAAAACAAAAGCTTCAGCTGGAGTTTTTCCTGGGATTGGATCATCTTGTAGAGCCTCCATCCTGCACATATCCCTGATGGGTGGAATGGGCAGAGTTCCCTCCTCGGCAGCAGGTACACTGCTTCTCCACAGCATAGCCCAGAACAGCAGCATCAAATGAGCCTTCTTCATCTCATCTAGAACTAAACATCAAAGCTGGAGGATACGCAACTAACTATCCAGACACCTTCAAAATCGAGGGGAAAGGGGCAGCTCTTCCAGCCTGTCGTTTATCCATTCCCACCAGAGGAATGTCTGCTGCTGGGATGGACTAAGTCACCCAAGGAAAGCTCTTCTGTTTCTCCTCTAAACTGAAAAGAGGTTTAAGAGTAAGCTTGAACTTTTACACTTGGATCACAAAGTCCAGAGCCAAACTCGTGCTGCACAGAGCCCGGCACGTCTTGGAGCCCTTCTTGGGCCAGAAAGCACAAAGTTTATTTGTGACTTTTACCCTCGTGGCACCTGTGGGCAGGGAGGAAGGGCCAGCGTCTTCAGCCCTGCTGTGTGAGGTTAAAAGGAGCAGTGAGGCAGGTTGGGCAAGAGATTTCAAAGCTGGGACCAGAACATGTTGCTGCGCAGGGACCGGCGCAGTGTGGGATTGTGGTTTGCCTGAGTATAGATAATGCAGCATCGCTCAGCAGAACAGAGCTCGTAAAGAACTTGAGCTCTTCTGGGGGACAATTAAATTTAACCAGCCTGAACTCAGGGTTTTCTGATGAAATTCAAAACAAGGGATGGATCCAGGACGTGCGGAGACAAGAAAAGTCATACCAGCAACAGCTTGTGTAGGTTGGGACTTGCTACCTTTTTCCTTACCTTACGTTGCACAAAACTGCATTTCACCAGGCAGAAAAATATCAAGAACAAAATCTTGAAGCCAATGGACCTGAGATGTCAACGTCACCACCAAGTCATAAACTCAAGACACCAAGTCACAAACTCAAGATTATTTGCAACATCGCAAGACCCATGGGGCAGAGACAGATGACTTCCAGCAACACCAATATGCAAGAGAAGATTGTAAAAACCATGACATGAAGGAAAATTAGACAAAGAAAGAATAAAAAAGAATAAAGTTGGGGTTTTCACTGTGTGGCTTCTGAGCCGGTAAGAGGTCACATTTTCCGGCTATTCTTTGCAAATACGAGTGTTAGAAATGAGCTTTATTTAAAGAAAATGAAAGCTCAAGTAATTACATGGCTTCAGGAACCAGGACTCTAAGAAAAACACCGAGTATTTCAAGAGCTGGCGGTGCTGCCTGTGGAAAAGGAGTGAGTCATCGTGTCTTTTTGGACTCCTTGGAGGGGGAGGGCAACCAATGAAGCTGCTGCGGAGTGGTGGGGAGTTTGCTGAGCCGCTGGTGTGGCTGTGGGCCCACTGGCCTTCTCCCCAACATCCCTGCGCATGGCTGTGATGGGAGGCACAGAGGCTGGTGGGACCAGAACCAGGGATGCAGAGCCCAGTGTGCCCTCAGCGACCTGCCTGTGGTGCAGAAGGGACCAAAATGCCACGGTCTGGGAATGAGCAGGAAGGTGATGAAAGGGGAGTCCCCGGGCTTGCAGGCACAACATCTCCCTCAGCCCTGGGTGCAGGCACTGGAGGGAATTTCACGGGAACCTGCAGCCATGAGCCTTGCAGGGAGGTACAATCCCTCTTTTCCCAGGAAAAGACTTTGAAACACTGACTTGTTCCTCCTGCAAAGGGACGCAGACAGCCTTGGACTCACCCTGCCCAGTGCTAGCAGGCAAGGCTAGGGGGAGGATCAAGACATTAAACACAGTTGGCACAGCAGGAGCAGGGGTATGTTATGCTTTGCTTGAATAATGCAATCAATATTTTAGCACTCCCAAAGCTGTTTTGCTGTTTTTCTTGTACCTGATGTCGTTCCAGCGTACCGCCTCCCTAGCTGACCCCATCGCCTTTGTCGTGCTTATGGTCCCTGGTCCCAGTGCATTTGAGTTAAATTACTTTTTCAAACCGAGCCCCTGAGAGACACAAAAACCTCCTCGGTCTGCTCATACATCGCATGAAGCAGCCAGGTGAAGGTCATCCCTGGTGCCAGGTCGTGGCTACCTGCTCCCTGTGCCTGGAGGAAGAACCAGCCCCTGTCTCCTTGCAATATCTGGACATGGTTTCCCCAGCAAGGTTGCGCATCTCAGAGGACACACAGTAGGCTTCAGGAAGACCCTGAAGCCATCGGTTAGGTGGCAGTGGTGGAACAGGGGGTGTCACTGGGAGAGGTGGCAGGGAGAAGCCACTGTCTAGTGATGCAGTGCGTGGGAGAAGGATAAACAGAGCCAGGCAGGGACCCAGAGCCTGTGAGCCAACCGGCCATTACCCACATGGGTGGGATGTCCTGGGTGACCAGCAGAGCGCTCCCCAAGCATCCAGCTCCCCAAATCCATGCTGCAATCCATCTCAAGGAAACAGGGGCAGCTCATAACAGGGATTACTTCCAGGCAACCAGCTGCACAGGCCAATAAGATGCCCATTGATTTCTGACCGCCCTCCTTCCCAGCAGAGGGAGTTTGGGAGATACTCCTGTATTGATCCAACCTGTTGTTTCCATAATGGGGTTGTTGCCAGATGAAGTTCACATTAAAGAAAAAAAAAACACAAACCAGTTGTTATTTTCAGATGTCCTGAAGCTCCCACTGCTCCAAGGAGCAGGTGTTGGCACCATGTCAAAGAAACAATCCCCTTTTCCTTGACAGCCCAGTGAGCAGGGGGACAACTTCGCTTCACCTCTCTGGTACGCACCATGTCATTGCTGATGCTGATCAGCAACGTCTTGAATTCATAGTCATAGAATAGAGTCATAGGATTTTCTAGGTTGGAAGGGACCTTCAAGATCATCTTGTCCAACTATCAACCTAACTCTGACAAAAATAAACACCCACACAACAAACAAAACGCAACACCGACACTAAACCATGTATCCCAGCACCACATCAACCTGTCTTTTGAACACCTCCAGGGATGGTGCCTCAACCACCTCCCTGGGCAGCCCATTCCAATGTCTGATAACCCTTTCAGTGAAAAAATTTTTCCTAATATCCAGCCTGAACCTCCCCTAGCATAACTTGAGGCCGATCGATGTTGCAGTCAACAGCCAATATCCCATAGCTACCCTGGGGAAGGATCAGCCTGGAGAGTTCCACCACCTTCTTGGTGGGATCAGTCAGGCCATCTGTGTTAGACCTGACTGTAAAGGAGAAGGTTGGGATCAGGAGCTCACAGTCGGGGACATGGTAAAATCAAGCAGTTGCAGGGTGACACCAGAGAGGACCCCAGGCAGCCCTGGTGACTCCAGAAGGTCCCTGCGGGTGGGAAGGGTCCTCCCAGCAAGGGTCCTCTGAAGAACAAGTTCTCCATCCAGAGGCTGGGTGATTTAATTTGGATGCTATGAAGCCCACCCTCAAAGCCATGTAACTCACGGAGGCATTTTTTTTACCTAGGCTAAACTCTCTCTCTCCCTCACTTCCATTTAATTGGCTCCGTAGGATGAAAAGATACTCTGCTTTTCTGTCTCGCAGAGCCCTATATCCCCTCACACGGCGACCGAAGGCACTAATAACTCCATCTAATTACAGAGCGAGTGATCCCTGTTGAGGGGAGCGGCAGATACACGCTGGTATTATTTATGTCACCTGCTTTGCTCCCTGCGCCGCTGGAGCCAGCTCCCCTTGCTTTTTTTAGCAAGCACATTTCATTTTTCACTCCCCACTGTCATCCCCTTCCCCGTCTCATTCAGAAACTTCACCCGCTCGTCCTATCACAGCCCGTCTCTCTGCTACCCCGCGATATAAATCAGCATCAATTATGCTGGTAAAAAAATCCTCTAAATCACTCATTGTCCTCATTATTATTATTTATCTTAGCCCGAAGGCGACACACGCAAACGAGAGCCCCTGTGTTCCCCTAACGAGGGATTTAATGGGCTTTCTCCCTCGGCAACACCTTACGTAGGGTTTCCTAATGGGGCTGTTGGTTCTCCATCCCTCGAGGTTCGGGTCCATCGGTCCCAGGAGGACCATTCACAGCCTGGTCTAACTGCTCCCTTCGTGGATGGGGTTGGGACACAATGCTCGGGGGGGAGGGGGGGGGCAGGTTTCCCTGCCAGCGTCGGGCTCATTTTGGGAAAACTGTTGCAAAGGCACCGTCTGTGCGCTGGAGTCACCTCGTTAAAACCTGCATCCTCCTGTACGGACGCAAGAAAGGCCGCACAGATGGCTTTTGTCTGGGGTTTTTTTTCAGAGTGGTTGAGCTGGCAAGTGTTAATAATTCCCCCCCCTTTTTGGCTGAAGGCATTAAAGCTGGGCCATTCTGGACTGCTCAGCAAAAACGGTGCCTGTAAATAAACAACCAAGCCAGCCTGTTTCCTCCCCTCGTCAGGAAAGATGGATGTAAGGAATAAATTGAAGCTAAACAAGCTGGGAGCCAACTTGCCTTCCTGAAGCAAACCCAGACCGAGCACAGAAGCCAAGGTGGCAGCTTCTGATTTCGAGAAGGTCCCCAGATTGCATCAAATCGGCCTCAGAGACTCACAGCCTCAAAAAGCCAGCTCCCTCCTTCCCCGATGCCAGCCAAACAGCGTATCTCCATCCTCACATCTCTAAGCTGTATTTTCCAGTCCGCCTCCCCGCACGCCTTGGCAGGACCAGGCAGCTGAGAGGGTACAAGCCAACCTCCAGGAGCAATAATGGCAGGGGAGCATCGATCCTCACGCTTGTCACCCTGGATGGATGTGCCACCGCTAAATCCCTAACCTTTAGCTGTGCCTGGAGTCTGTAAACTCCCACCCTCTCCTCCCGCCAGGCAGCGAACACCATGTCCGACAGCCTATTAGCAGGAGAACAGCCTGTCCCCTGTCAAAACACACAAGGTGCCAGGGTCCCCAGGGGGACGTCGGCGGCTGCTGACAGCACTCTGGCGTCCCTGCCTGCCCCCCCTCCCTGCCTGCATCACCATCCTGCCAGCATCCCCAACCCCCCCAGGGAGCAGCAGCAGCCAGGACCCCCCGCCTGAAGAGCAAAGGGAGGAGGAAAGGTAGGCATCGTCCCCTTGCTGGCTTCAGGAGCCACTTTCCCCGAGGCACAAAGTGATGGCCTTCCTCCCATCAGCCCTCCTCATCGTCCGCAGGAGGAGAAGAGAAGCTGTTCAGGGCAAGGTGCGTGCAAGGAGAATGATTTTAAGTTCACATTGGACACGTCTCAGAGCACACAAAGAGCAAGGGCTCAATTCCCTCCTCTTCTGCTTTACAGAATTATTAGCAAGCATTAAAGTTTTGAAATGAGAGCAGGAGTGTTTTCATAGTTTCTCTGCTTCAGGAAAAACTATGCAGGTGGGTGAAGGCAGGTAACGAACTCCAAGTGATTTATTTCTCTTAGGCATCTGAAAACCCCGTGACAAATTAAAACAGTCATTAATTACCTCAATAAAGATATGACCACACCCCAGTTGGGTCCTGCCTGGATCTCAGAGAGGATCACAGTTTTACAGACACCTGAAACCTTGACACATCCTGGTGGCTTGATATAAAATGAACATTTCTCAATGTGTAAAATGGGAAACACGGAGCCTGGGCTGGTATAAATATGGTGGCAGATTCATGTTCACCACCTTCCTCAAATCTCTGAACGCAGGAATTAAGCACTCCTCAAACTCTTCAAAACACACAACAATTTGCCCAAAGCTTAAGCCACACCTGCAGGATGATTCCTTTTCCATACAGCAAAGCACACCCCAAAGGTGTGGGTGGGATCTTTTAAAACCTTGCTGTGGTAGAACAAGCTCCCCCTGCTCTCCGTACAGTGAGAGCCCCACCTCAGACAAGTCCTCCCATCGCTCCAACCTCTGGACTGGACATCTGCCACACTGTCCCCACAGCCACACTGCTCATAAAGCTTGTCCTAAGGTAGGTCTGCCACCTTCAAGTGGCTCTACCTTTCCCGTCTTGGTCCTAAATATTCACTTACTCAGTCTAGGTTTACCATATGGTGGGTTAAACCCCGTTGGAGTTGAAAGTCCTTCACTATTTTACTCCAGGCTCTGCTCCACGCAGGAGCTCCCCTGACCCTGGGATGAAGCACACCAGGTTTGATCTTAACCCAAAACTCATTTGTAAGGAATCACCCCATCCCAGTGTGTCACTGGGCTCCCTCTGGTAAGAACTTCTGAGATCCATGGGTCCGTTTCAATCCGAAAAAGCCCCCAAAGCATTAGGAGTTGACTCCGTTCGATGAGAGATAGAGGGGAAAAAGCTCTATTGCTGCCTTTGCTGGGAGAAGGGCCATGGCTGGAGCTCAGTGAGGTCCTCAGGTGCTTGAAAAGGCAGAAGAGAGAGAGAAAGGAACCTCAGGAACATTTCCCAACCTCAGGAAATGTTCCCATCAGAACTCGCGCCTTATTAAGCACGTGATAATCCAGCCACGAGACACAGAGCCGCAGGAAACCGAGCTCCGTTAAGTCCTGCTCCTCACGGATCAACTATGACTAAGAAGGAAAAACAAAAAAAAGAAAAAAAAATTAAAAAAAAAACCCTCAAGTAAAAATACAACAAAAAGCCTTTCTTAAAGCAGAGGCTTCTGGAGAAGGGACTTCAGAGTCCTCCTGCCACAGCAAGGATGGGCTCGGGACTGCCAGGAAATGCAGCCACCTGTGCTTGAAACAGGAAGGGAGAGACACTAAGAGGCAAGAAAGAGGATTTCCATCCAGATCTCGAGAGGACTGTTGGTACCAAAATCCACTTTAACAAGGCTGAGGAACTAAAAACCCCTCAAGAAACTCTACCTACTTACGGACGTCTTGGTTTCAATAGCAATTCTTGCCTAGATCTTTTTCATTCTAGTTTTATTCTATTTCTGTGAAAGTTGTTTCAAGACCAGTAAAAACCTTGAATTACCATCAGAGCCCCATTTCTCTAGCTGGGGAAGATCCTCGTCGCTAACACAGTAGCTGCAAGCCAGTAGCAAACAAGGTTTGATTAATTTGATCTTGATTGGAGCTAAAAGACTTTTTTTGGCCAGAGTTATATTTTGAAGCAAAACAAGCGGAAATTCAATCATAGCAAACCACTCCGTAATACATTTTTTAAACACAAATAATTTGGCAAGCTCAACAATTGAGAAAACCCAAACACTTTGTTTTGTTATTTTAAAGCAAAGCGTTTAATTGCAGGGCGCTTTCAGTTAAATGATCTCTTTCCTTCTCCTTTAAAAATGATTTTTTTAAAAAAATGATTTCTGGAATGCAAAATGAAATTTGTTTTGAACTGAAGTTATTTTGGCCTGAGAATATAGTTGTTTATTTTCTAATTTATCCCAAAAAAACCGCCACAGCTGTGCTGCTGCTGATTCTCCTGCGACCTGAGCTGCCACCGTTTCTTTCCTTGTCGCTAATGAATGCGAAGCCACGGGCTGAAATAATAAAGCCCAAGACACGCTTTTGGGTGGCCAAATCCATGGCCCGGGTGGGGATTTGAAGGTTGACTTCAAATGTTACTTGTCCCTCTGGATGATACAGGTCTACGCGAAGATACTCATCTCAATGAGGGTTGGGGAAGGGAAGGTGTATATTTAAAGTATATTTAATGTATATTTAATGTACCCCCAGTTTGAGGAGGCTCAGGAGCTGTGAGCCCCTCTCTCACGGCAAGCCACAGGTCCCACAATTCACCCAACTGGTGACCTCAGCTGGGAATTCCCTCCGGTTTCCTACTCAAACCACTTGATTCCTCCCTTCTTCCTTTGTTAGTACATTTAACCATCCCCGACGCGCTTTTGGCAACCCCCCTCCGAGATAACCAGGTTGTAGCGCCCCCCAGAGAAAACAAAGCCGAGTGATAACGGCCGGCCATGTACGCGCAGATCAGAGGCAGAGCAGGAGCATTCCTCGTTAGGGCTGTAATTTGGCAGTCACGGGATTCTTCTGTATCAATTGTCGGGCCGGAGCCCGCAGTCCCGTCTGCCAGACTTGGCTCCTTCCCTGGTGTGTTGGATATGGCTCCTTTTTTTTTTTTCCCCAGTCCTCGCGGATATTTCTCAGCACAAATCACGCCACGTACCTTAGGTCCCGATAGACCTCAATTCTCTCGCAGCTGCCCTTCAAATCTTGCCCTTCCCGAGGGTTAAACCTGAAAAATTTACAAGAGAACACAAAATTTAGAGGGAAGGGATGGGGGGGGGGAGGAAAAAAAGAAAAAAGAAAAAAAAAAAACAGCAACAAGAATACGACATACAAAACAAACCCAAACCACCCAATTGCTGGATCTGCAAAGATCTCCACTCCAACTCTATTGATTCCATTACACCTCTGCTGCCTGACCCATTAAGCACGGCTCACTGGCAGGGTGTCAGGTATTCAGGTTGCACTTTGTCACACCCTTAGACATCTCTTGGGCCTGAAGATGTCCAACACCTCGCCAGCTTTTAAATTTTCTTAGTTTGGTAGCACATTCACATAAGGCCCCACCTGAGAGGAGTTACTGCATAACCCAGTTTGAAAGTGCTCCTTCCAGTCTGTGTCTTGACTCATGAGGATTCCATGGGCTGGGAGTCCTTTACCCAACGTTGGCCATCACAGGTTGGCTGTCCCCAGGCCATGTCTGTAGATGGAAAGACCTCTCAGAAGGTCTTTCTTCCCACCTAAAAGTGGCAGCTGGTTTGAAGGACGGTCTCTTGGGCTGCTGCTCACCCTCCACTGGTGATCGATGGAGTCTGGACAACTGGAAATCTGGTTTGTAGATGCTACTTGAGAAGAATCCCTCTTCTCCAGCGCGGACACTCCAGATGGAGTGTCCCTCTTCTCCATCATCAGTGATGGGCTCCAGACATGCACTCAAATTTTGGTAATCAAAATATATTGGGACATGTAACGAGGTTGCATATCACAGCCTCTCCTTAGAGAGCAGAGTCACTGGGAAGGTCCTTTTCAGGGAAAAACAGGGACTGATTCACCCAGATGCTTTTTCAGAGATGTTTTCTTCTGCAAAACAAAAAAATGACTCAATTTATGTCCCCTCATCTTACCCACAGGCACTATGATGTTATTGTCCCTTTTTCCAGGACACCAGGCAAGGATGGACTCTCTCTGTCCCCAAATAAAAGCCCAGAGCAGGGAGGTGTCAGCCCACTCCACTGCATGGAGAGGCCGTGGACTGACCTTGGCATCAGGCTCTGACCAAGACTGTGGTGATTCCTCGTTGCCATATACATGACTTCACGTTATTTGTCAGGCCAAAAACCTGCAACCTGTACCTCTGACAAGACATCCAGAAAACCCAGACAAATGTCATTGAGCCTCAAACCTCACCCAGATGGAGTTTATGGAGAGAAAAAAGGAAATATATGGACAAAACCCAACTGTAAGCAAATTCACTGACTTCTCCAGCAGTGTCCACCTTCCCACCCCCCCCAGGTACCTGATGGTACCCTCCAAAGGACACTCCTGGATTTGGAATAGGCTTAATTGAAGCAGAAATAACAGAAAATGCTGCAGACCAGCAGGGAGGGGTGGAGGCAGAAGGAAAGCCCGGCAGACAGAGGTCTCACCTACATTAAGTCCTGCCTTTGCGTCCAGGGGTGACACGAAACCGAACGCAGTCGTGGTGTCCTGGACACTCCGAGGGCTGTAAATCAGTGCCCGCCCAGATTTGTGGCGAAAACTTCACCAGAGAAAACTCCTCCATGCTTTGGAAACACCCGCCCCAAGCCTGCAGTAGGTCCCAGATATTCCAGTGGGAGAAATGGTCTGTCTTTCCCAATTTTCTTCCCAACCCTCCCCGTATACTTTCCAATACGCCGTGCCTTTTCCTGGAAGACGATTAGGTCAGGGGTTTTCCATATAGTGGGTAATTCAGGCTCATGGGTCAACGCACAGATTTTTATCTCAGCTCTGAGCTCCCATCAGCCTGGCAGCTTAAGCTCTGACTGCTCCTAATGGATGTGCCTTCGCCAGCGTTTCAGCTTCAACCTCTTTTTACCCAAAGTGAATCGGAGCCACTAGTGGAAAAAAAAATAAAATGAAGTGTATTTATTGTATGGGGATGGCTCTGTTCTTTCTGGTGCTGGGTGCCTTAATAGAAGGTGCTGGTTACTGCTTTTGGTTGAAAAATATCACCACTGATAAAACCAAAATTGCTACTAAATTCAAGGCAAAACTTACTCGAGTGAGGACTCCTTGAGAACTGAAGACCTCCTGCAATTCCCATTTACCGGGTGCATCTCCTGGGCAATTCCACTCACTGCAGAGGAGCAACAAGGCTGGTTTGGTTTTATTCCTCAGGCAGCAGCGTATAAACAGTACATTGTGGAAACTGCTTATCACAGCCCGGGATCAGATGTTTCACAGGAACGGATTTTTCCAGGCAGATCTCGGATATTTCCTTGTTGTCCCTCTCATTGGAAAGTCTCTCTTTCTCTTCCAGTGTTTTGGAGCTTCCATTGCTAGTCTCACCCAAACCCGAGCAACAGCAAAACTTTTGGAGGCTGATGCAGAGGTCTGCTGTGACTTTGGGTATAGGTGACTACATCTGGTCACTTAACCCACTTGAAGTGCCCAAGATAAAACGGGGGGGTCCACTGATTTTGTGACACCTGCTGTAACCCACCCTGGAACACTCCTGAAGAGATGCAGGAGAAATTCTTAAGATGTATTTCCCTCAGACCACAATATATTCCATATGCTCCCACAGTGGAGGAGAACGGAGCTGGTACTTTGAGTTCCCTCTGGTAAATCTATCATTCCCAGCTGGGGGGCTGGGGGGGCGGGGGGCAGCAGAGCTTATCAGTGTTTTCTCTGACTTTACAGCTGGAAAAAATTTACAGCCAAGCGCACACTCCTGTTGCAAAGGAGGGATAAGCCCTCCCCAAACGTGCTTACAAGCCACTGTTGTTATCAGAGGATCAGGAGGCTTTGGATCACCTTTATTGCTGGCCACCAAGGGCTCTTCTGGGGGCTGCTCTTTGCGGAAGCCTTTGGGGCAAGTGTCTCCAGCAAAGGGCTGCCCCTTCAGGAGCAACCCCCTCAACCACCCTCTTGGAAAGCGCAATGGCAAAATTTAGATTTTCTGTCAGCGTATATCTTTCTGAAGACTGCTGACAAGGCAGGTTTTCTCCCCTCTCCTCAAAGCTACCTCTTTGGGAAGCCCATGGCCAAAGATCTTGTGTCTGCATGTTGCCAAACCACTTTCTGCTGGGGAGCTTTCGGGTCCCGTAGCCTCCTCCCATCGCAGGAGCCAGGCAGGAGGTCAAGCACGTTGCTGGGGGTTCCTCTTCTCACATGCTAAAAAATATGTATGTCTGGGACCCAAACATCTGCCTGATTTGTGGCTCTGTTCGGTATCTTGCTCCTGGGGGGCATTTTATCTCTGAAATTCATCTTCGGCAAACTGGCAGCCGTCAAATACCCGGCTACAACTTTAGTTTCTGAAATCTTGAGAGACATTTAAAAAAAATAATAATAATAAATGCAGGTTTATAGGGTTTTTAATTACTTACCTTTCACCAGCTTTGTGGAACCTTCAGGTTTTCAAAGCCATCGCCGACCTCTCGTAGCCCTGGGTCCTCCCATGGGGAGGGTGAACGTGAGCTCTGCTCCCGAGCTGTTGGGAAACGGGGCCCTAGGGAGGGCAGCAAGATAATTAATAGTTATCTAAGCAATTGGCTTGTTTGTAAGCACTTTTTGTAATTCACTTAATTATTATAATTAGCTTAACATTGATTGCTTGTTTATATTTAATGGATAATTATCTAAATTATTACCTAAACCGTGGGCAGACTTAAAATGTCTGTGTCTCTGCAACGAGTTTCTGCTTCTAAATATAGGACTCTACTAAAACCGGCAAAGAAAAAAGAAGCAAAAAAATATTTCAAACGTGCTGGTTTTCCTTCAGAACATTTTTTCCTGCATTTAATTTAATACATAAAAATACCTCACTGCTGATGAGTGCCCCTAGAATAAGAAAACTCGGATCTACCTGTGTGTGCACATGGTGCACCAAACCCCCCAACAACAACAACAACAAAAAAAACCACAAAAAAAACCTGTTCACCATTAAACCCGGGCCTGGCAAAAACCAAATGTGAAAAGAAAGTTCCTTGTAGAAGGAAAGAAAGTCCGTGAGGAAGCAGATGTAAAACTCAGCCTTTCAATACACCCCAGCAAATAGCCAATGAAAGAATAATGAGTTGAAAGACGCCGGGGCCAAACGCTGTGCTGGCACAACTCCATCGAAGCCGGTGGAGATAGGCCAGCAGCGGATGTTTCCCACTTCGTCAGTTGGATGTGTAGAGTTTATTTTCCAAGTCACCCCCTCCTCTTACTTAAATTCCCTGTCATTGATCGATGGGTGTCCCAAAGATGCTGAGTGGAGAAATCTGTCGCTTACAGAACCAGTGCTTCGCTGTGTATAAAACAAAAGGTCCCCAGCCTGGAAATGGCAAAGAGATTTCTTCGAGCGGCTGCCAAAAAAAAAAAAAAAGATAAAAGGAAAATTATAAGCTAGAAGCTGCGCTTTCTGAGGAAACACTGCCAATTTTTTAAAAGGATAATCCCAGTAGATACAAGATTATACGACAAAAGTCCCCTTGTGGAAATGCAGCCAATTTTTTTTAAACATTTAATCTCTTGGCAAGAACACGAGCCCAACCATGCTTTTATTTTTCTTTTTTTACAGCCACTAACAGCATGTTTGCATACGTTATAGCGGCGGCATATGGTCCGAAGAAGGTTCGTTTGCTCTGCAATTAATAGCGGCGTGCAAATCCACGCACAGCTAACGAGGGCTGAACCAACAGACGCAGTCACTGATGTCGGAGCTGGAACGGGGAGAGGAGGGGAACATTTGCCAAAGCACCTGACCCTCTCCCTCAACCTGATTTTCTTTCCAGAGCAGCTGAGAAAGGCAACAAGAGGTTAAATCCGGTTCTATTAAGGCAAAACTCCTCCTAGTTTTGGGATTGTGGGGGGTTTTGGGGGGTTTTTTTGGTTTTTTTTTACAGATGAAATTTTGTGGGATTTGCAAAGAGGTTTTAAGGAACTGGGCCCCAAACTTGGGGACTTTGGGCAGGGTTTTCCCATGCAGACGAACACGAAGCCAGGATCCTGACAGCACCGGGCAGCGGGAACAAGAAGAAGGATGTGCTGGTGACGTGTATGGAGGGGCTGAGGAGGAAGCAGTCGAGGTGGAATGGCCGTGAAAACACCAACGGCACACTCAGACCTGAGTAAGGAAAGAAAAACCCCTTGCTGTTATTATTTATATGCAAAAGATTAATAATAGAGAGAGAGATACAACGTTATTGCTGTGCCATAATGGTATAGCGTGACTTTGTATAGACACAGACTTTTTTTTAACCTGCAATATTTCACTGAATTTCACTGAATTATTAGAGTTGGAAGGGACCGTAGAGACCACCTAGTCCAACTCCCCTGCTGAAGCAGGATTATATACCCCATATATACAATATACCAATATACAATATACACCAAAGATATAAAAGCAAGCCTAAATAAAAGGAAATACAAGCAAACCAAAGAAATAAAAGCAGCCTGGCTCCACTGGTCCCTCTTGCTCCCTCCCACTGCCTGTCCCCGAGACAGAAGCCCCCAAGCCCCAACCCTCCCATCCGGAGCGGAGCCGGTCGCGTGGGATTGTTCACCTGTCATTTTATTTTGCTGCCAGCCCTTTTACGAGGGGCTGGGAGGGGAGACAGAGACCTGGGCTTTGAAAACAGGGACCCCCTGCAGAGGGGAAGGAGGCAATAAAGCCCCCCGCCCCTCCGAGCATCGCACGGCGCTCTCCCCTCCCGGCAAAGCAGCAGGAGCTGGGGAGCAAGCGAGCAGAAGGTCAGCGGGGTTTGGAGAGGAAGGCTCTGCTCCCAGGGGGAGGGGGGAACATCTCTGCTCTGCTGGCCTCTAGGATTTCCTGGGTCTTTTATAACGACACGGTTGCCCGGGGTCGTTTGGCTTTAATGAAGCGATTAATGTCCGGTTCGCTAATCAATGGCGTTGGGGATGTGGGGAGCTGCCACCACCACCATCACCATCACCATGCTCCTGCCTCTTGCCCTGGAGAGGGGTATTTTGCACCTTGGCTGAAGGGAGATGGATTGGGGTTGGGCTCGATGCTTTATAGCTCATACCCACTCCCTCGCTGTACCCCCCCCAAGGGGTCCTGGATCCCCATAAAGGCAAAACTCCCAATTCACCTGAAATCACTTCTCTCTAGTCTATTAGGAGAAAGGCTCCTTCAGAGATGAGCTGACCCTGGGAAAAGATCCCGAATCCCTTTTCTGAACCTCGTGACAGCAGATATTCTTGCTTTTCCTCAAGCCCCAGCTCCTGGAGTCATGTAATCACAGGGTAACTCCGCTTCAGAATTAAAAAAAAAAAAGAAATAGAAGAAATGGGGAATGGTTCTCAGTCTCCTGTCTGTGGAGGGTGGAACGACGAAAGCCTATAAACCATCAGCAAATAAAAAGTTCCCCTACCACTGCTATTGCCATTATTATTGAATCACCTAGGTTGGAAGGGACCTTTCAAGATCATCTAGTCCAACCAAGATTTTCAGATGCTTTCATGACGCAGCCCAAGTTACAAGTTTTGAACATTTAAATGGGTGCTTTGACACAGGGAACCCGGTTTGGCTGCAGTGGGCAAGACCTTCCCCTGGGCTGGCAAGGACAGCTGAGATGGGGCAGCAGTTCAAGGCCACCCAGGAGAGCGATAGGACACACACCCACAGAGATGAGCCTTCCTGGAGATTTCCACCGTCCACCTCTGCCAGGAGGGAACTGAAGCAGAATGATTTCCCTAAATGCAGGTTTCCTGGCTTAAAAGGATTCCCCGCGTAGCAGCTCATCCGGGCCACGCTACGGAGCGTTGAAAGGGTCAGCAGAGACCAGCAGCAAGAGCATCACTATCTGCTGGCCCTGGCAGGGGGATGCAGGAGGAGAGGAGAGCCCAAGGGGGGCATCTTCACGTGCAGGGGCTGCCAACAGGAGCCTCCCGCAGAGATGGCCCCTCTGCCATGCTCCTGCCTCTATCTCTCCCTCTCTCTCCAAAGTGAAATGGATTAGCAGCTCGCTTGCCATCAGGCTGAATTACGAGCCCAGTGCTTTGCTGGATGTTTTTTTACATGAACCAGAAGATGTGTCATCTGATGAAAATTGCTTAATTTAATATCCTGGCCTGACAAGCAGTGAACTGCACATCTCCTGGGGAATTTACCAGTGCAGATGGATTTTACTTAGCTGGAAGGATTAAGCAATCGAAACCCCTTTCTTGCCCCCAAAAACTCACAGCAGAAAAGTGCCCAGAGAAACTCTGAGGAGCTGTTGGTGTCAAGATTACCATCACCTTGAGGAAAAACAAAAGGTTGCAGCTTTTTTCCATCAGAAAACATTGCAGAATTACATGCACTTTGCCACCATCACCCCAAAAAATCATTTCATGGGAAGGAAAAATAAAAAAAAACGCCAGTAAGCACATCCAATCTAGCTCTCCAAGCTGCCTTGAGGACACAGAACATGTCCACCTACCGAATGAAGACCAAGCTCCAGATCAGGTCTTCTAGTTATGTTACTATGACTATCTCTGCTGGGAGGTGTCTATAGGGTGGGGGACCAGAGGCAGAGCTGGGTCTCCCGTGCCTCAGGGCACCTCAGGCTGTGGCTCATCCCACCCTCTCTGGGCTCTCTTCTTCCATCAACCACTCATTAGTCCAGGGTTACACAAAGACAGAAGGGCGGTGGGGGAGGTTGGTCTTCAAAGCAGGTGCAAGCACTCCCTTACCTTACAGTAAGGACCGAACTAGAGGTTAATCTCCCAGCAGAGCCAGGTTTTCCTCTGCAACCCTGAGGAATAAGCCAAGTCTACGATGGTTTTCACAAGGAAGCTCTTTCAGGCCAAGCCCAAGAGGGGAATCTGTGGGCAAGCTCAAAACATAACTGCGGTCCAGAGGAGAATTGCTCCTCAAGCCTTTGCACATTCACAGGGAAGCAAAATTCACGGGAAAAGCATCCACTACCCTGACCATTCTTCTTAAACAAAAAAAAAAAGAGGCCACAGCAGCCTGCAAAGATGGATAAACCTTCCCTACGGGCTGCACCGGGGGAAAGAAAACAGATGGACAGCCCTGTACAAACCAGACCCTGCCAAAGCCCATGCCATCAGGCAGCTGAGTTGAAGGATCCTGAATTACCAGTCTCTCTTGAAGATCTTGCCATCAACTAATCGTATGTATTCCCCACACTTTGGTACGAGGCTCCCGTTGCTGTCGACATAATACACGGATGTAATTCTGGAGACTTCATCCATGCTGGCGATCTTATCCAAGCTCAAGATCTTTATTATAATTGAAGGCTATTAGGATTAACGGTTATGTTTTTAAACAGCACATAATTAAGTGGTAGAACTCATTGTCATCAGACGTCGTAGAAGCCAAAAGCATAAATGGGTTCAAATAGCGATTAAAGACACTGAAAGGTCCATCAAGGGCGATTACAGCCAGCGATGTGGATGTGACCCATGCCTCAGGAAGTCCTTCAGCTGTAAATCGCCGTGATTTGGAAGGACCATAGGAAGTATCACCAAGGGCTTGCCATGGTCTTATATCTTACCTTAAGCATTTGCTGCTGGCACTGTTGGAGACAGGATATTGGGCTAGATGCACCTTTGATCTAAGACAGCAACGTCCATTCTGATGTCTACATAGCATGACCTCTAACAGATCTACTCTTTCCAAGAGGCACTAGGCCAGGACAATTCTAGATTGTGGTTTAGGCCTGCAAGACACAGACCTGACTTAAAAGCTTTATCTTCTCCATCTAGAAGACTGAGCCAGAACTTCAGGTCAGGAGATTAGCTCATCTTCCAAGCTTCAATCTCAATAAGTCTTTCAAAAGGGAGTTTCCATTAAAGGAATTTTCTATGGCTGGGAAGAAAACCTTGAAAAACAAGTGTTGCAATGTGGGCTACAGTTTTCTGATTGCCTAAGTTGGCAATGCTTTAAAAAAAAAAATAATAAGTATCAGGGGAGAACATGAACATCATCCCAGTTCACAAAACACACAGCTATGGCGGTGGCAGGGGTCAGCATAGCCAAAGTGCAAGAGATGGTCTTCAGCCTGGGGAAAGGAACTTCTCAGGTGAGGGATGTCCCCTGCATTTCCAGGAAACAGTTCTTCTTCAAGGAAAACCTTAAAGGACCTTTGGTCTTTCCGTGTGGTAGTGGTTTTATGTCATCCCAGCCGAAAACGGTGTCAGAAGACACCAGTTTGACAGAGTTGCTCGTTGACTTAGCACTGGGGGAAAATTTCTCTAATTTCAAAGTAGCTGAAGAATGATCCGGCCAAGCCCTTTGCTGCACCAAATCGACACAGCCAGGAATAAATCAAGGGAACAAAACTTTTTCATACCAGTTGAAGAGCTGCTTCTAGAATAGGTTTTTTTTTTTCAAAGCATCTGCACTGTTGGTGACACTTTGATGTACATCAGACAGGGCAAACCTCCAGACCTGCTTTCCTGTGATCAGTGACCTACCGGGCCACGGCAATACCAGATTAGGTGCTGGAGTCCCACCACGTACTTATCACAGGTGACATAAAGCAACATCACAGGTAGTGATGAGTCACTCCAACAGACAGTAAAGAAAAAGGCCAAAACATTACTCCTAAAATGAAGCAGTAGTTCATAATACTTCATTAAGGCTCCTGTTTGAAGAGCTCAGATCTTCACAGGGCATTTCAGCTGGATCCGCATTCCCACAGAGGCAATACGTCCACGTGGCAACTAGAAAACCTGCTGAGAACAACTTGGGCATGACACCTGACTGGGGCTGGGTAGCAGGGGGTGAAGATCTACCTTACATTAAGGTTACACATTTAGATAGAGCCAACAGCTCTCTTTGTCCTGGGGGAGGACATCCTGACAAACTGGCTATTCACACTTCAACGGCGCTTTAAAAGACCCACCAACGTACTTGAGCAACGGTGGGACTCCGTCTTCTTGAGACAAAGGGCTGGAAAACGAGGCTGATTTCTCAACAGTCGCCCTTGGATTAGCACTGGCATTGGCACAGGAGGTAGCACGGAGCTCCGGTTGGCTCCTCCACGTGGCAGGAACCCGCCAATGAGTGTTCATCAGCAGCTGGAGAACAGCACATCTGGAATTTCCCCAGCCTCAGCTCAGGGACACCCCCAGCCACTACAGAAATTCCCTTGTGCAATAAAAACAGGGGCTGAAGCGAAGCAAGCTGGGACCAAACCTTATCTACCTCCCACTGGTGAAAATGAGGTGCTTAAAAGCCTTTGAGATCTTTGACGGGATCTGTTCAGCCACATAGAGGGTGCATAGGAGAACGGAGTATGAAAACAAGCATATTTACAGCCATTTTTTAGAGCTGTAAATGACGGCACAAAATAAAACACAAAGGAAAATCTGTCCCTAAGATTCAGGCCTATGCCTTTTAGATGGGGGGAGAGTATTTTGCAAGGACAGAGAGATGTCATAATCAAAATTAGGTCTTTGGCTTGTTCTTAACTGGAAATCAAAGGGACCATCATCTGAGAAGTCTCAACATTCAGCCTCTGAAGGCTTTTCCCCCCACTGAATGGTTGGCCAGCCCAGGCCCAGAGAGGACTTCCCTGCAGTGTCTTGGGCTGGCTGAAGAAAGCCTTGGCAAAAAATAAGTGCCAGGCTTGTGGGCATGGAGGGGTGGGATCACGCAGCACCCCCCTGCCAATAAGCCTGGGAACACGCACATCACCTCAGACCATGGTAAAGGAGAGGTGACAGCGGAAGCTGGACGAACCGGAGGGGGGACATCAGCAGTGGCCAATGTGAAGCATCTTGCCAGTGCTCGAGTGGGAAGGAATTACACCTAGTGCAGATGCAAGAGCTGGCAAAGGGGCTGGGACAGGCTGAGGAGCAGGCTGGTTTAACATCTTCCTCTGGTTTAGCAACAACCAGAGCAGTTGGTCTCAGCACAGCCTGTTGATTTAGTCAAGGCCAGGAGAGCCAAGCAGGTTCAAGACACTAACATACCCTCAGACAGACCTGAGAAGCCCACACGGTCCAAGGTTCTCCATCCTCAAATCAGAAATCAGAAAATAAGGTTTCCTAAATCCCTGCACCTCTCTACACCACCGCTGTAGCTCCATCACATCTTCTTCACTTCCAGGTAGGGGCTGGGACACCTTTTCTCTGCTGAGGACACTGGTCCAGCTGAGCACCCAACACCACAAAGGTCCCCCCCAGCCCACTGCAGCCACGATGCTCCCCAATGGTCCCTCCATCCCAGCCTCTCCTTCTTCCTCCATCCCTCCCTTCTTCTTCCTCTCCAGCACCCCCGTGCAAATAACCCACCCTTATTTATAACCCTGGACGGCCGGACCCCACTGTAAGGACACAACTGCCCTGGCACACCGTGCCAAAAACGGGGAACTTCTATTTCCCTTTCTGCCAGGGAGATTTTTGAGAGGCCGGTTTCATCGGCAGCTGCAAGACAGAAGCACAGACCAGGGAACAAACGTGTTGGCAGGTGAATGAATGTGGCACGTAGTTGGAAAATAAGGCACTCTAGAAAAAAAAAAAAGAAAAAAAAAAGAAATATTTTAGGCTCATGAGAAGGCGGGATTCCTTTCAACTTTCCAGACAGATTATATTGGCTGGTTCACGTACCGTTTATCACCTTGCCTAGCAATTTACAACCCGCAGGGTTTGCTCTTTTTTGTTGCTCTTTTTAGCCCAACGAAACGCTCTTGGCTTTGCGTGCCTTGCTTGGGTGAAGTCACCGAGCTGGCACAGGTCAAACTGCTTTCTGCCCATATAGAGGTGCTTACGTAGCAGGACGATTCCATCACAACAAATTTCCTTCAGCAAATGAGCCAGCCAAGATTTCCTATTGCTGTCCATCGCAAGGAACCCAAGTGCCTCTATAGTCCCAGCTTCAAAGTGGCTCCTGGATGAAAAATCCTTGTTTGGAACAGGAACAGGGGAGTTAATTTTTGTTTGTAAGGGTGATTTCCTCCTCTATTTCTCATTTGACTCAACGTGGGAGTACCTTCAGGTTGTAGGAGGTGACTTGCCAAACTGGTCAAAAGACTTTTTTTCCCCAAAGGAAGAGCCTTCCCCTCCGGGCAGCCGAGCTGTGAATTTACCCTCTCCTCTCCAGAAATCGATTGTGCAGCCAAATGCCTTCAGCCAAGAATGTGGACCTGTCAAATCTCAGGCACGGAGCAGGAGAAGCGCAGTCTGCTCCTGACCCCCTGCTCCCCGCCAGCACAGCCTGGCTCTGCACTGCTCCCTGACCCTGGATGCCAGACACGGCCCCGCTCCCGTTTGGCCAAGCACCCACGCCTGGTCCTGGGGGTGGTCGCCGAGCTGGAGAGCATCTGGGAGCCTCTGGGAGCCTGCATCCTGCTGCTGAAGGATGCTTCCCTGGCCACAGCTGGCTCTCCCCCTGGTGCCCTTTCCCTCCTTGCCGCATCACCAGACACAAAACTACCTCCTATCTCAATGCTGAAGAAACCTGGGAATGGTCCACCTCCAGTCTGTGAGCACTTTCATCCTGGCTTGGGCAGGGTATCCCAGAAGAATGCCGCCGTCTCAGGCCAGGATCAGTTCTGTAAGGCAGGAGAAAAGATAGACTCTTCCCCCTGCTTGCCTTTTTTTTTTTTTCTCCTCCTGATTTATTTATTCATTGCATAACAGCTTGTCCACAAACATCCCAGCTTGGTTAAATCTTTGACATGTAAAACATTTCCAGAAATTCTCGCTGCCATCCGACAAGAAAAATGGGTAGGACTTGGCTTTTTTTTTTTTAAAAAGGGGGAAAGAAAAAAAAAAAAAAAAGACTCCTCACTTTTCTTCTGTTTTCTTCTTTCTAGTGTGACTTCGTCTCTGGCTTTCCCCAAGCAAGGCGCTCATTTATCAGGCTTGTGAGTTCTTACGCATTGGCAGACTCGGCGGCTTTCCGCTTGGCTCGGGGCTTTCAGCCACCATATGGAACGAGTTGCACGTTTTCACTCCTTATCGGCGTTTAAGATGGAAATATTTCCTTGGTTCTTCTCGGGGTATTTCTGCAATTGCACACACGCTGGGAGTATTTAACCCTGACATTGCTGATGAGTAGCTGCTACTATTAAAATGCCATCAGAGATTGAGCTGAAAATCTTTCACCGCGAACCGCGCCAGCAGTTTGATTCTGTTCCTGGTTACAAATAGTTCCTTTAATAGTTTTGGAGTTACATGAGTATAACAGAGAAGAATCTGGCTAGCTGTCTATTTGTCTGTCTGCTTGTCTCTCTAAAGAGACAACTTTTTCTCCCTCTCTGCATATTGATCCAGTTTTGTTGTAGCGGTGACGGTCTAAAGAGGTAAGAAAAGCTACTCTCCCTCCATCCTGCCTTTATTAAGCTAGATGACAGCTGAAGACAGACAATTTTTCAGGCACAGATCTTCCATGCATGGGTCTACCACTGCTGGGCGTCTAGCTGAGGAATTATTTCTTTTTTTCCCCCCTCTGTTCCATGCAGAGTCATGCATCATATTCAGGGTTTGTTCCAGCCCCTCTTTTTAGCGCAGGCTACCAGTCAGCCCAGTCACGGGAAGCGGAGCGTGAACCCATCAGAGCCAGGCTCTCTAGATTAGCAACGATAGAAGGCGAAGCAGAATGGTCCTCCAAGATCACCTCACCTGGGAAGCTCAGAGAATGGCAAGACTGGCTTCCTCAGTCAGGTCCCACCAACGCACCATTAACTACACCAGGAGGCAGCTTTCCTGCACCACCAAGACGATGACCCAGGACACCACAGAAGGCACTGCAGCCAAAACCAGCCCTGGGGCAGAGATCAGGAACAGCCATCCCAAAACTCAGATTCACAGTTCTGTAGCTCTGCTGTGGAGCCCCAATGAGCAAGAGCTTTTCCCTCAAAGTTCAGGAGATGCAAAAGCCTGGCTGCCCCCACACAAGCGTGGGGAAACAAGTGGCTGAGGGTTTCTCCTGCATCCTCCCTGGTGCTCTGCACAGCAGCAGTCCCATTTCCCATTTAAACTCTCACTTTCAGCTCTCCATCCAAGGTGCATGTCTTTCCTCATCAAACATTCAAGCCTAGGAGCTCTTGGATGATACCAGCCCATGTATTCTTTGACAGACCAGGTCATATATTGTGTTACACATCCTCAGTAAGCTGAGACTGCAGGATGAAGTCCTTAAGCCCATATTCAGACAAGAATCGCAGCGAAACTTGAAGACCAAATATGATGCAAAACCTGGGTCTTAGACCTCAGTGCATCTTCCAAGTAGGTGAGGAACTTCCATAATTTACCACAACAAAAGCTAGAGTCTGGATCAATTCAGCCCACATTGCATTTGACAGCTTGCTGCAGCTCAAATACCTCATTGGACTCAGTAAAAATAGACTTTTCACACTTGTCAATTCTGCTTTTCTCATTGTATGCGGTTTCTGGACACGTGAAGAGCGTTAGCGTAGTCCACAGTGGTGAAATACATAGACCTTGAGTGTGAAGGGAATTCAATATGACTTTTAGGCTAAGGAATGTTGCTAGAATGTTGTAAAGCAATATAATTATAAATGGAAAGCAGGGTCTGGGGTCCGTATAACCGAGGTTGGGCATTAGCCCTCCATTTGGTTATTCTTGGTCAAGATTGACATTTTCTTCCATACTGGCTTTACCTGGTTTGTTCGGCTGGTCTTAGAGCATTTTCCTGTGAGCACCATGTTTTTCCATCAGGCTCGACATCCACTGGTTTCGGCATTAGCTCCTTGAATGCCAGCATTAACTCCAGCTGCCAGAACTTCACCTTTAGTGAACATACATCACCATCAGTCTCCAGGGTTGTTAAAAAAAAAAAACACGGTTTCCATGGAAATCATTGCTGATACTAGTCTAGATGTCTGCTTTCTCTTTTTCTGTGCCTTAACATAGGAGAAAAAGAAACATGAATCCCTGTTTTTCAAAATTTCTTTCTTTGTAGTGGAAAAAACAAGTATGTCTAGAAAATTGAGAAGAGGGACAGTGGGTGCACACCATTCATTTATCCATCCACGTTTGCATGAATCCAGAGACATCCTAGAAGCACGTCGACTGCAGCAGAAGGTGGAAGATCTGCCCATAGTCAAAGAGAGACCCTGAAGTTAACAGCAGAGGATGACTTAGAGAAGGTGTAGATTCACTGAATGACGAGAAAGGAAAAGCCCAGTTGTACCAGCCAACGGACCACATGCACCACTTAAAGTGGGTGTCACTGCCCAGCCTCCCTCTTCGGATGGGAGCCTCAGCCAACCCTCTCCATGAATAGCCAAATCTGGGCCAGCCAAAGGATTTTCCTCCTTTATGCTTACAAGTGGGGAACCTGCAAGAGCTCTACGATCACAGACCTCTTCGGCCACTTGGGCAAAGCCATAGGAAAAGAAAAAAGAAAAAAAACCACCAAACCCTTTGCCAATTTTAACCTCCATTATAGGAAGGCCAAATATTTTAAGAGTCTCATTCAACTTCCCATGCGCTTGCCTCCTCCCCCACCAGCCTGTTCAATACAGAGAGGCAGCTGACCCGAGGGAGAGTTTGGGTTGAGTTCCTCGCAAGCAAACGACATTTCCCCGCTGCGGTACGCCTGGAGAGGCACTGTGTTAGCACCGTCCAAGTCAATTTTTTCCTTATGTTCAAAGGAAACCCTAGATATGTTTTCTAAATCGCTTTCCAGCCCTTTCAGCGAACAGGAGGCTTTGAAAAACACATTCTGAAATCCTTCTCTTCATCTCGATGCATCTGTTCTTTTTCTCCTCCATCTGGACAGCAGCGCAGGTACGCAGACTAGACCCTGGCCTTTGGCCGACATGATCTTTCCAAGTAATTTTTGGACATGAAGTGAAAAATCAGTCCAAAGCACACTCCACAAAGGGCTTTTATTTCCATTTGAGTCCACTTCAAGGGGCTGCAACGGGCTTAGTTCTGTTATTTTTGTTCCCCTTTCCAAAATAATAGCCGAGCGATCCAAAGTTTGGATTTAGAGAGTTATTGGACTGTTGTTGTTGAAAAAAGCAAATAGCAGAAGCTGCGGCTCTTCGCTTGTATCTCCAGAGCTGAGTCTTGACCACTAATTGCGCATGAGATTAAGTCCTCACTGTCATTCTCTAATTCAAGATCAGGCTCCTGGACTGGCTTCAGACAGTTGCATTCAGCAGGAATAAGAGCTGGCACGGTCAAGTGATGCTGTTACTCACCCAGCAGGAAGAGCAAAACTCTGGAAGTGACATTGGCTGGTAGAGAGCAGGCACCTCCTGGAGGCAAGATGTGACTGCTGCCTGTGAGGTGGCATGTTCGTGGGGCCGGGACAGAGGGTTTAAGCTGACACATCCGACACAGGTGATCTACTGCCAATTCTGCAGCTAAAAGGGAGAGATGAGGTTGGCAAGGGGGAAAGGAAGAGATAACTAATGAGGCAACGTGCCAGATACTCCGGGAGAGAAAGAAGAAATCACATCTACCTGTGACTTGGAAAAAAATCCTACCAGCCCAGGAGGAACATCTCTGCCAACTTCCCCCAGGGGTCTTGAGTTCACAGAGCAGGTGTTTTGGCTTCTCACAAAGCCCTTTGGAAACTCATGGAAGGAGGGAGCAATCTAAGTGTGGGAAACCAAAGAAGCCAAGGCTTCCCAGCAGGGCAGCACCACAATGAGTTCGGGAAGAGGAAACCAGCCTCCAGCTTCACCCTCCTCTGCCAGGAGGTTTGCTGCCAACAGGTGACAGGGTGACACTGGCCCTAGGGGGGACAGGGCCACCAGGAGGGCTGGGAGCACGGCTCCTGTTCCTTCTGGGAATGCTGGCTGGAAAGGCACAAAGGAGGATGGGGCTGGAGGGAGAGAGGGAGGTGAAGCACATCCATGTGCAGATGAGAAACTTGGAGCTCACTCTTTCAAAATAAATGCTTGGCCTTCCGAGCCTGACATCCTGCCTCCCCAAGCAGCCAGGACATGATTCTTCCCATGTAATGAACCACCCTTTCCATGCACAAAAATGCTTCTCTCTTTTTTTTCCTCTCCCTTTTCAGGGCCAAACGGGAGGAAGTCTTTAGTGCTGGATTGGAAATGGCCAATGTCTTTTCCAGTCATGGTAGATTCTATCATCTCCCTGTGCAGAACGCACAGCCCCTGCCATGACCTAGAATTAGACAAGAATTTCCTCTTTAAAGACTTTTTCAACCACTTCCTTTTGTTTTATTCCTCTCTCTTTCAGCTGGGGAGGGGTACAAGAGGAAGGACAAGGCCAGGATTTTAGCAGAGATTAGCAAACTCAGGTCCAGACAGAACTCATTCTGATCAAACACCAGCTGCCTGTTTGTTTGCCTGTTCAACAGTGAATTTTCACTGGTAGACCTCCTTTCCTCTGCCTCATGGTATATGGCCCATATTGTAGAGGAGCTGACCATGCTCAATTCTTGTTGACATCCGGGTTGTACACCAGCGATTAATCCAAGTGCAGCAAGATTGGAGCCAAGTCCTAGAAAGCTTTTTTTGTGGTTTCTACAGACAGCCATTCCCCTTTCCCTCCTGAATTGCCTTTCGTGTTCATCTCTGACCGCAAAAAATCAAAAACATTTCACTTTTTGACTCTGAACCTATGTTTTCTTTCTCTCAATTGACTCATGCCAGCAAAGAAGTTTCCACCAATTTTCCCAGGTCTCTTCTTTAAGAGCAGAGCAAAACTATTCAGGGGAAGCAGCCCTCATCATCTCACACGCTGAATTGTTTGCTTTGGGGGGTGTAGAAGAACATATATGCATTGGTGGGGTGGCAGATGGGGATTAGGTAGTCTCGTGCAACTATTGATCTCCTGGATCCACTTCTGTGAAGTAGTTAAGCATGTGCGTAACTAAATTCACTGCAGAAAAATGAAAATTCATGGTGAGCACACGCTAGATCAAGCACGAGAACAGCGCTGGTGAAGACGCCATAATGCGAGCTCAGCACGTGCCCAGCGTCAGAGAGGGTTTGCAATTTGTGGAGGCACAGTGATCTCACCTTCACTGAGGTTGTGGCCAAAAGCTCAGTGTCCCTTGAGGTCAATGGATCTAAACGAGTGTTTGATGTTCATTATTAGGGGTTTTTTACTGGCCTAAGGCTAAGTGAAATCCAAGTGCTCCCTAAAGCTGGTCTTTGGGCAAAGTTCTTGGCTTTACAGAGGCCATCTCCCTCTCCTGCACACCTCACTAAACACAGGGAAACCAGAGAGTCTGGCAATCTTCATTGGTCTTTCAAGCCTAAACCCACATCTTCTGGAAAAGTTCCTAGCGCGCTTGCCAGTCTCTGGAGGTGTTGGTTTGGAAGGGGCTTGCCATCTGTGGGACAAACAGTCAGTAAAAGGCAACAGACGCAGTGAAGAACTGTATTTCTCCAGTAGGAGCCCAAGAGTTTCCACAATTGATGAGTCACAAACCACCCTTCCAAAACGGAGGAGGAGGTTGTCTTCTTTTTGATCATCATATCCATGGAACTTCCTGCTAAAGAATCCATCATTTTTTCTAACACGGGTAAATCCATATTATCCTATCTTATACCTGAAGCGAAAAGGAGGTCCTGGACCAAAGCCAAAGCACAGATTTACCCCACAGATGCCTCCCATCCCAGCAAGTTCGGTTAAAGCCGCATTTTGGGTTTGACTAGCAGGTTGACCTCCCGCCCATCAAAGAGGGTGGAAAATTTGTCCTTGGTTTGCGGCGCTGCATCGGGCTCCTGGATGTTGAGCCAGAGGGTCAGCCCTGGGGAAAGCCTGAAGCCGGTGGGTTTCCTTTTGTAGCACTGTATCTCTGGTTCTATTTCTAGTGCACTTTAAAGTACAGGAGGCTGTGCGTTCCTTATCGCTTCCAAGCAGTGCTATAACACGAGAAGCAAGCAGCAGACAGCCCATGCCAAGCACGAGTTAGGAAACAGGCCTGGTGGGGATTGGGGTTTTTTTTTGTTGTTTCTGTGATTATTACAGTTTGTTGTTGACTTCGTCTCCGCTTTAACAGAATGTAAACACCACCGAGAGCAAACATCAGAATAGAAGCTGCATTTCTGCTGATCCAGTCACTGTTTCCTAAAATCTGTTTATCTTTCTGTCTCGGCACGCGAGAGGCACAGGAACAGAAATCTGACTCTGTGCCAACGCCATGTCCTCACCCAAAGCCAGTGGTGCACTGTCTCACGCTGCTGGGACATCCCTACGGCCATGGCCTTTGTCCGGGCTCCCGCCGTGGTACTGAGCTGCGGTGCCTCCAGGAGACAAAGGACACGCTCGTTGCTTAAAGAAAAGCCCAGATGGGCAGCTTAGATTTGACACCTACATTTTAAATTGCCAAAATTAGGTGATGAGGACTCCCAGCCCTGACCGCAAGAAGAAGTGATATCTCTGGGAGGTACTTTTCTCCCACAAGGAAAACGTAGGCGGGGATGAGGTTACACCTCCAGCCATCCCAACTGTGTCTTGTCTAAGTTCCCAGCTAATTGCTCGGGAAAGGGAACCCCAATGCCCATATTCTTTTTCTGGCTGCGGGTTTTACCCTGTTTTCGCCTTAGAGCTGAAGGCACCCAAAGATTTCTGTCATTTACGAGAAGACTTTATGCCTTCCTCCTTTCCCTTTTGTTCTAATAATCTGGCTTCTCAATATGACCTTGAAAGCATTCTGATGTCTCATCGTATGGTTTCAGAAGTGCACATTTTTGTGCCAAGTAGAGTGATTATTGACCAGGAATGGAAGAGATCTTGTTATGTAGGCTCCGGAGAGAAGAACAGTAAGAAGCAGCTTGGTACCTTGAGTAAGAGCAGAAGCAAAGCCTGTAGAGCCATTTCCCTCACTCCCTTTCGGACACGTCTTTCAAAACTTCACCTCCAAATGTGAAATTCCAAGAGCTACAACCTTATCAACACAGCCCGGTCATAGTCATTCCCTAGACAATTCAAAATGACATAAAAACAAATAAACCCAAAGATTACATTACAGAAAACTCTACTGATGCATACTGCGTACTCCAGACCCCTGGGCATCGCAGGCTCCAGGGATGCTCAAAATCCTCCAGTTTGCCAACATTAATAAGATGTATCTTGAGGTCATTGCTCACACCAAAAGCCAAAGTTATCCAACTTCTCTTATCTGCTCCCCTGTCTTTATCCGGCTGGAAAACACTGTGTATTCATTTAGCCATCTTTCAGACAGGGTCTAGTTATTCATTAGATCTTAAAATGGAGCCTCCAGTGCCTTGGACAGAGCATTGAGCACTTGAAAGAGGAGGGATGGATTTATCAGAGCTGCGGTTTTCCACTTGTGGCCATCGTTCCCTGGGGGCTCTGTGGCTTACGTTCAAAGGGAAGGGCTGGTGCCAGTGGGCTACGTTCACCCCTTCATTGGGAAACTTCTCAGAGACTCTAGACAGACAACTAATCAAAATGATTGTAGTAGAAGAGAAAAAGGAGGGGATGGAAACCCCCCTGTGGAGAGGAGCAGGGTTGGGATGAGAGTACAGCCCAGTTGTATTTTCTTTCATTTCCAATGTAATTTCTGCTACTGATTTTACCCCAAGGGAAACCAGCCTGGAGGGGCACCAGGGGAAACCTCCAGTGGACCAGAAGAGTCCAGACCAGACTCACGTTCGCTGGGCTACAGGCCCTCAGGTTGTACCCAACTTCACTGCACCTTTCCCAGCCAACACGACCACTGTCCAGAGCCCAAAGGGCTACTCACCGGTTGCTCTGTCTCAAAACACCATCCTCCTGGTCCCAGCTCCATCAGCCAACACGCAGCAGGCAGAGCAGTCCCTCTCCTCGCACGAGAAAACTCAAGTCCAAAGGGATATCCTGGGAATCCCTGAAACAGTCTTCTCCCAGCTGAAGCAATCATCCCTCCACCACACTGAATTGCTCCCAGCTGCCAGGAAGGAGGAACAGGAGGGACTGGTGTTAGTTGAGTAAATAGCTAGATGGACAGGCAGACAGACAGATGGAGAGATATATGTGTGTGTACGTATATACACACACAAATGCATGCGTACCGGGCTGGATGCATACAGAGAATTCCACTTTCTTGAAGCAGGCTTCTGCTCCACAGCTTATTTGACCTCATATTCTGTTTCTCCCTCACTAAGCTAATAATCTCACTTGTGGAACCTTATCAAGTGATGTTTGACAATCCGGTAACTAGATTGCATCCAGGAGTTTTCTGTCCTGCACCATAGCAGCAATATCTCCAAAGAACTCCTACTAAAGCCAGGACCACTCCTCATAAATCACACACACACATTGGCCGTCTCTTAATCAATCTTCTCCAGGTGTTCCCTCGCTCAACCTTTACCATGATCATCTTGAGGCCTTGCCCAGCAACTCTGATTTTTATTTTTTTCCCCCTAAAGCAACTGCCTGGCCACACTCTGGGTCTCTGGTTTTTGTGTTACCCTGTTACCGCTTTTCCTTTCCCGGAAATCTCAGTGGTCCAGAGATACCTTCCTAAAACGTCTGATGAGGTTGTAACTCCCACAAAGATATTGTGTTGGCATCTCTACCTCAGAGCTTGGTTGTGCACCAATCAAGCCGACTAAAAATATTGTCTAGACATCTTACAAATACCATATATATATATATATATACACACACACAAAATCACCCCACTTCATTCCTTTTCCTTATTACCACAGCATGCAGCTACATATCTCCAGGAGCTCTTCACCCACAGAAAGCTTTTTCTCTTGAAATATTTTTTTTTTTGAGAGAAAAATGTAATTTTTCAACAGAATGATAATTTTTAACTTAAATTGCCTGATATATTCGAAGACAGTTGATAAATCATTAAAAAAGTGAAACATTTCTCTGCGTTGAATCATCTTGTAATGAAACAAGATGAATTCTGCCGTAGCTTCAGGTTTGGATGGGTTTTGTGTTGTGTTTTTTTTTTTTTTCCTTTCATCTGTCTTTCATGAAAAACATACTGTTTGCTAGTAAAACCTTTACTACTTTTCATCTTAAAAAAAAAAAGAAAAATCATTTTAAAAGCCATTGGATGTATTTTTAATTCCTATTTTTGGTAATAGCTCAGGCTTAGCACCACGCTGACAGAGCTACATGCCTTCTAACGCAGAGCTGGCCGACGTCCAGCCAGCTGAGGGTACGGGCAGCGAAGGTCACATCTGCCTTGCAAAAGACCACATAGACGTCCCCTGAAATTCCTCGGAGCTTCTCTGCCCAAAGGCACCAAGAGAGCGTCAAAAAAGCCCCATTCCTAAGAGAGCTTTGATAGCCTTGCACAAACAGGAGCTAAGAAATAGCCCGGGATTGCCCCTTCTCCATCCTCCCTGGCTTTTCCCTACCTCCCTGGAGAACGCTTGCAGTGGTGGGACGTGCTGTGTGAGTACCACCAGGTAAGGACCACCTTACCCCCAAGGTAAGGACACGTCTGGCAGAGCTGGTTTAACCCACATCTCCCAGCCAGCACGGGGGTTCCCAGACCCGGGGGTGCGGAGTGGCTCTGGGTACACAGACCACTTCACAGTGGTATTTGAAGTGCTTGAACGCAGCTCTGAGAGCTAAGTGCCTTCTCCAGAGCAGCACGTGGTCCTCACGCAGAGCCGGGAGCTGCCACCACTCTTGGACACTGCTTCCAAGGTACATGCAAGCAGCTTCCCAAATATCCGTGCTGAGCTGAGGAGCAGACGGAGCCCCACTCCTTCCACCAGCTCCATTTCAGGGCTGGGTAAAGCACAACAAATGTCACAAATCGGGGCGGGGTGGGGGGGAAACTTTTCAAAAAGGTATCTCTCTATTACTGCCATGAAGCCCTCCGTTTGGATCAAAACAAATTAAAAGTTGGCACGTCTCAACTTGATTTATTGGGTTTTTTCAGCCCAATAATAAAAGCTTGCTGTGCCTAGAAGGTCACATCCCACTCTCCTTCTCCCAGGACCGTTTACATGAGACCACCGCTCTGAACCATTTCTGGAGCTGCCTGAAAACCTTGGGTTGCCCCAACAATCTGAGCCTATTTAGTTTTTTTGAACACAAAGGATTTCTTAGTGGGGTGGGAAAAAAAAAAAAAAAAAAAAAAAAGAAAAATCATGTTTCTAAGCAGCTTTAATATGGAGTCACGGGAGACCAGCTCCCCTGAAATTGAGTCTGTTGTGTCTGAAGTGTTACCCACTTGAGATAGCTCAGAAAAGTCATGGTCCCTGCCCTTTTTATATCTATTGCCTAGTTCTGGAAACTATCCTGTGAGTAGCCACTTTGACTTTAATAGGATGAATCATTGTTAAAACCATCATGTGCTTATAAATGTTTACATGAGTGGGCCTTAAATGGCGATACCATGAAGGAGGGGAATGAAGCTAAAAGCTGCAGCCAGAGCTGAAAGACACTTCTCTGAGGGCTTCAGATCTGCTGTTTCTTGATTTGGAATCAGACTCTCCCCTCAAGTACAGAATAAATAGCCCCAGCACTTGGGAGTTCCCCAGAAATAATTTCTTCCACTAATAAATGACACCAGTAACAGTAACAACAGTAAAGAGATAAGCAATTCAAGGGAATAAACGTCTCCTGGGGGTCACAGGACTATTCATATGATGGGAATGGCTCATGGAAGAGTCTAAGCCTGCAATGAGAAGCCCATTATTCATCCAAAGAGAGATCACTGAGAAGCAGCTAAGAGCAGCATGGCAAGGGCAGCCTGACAGTGCCTTTCCCCTGAAGAGCACCCAAAACCCAGTACATACACACATTTCACTCAGTGGATGATTCCACCTTCTGCCACCTACCTTTAGAAGAAGTCCCCACAATCCCTTGGTTACTGCTCTGCTAAGTCTTTCTTGGTTTACCCTTTTTCGAGGCATCACATTGTTTTCGCACGCGTGAGATCAACCCTAATCTTGGACCAAAGTTTAGGAAACTTTTCGAGGCTGTTTCTCGCGACCACACGTGTTATTTTTAAATAACGTGTACACTCAGGATACCACCAGATAGACAGGGTATGTTTAAGGGTACGGTAAAAAAAGCTCCTCGGGGTTAGTGGTAAGATTCCCACCAGCTTCGGCCACTTTCAGATCAAGCCCTCTACGAGATAAACTGTAGGCCCCCACCAGAGTTCTCTGGCATGGGATCTGGGAGGTTTGCCATTGGCTTTGAGACTTTGAACCAGGGCCAAATGATTGCAGCTCCTGGTTTAGGGGGAAAAGGAAACAGAAAGGAACTACGGGCTTAAAGGATTAGAAGGAAGAGCTGAAAATAAAGTACCAGCAATGCCAGACCCCAAACTTTTACTGCTTTCCTTGCAAAGAGGATGGGTTTTCCTGTTGTTTTACCGAGGGGAATCAGCCTTCTGCATGACTTGGAAGAGCAGGACGCTGATGGAAAGCTCAGAGATATTGCTCTCCAGGAGCAGAGGTGTTCCTGTTGCTCTTCCTCTTCCTGGGACTCACCCTTTGGCTAAACATGGAGAAGAGCAAATGATGCAGCCTCTTCCTGCATCTCTCAGCCTTTTCAGCTCATTTCAATGAGGAATTAAGGAATTACAGCCAAAATGGTAACACGATTAAAAGAAATGCCAAAAGATAACATGATTAAAAGACACTGTGCATTTTCTACTTGCACAGGCCATGATGGGAAAATAAGAACAGAGAAATATCCCTGCCTTTACTTCTTCCTGCATTGCTCTCCATCTCCTCCTGCCTTTTCCTTCAGGTCCACATTGTCCTTCTTATATCACCCAGATAGACGTGATACTCAAGAAACAAGGGTAGAAAAGAGGCTGAGGGAGCAGTAAACTGGGAGACAACCAGCTGGTTGGAAGGGATGTGGGGTGGGAAGATAAGATGGGGGTAGCTATGTGAATGATGGTGTTCTTAAGATGAAGAAAGGCGGTTCTACAAATACCATGAGCTGGAGATATATTGTCATCCACAAACTGGAAACTATAAGTTATTTCAGCTGCAAAGACAAGTGGGTTCCAAGACCACAGTAAGCCCAGCTCCATCAGTCATGAATGTTAGGAGAGCACCTTCTGAGCTTCAAATCCAGTGTTGTGCAAGCCTTGGCTCATGGCTGGGATTATCAAAATCCTCTCTGAGCCTTTGGACCAAAAATTCCAGTTTTTAATCTAGTTGATCCTGCCTTGGGGGGTCCTTTGAGTGATATCTCCCAAAGCGTCCGTTTCTAGGTCACCCCATAGGAGATGAACAAGAACAGGAGCAGGTGCCACCAGGACACTGTTCAACCCATTCAGGCTCAATGAGGGATTTTTCTGGGAATGAAAGAACAGCAGATAACCACGTTCAACCTTTCCCTGAGCAGACAGTTCACTCTTGAGAGGGAGCCCAGCGCTTGGACCTAAAAACTATACACACACAGATATGTTACATATTTATTCAAGGCAGAAATTGGCCAGGAAATGGCTATAAAACACACATTTTGAATAAAAGGAGGGAGATTTATGGCTCTTTTGCGAATCTGAGTCATATCTTTCTACATCCCCCAGGCAGGAATACCCTAATCACTAACATACCCCAAACATGTACGCACAGTGGGCCGAGAATTGCTTCCTTCTGGCCACAGCTCCAGCTAAAGACGTGATAGGGATTGAGCTACTTTATCTGACAGTTGGTAAATGAATTGCCAATTCATTCTGAGCTCAGAGGGGGATTTTTTCCCCTTTAAAAAAAAGGGTCCTTTTATATATGTCTTTGATCAGTCAGGGCCTTGACAAATTATTTTCCAAGGAATTTCTTGAGCCCTAATGTCACGAGAAGTTTTAAAAAAATAAATAAATAAAAGAAGATTTGCTCTTAAAGAAAAGCTTTTATGTCTCAAAAGTTGCAGCGATGTAAGGGGGTTTTCCTCCATTTCCCCTCATCCCCTTCGCTTCAAAAAAATGGAGGCAGGTAGCCTGAAGATTTCTCCATCTCACCTAAAGCCAGGTCTCCCAGCCCAATTCCTCCCCAGCATGAGGGGAGCACCGTGAACTCTAGCAGAGACTGAATGGAAAGGTCATGGTCATCAACGACACCAATAAAGAGGCCCTTCAGCACTGGCATGAGCAACGGGAGCGGAGGAGAGCTCAGGGCTGTGTCACCAAGACCTTGCTCACTTGCCAGGAACATCAGCATTAAGCATTTCGGAAGGGTCGAAGTACCAGGGAGCATCTCCCCTCCCCTAGCACTGCCAGGTGCTGGGGTAACCCTAAAAAGTAGAATAAAGCAGTGTTCGCTTTTATTAGAGTCTGAGGCGAGAGGGGGAGTTTCCTTGTTTTGCCACTTTACTCTTTTTATCCTGTCGTTTCATCCCTCTTCTCCAGGGGAATGCTACATCCTTGATTGAATTCCAAACAATACAGACAGCGAGCTGCACAAGCCAGGTCTGGACAATGGCTGCACATTCTATTATCATTAACGTACAAATAACTTATCCCCCCAGTTATCCCGCTCATCTGTCCTGCAGGAGGACAGACTCCCAAGCAGCACAGGATTTAATTAGTACAGTTCCACTACACTGAACTTTATCAGGAATGGCTCGAGCTCAAAAAAAACCCACAAGACCATTTTTTTTTTGCAGCCTAACCCTGCATGGGCACATATGTAGCCTGTCTACAGGAATATTCCTACTGGGATCCCAATAGCAGCCCTGCTACAGACAAGACTGACGGATAAAGCCCTTTGGGTAAGGGCTAGATGGTCCAGAGAATACCTTGTAGCTTAATTCCCTAAAGAAATTGCCCTAATCAAATCATTTGAGCTTTTCACCTTCGTGAGCCAAATTCAACCACCGTCAACAAAAAGACAACATTCAACATTTCAAACTGAATATTGTTGAGGGTCCTCAGTAAGACGGCACGGAGCTTGAAGGGTTTTTTTCAAGTCGAGTTCACTCTTTAAATAGTACCTGTTAAACTTTTCCTGGCTCACAAAGCCTCCAGATTTGGCTTCAGATTAAGCCCTAATTTAGGTTATATATAGCTACTGTTACGTCTCAGCTAGCTGCACCCCTCAGGCACAGAGCCACCTCTCTAGCTCTTGGAAATCGGTTCCTCCTGGAAAGAGCAGCCTCTGTCTGCCAACCAGCAGACCCAGCCTGGACCCAGCTAACCAACCAAGGGGGTTCTTGCCCCATCCGTCAATAACCCATCGATTTCGTTAAAGTTGTCCTAAAAGCTGCCACGATCAGATGAGGAAGGAGATATCATACACAGCTTTCCCATACTTTATTAACAGCTGTGTAAATATGAGCAAAATCCAAGCAAACCACCATTAAAAAAAAAAATCTCATATAAGGATCAGCAATACCCCGTGATGGTGATAATCCTGCTCAGACCAAGAGCTCACTTCCTCACATGCAAGAGTCTTCAAACGTTAGCATTGACTGAATCCCCATGTCTGGAAGACAGACATTAGGAAAATATTTAAGACTTCAGAATTTTATTATTTTTATTTAATATTACAGCACAGCTAGGAATGAGGTGGCTCTTTTGGTTCCTAGCCCTGTCTTTGCCATGTTTCCTTCTTCTTTTGATACCTATTAGAAATGAGCAACATTTCAGGATGGTGGGCTGGCAGGAGGTGAGAACTGGGACGGTTTTTTCCACTAAAAAAGAAGCAGATTAGAACAAATTGCCCTTTCAAAAGGATTTGTTAACTGCTGGGAGAACTACCCTCACCTCCCATCCCAGCAGCAATGTTTTATCGTAAAGCTTAAGTAGCTTTGATGTTTCCTATTCTAGGAGATGCTTTACATAGAAACATACATTATTGTTTCAGGTGTTTTGCTTAAAAATGGAGGGAAAAGTACAATTATTTCTTTGTAGGCTAAGCAGATGATGTCATTCAAGCCTAAGCAGTGTTTTGGTACTGGTTAAAAACACCTAAAAAAAAAATATGTAGTTACCCACATTGGCCCATAGTGGTATTTAATTTCTTTGCAAAGCCTTTTTGGAAGCTTTGAAGGTCACCGGGCAGCATGAGGTTGCCTCATCGGTGGCCTGTGACCCTGGCTAAGCAGCACTATGCTCCTTCCCTTGCTACATGACCTCAGGACAGGACACCTGGAAAGGAACCAAAACAGGGGTTTTATTATTTGCTCCCCACGTAGGCAAGCGCCACAGCCGCTGCCAGGCTGGGTTTGTCATCACCACCTTGACTGGCAGGGACCCAAGGGTAATACTGGTGCCCGTCACTCACCGGGGCTGTTAGAGCGTCTGTGCACGGGCGCACGCTCTCATAACTCACCGACCAGCTCCAGACCGCTCGCTTACGGCATCGTGGACCATCCGTGGTCCGTTGACCCTCTGCCTTTAAATTAAAGGCTCTCCAGGTTTGGAATTACCTCTCCTCCCCTGCCTGGGCGTGCCAAATGCCAAGCTCAGGCAGGGCGGCCAAGACTGCTTGAACGACAGCAAATACATCACACGAGTCTAGCTTTTCAGCCAGGCTTGCTTTCCCCAGAAATGTGCCCCACAGAAACCATCCCGTGTTTTAGTGGGCCACAGGGTTTCTAATTAAAATCACTGATGAAGAAGGTGCATGCAGACATCCTCAGGGTTACAGAGATCTTGAGATGGAAAAATGTCAGGCAGCCCCCCAGCATAAGTTTCTGATGAACGTCAGGACCTGCAACTGCCTTTGACAGTCTCCCATAGCACTCTCCAAGTCCAAATTGACGAGGTACAGACTGGATAAGTAGACAACAAAGTGGGTGGAAAACTGGCTGGACCATGGTGAGGGGTCTGGAGCACAAGACTTATGAAGAGCTATTGAGGGAACTACAGTTGTTCAGAGAAAAGGAGGCTGAGGGGAGACCTTCTCACTCCCTAGAGCTAGAGGTGAAAGGAGGGTGTACCAAGGTGGGGTCGGTCTCTTCTCCCAAGGAACAGATGAATAGGACAAGAGGAAATGGCCTCAAGTTGCACTGGGGGGAGGGGAGGTGGGGATGTTAGGATGGATATTAGGATAAATTTATTCACCAAAAGGGTTACCAAGCATTGGAACAGGCTGCCCAGGGAAGTGATAGATTCACCATCCCTGGAGGTATTTAGAAGACATGTAGACTTGGTGCTGAGGGACATGATTTAGTGGTGATCTTGTCAGCTTGATGGTTGGACTTGGTGATCTGAAAGGCTCCTTACAACCCAGATGATTCTATGATCAGGGGCAAAGGGCGATCATTAGCAGCAAAAAGTCCAACTGGTGGTTGACTACTAGCAGCATCCCTCAAGCATCAGTATTAGCACAAATACTTTTTAGTATCTTAATATACTAATGACTAGGATGATGGGACAGAGCACACTCTCACCAAGTTCACAGGTGATACCAAGGCACAGCTGGAGAACTGGGATGGCAGGAACCTCATTCAAAGGCAAAACTCTACCTCTGGCATGGACAATCCCATACAACAGGACAGGCTGGGGCTAGAAAGCAGCTTTGCAGAAAAGGACATGGTGGGTCTGGTGAACAAATTGAGCAGGAACCAACCACACAACCTCACAGAAAATATCAGCTGCAGCCCAAGCTGGATGAGCAGAAACATAGCCAGCAGGTCCAGGGGTACAACCATAAAGGATGCCTTGGAAGTTCTGACACCAAGAGCAGGAAAGTAGGAAACAGTACTCCATCGTGATCACCTCGTTACCTTTTGATGAGAACGTGTTCCCTGAACACCCCAGGGACAACAAACAAATTTCTGATTCATCGCTGCTCA
>JAOQGH010000005.1:19837842-19862063 GCA_025769975.1 Gallinago jamesoni | reverse complement strand
CTCGTTACCTTTTGATGAGAACGTGTTCCCTGAACACCCCAGGGACAACAAACAAATTTCTGATTCATCGCTGCTCAGTTCTAACTAAAAGCTGGAGTGAAACATTGATGGCTTTGGGATCCCTGGAGCTGGCAATGAGGATATCACAGCCCCACAGTGATACAGACACACATTAGGAAGGGTGTTCTCCACGTGCCAGATCACACAAAGCAGAGAAAGGGCATCGGTACCTTATTATCACCATGACAATAAAAATAATAACATACTTGTTTGGCCTTATGCAACAAAAACATCTCAACACCAGCATTTATGGATACAAGTACTACCAGAGCCCTCGGTCCCCTGCTATTAAAGAGCTCACTGCTGCAGGTTTCTGCCCCTTCCCCCCTCCAATTTAGGGCTATGATTTCTGTTCATAATTCAAGCAACATTTTTTGCCTTGAAACAGATTATAAGTCATTTGTTGGGTCCTAAGCAGAGGCCAACACCACCACCACCCAGTTTGTAGAACATTGTACCCCCCTGAGTGAGAAGACTGCCCAGGTTACATAGAAACCTATTCATAGGGACCAATTTCCATCTCCTCATCAACATCCCCAATTTTTACTTACTTATGCTTAAACGTATTCCCAACAGCAGCAGCACTACCAAGCTGACATCACCACAAGGACCAGCTGATGCAAAACCTCCAGTCTTGTCTCTGCCTTTAATGCCTGTGGTGGGAGGGCCTATCCAGGTGGAAGTGATGCTGGTGGGAAGCCCTGGGGAGTGTCTCCAGCTGGTGCTGCCTAATTCAGGGCAGCTGCAGACCCCACAAAACTCTCCTCCTCCTGCTGATGGGCACTGTATCAGGAATAGTGTGGTCAGCAGGACTGGGGCGGTGATCATCCCCCCCGTACTTGTCACTGGTGAGGTCCCACCTTGAGTGCTGTGTCCACTTTTGGGCCCCTCACGCCAGGAGGGACATTGAAGTGCTGGAGTGTGTCCAGAGAAGGGCAACAAAGCTGGTGAGGGATCTGGAGAACAAGTCTTACGAGGAACATCTGAGGGAGCTAAGGTGTTCAGCCTGGAGAAAAGGAGACTGAGGGGAGACCTCGTTCCCTACAACTCCCTGAAAGGAGTGTGTAGCAAGAGGGAGTTGGTCTCTTCTCCTACGTGACAGGACAAGAGGAAACAGCCTCAGGTTGTGCCAGGGGAGGTTTAGGATGGGTATTTGGAAAAATTTCTTCACCCCAATGGCTGGCAAACACACAGGCTGCCCAGGGAGTGGAGGTGGAGTTACCACCATACCCTGGAGCTATGGGTGGATGTGGTGCTGACAGACATGGGTTAGTGGCAGGTTTTGTCGGTGTTGGGTTGATGGTTGGACTCATTGATCTGAAAGATCCCTTCCAACCCGAACAATTCTATGATTCCCAGAGGAGGGGTGATGTTAAAAGCACAGATGCTCAAACCAGCAGCATTGCCCCACCACCAGCCCTTCTGATCGACACCTAAATTTATTTATTCTTCTCATTAAGGAACCACGGCAGCCACTTGCTGACTTTTAACTAGACTTGAACTGTACCTGAGTCCTCGCAGGTGCGGGGTAAAGCCTGCGAAACCCTCATCAGAGCACAGTCAGAACCAGGCACCAAGGCTGCAGGGTTTGTTTCAACCAAACAAAAGGAATAAGAAGACATCGGAGCCACCGGGTGTGGTGGGTTCCAAACGAAACACGTCGCTATTTCGCTCTGAAATTACTTCAGGTTGAAAAATTTCCTTGGAAATTTCAAAAGAGTGAGACCTTTTAAATGTAAACAAAATATTTCTCCTTTTCGGGGGTGGGAATTTATTCAAGCCACTTTCTGAATATTTTCCATTCGCTTAAAACTTTGAAAATTTTATTACTCAAAAAAATGCAGAAAAGGCATCCACTTTTCCAGTGAGAACTCAAAAGAAAATTAAAAAAAAAAAAATATTTTTTTGTCTGGTGATGAGTTCTCGTCCCACCTCCAGACAAGCCATTTCTTTTCTCTGCCTCATTTTCCTCTCCGGTAAAATTTCCGACTTTATTATATATCCCAAAACCCAACAAAGAAGAAAAAACATGGGAGCCAGGGGGAAGACTCAGAATCCCCTGAGAGTTTCATATAATCACAGGACTCCAGGAACTGGAAACTTTAAGAGGAAAAAAAAAAAAAAAACCAGGGAAAAACAAAACACTTTTGCAAATCGCATGAGACCCATCATAAAATTGTCAGAGTTGGCAGCACCGTGAAATCTATGATATTGCGGGCTGGATTTATGAGCAAGAACCTTGAGGCTTTGGGATATTTTTTTTCCCCTCAGCCCTCGAGGCACAAAGGCAGTTTTCGGGAGGTTGGCTCTGCCCTGGGAGCGCAGCCTGAAGAGGGAGAGGGATGACTTTGTCTCTCTAGAGCATCCTTGTCCCTAGGGAAAAAACTCACCAGCCCAGGGCTGGGAGCTGCTGAGCCCTGTGGGTACCACAGTGGGGCAAAGCCACCTCCCGAAACCACCCAGCATCCCGGCTGATGACACTTAAAACGTAGAGGAGAGCTGATAGGGTCAGACAAAGAGCTCTCTGTGCCTGCTCAGGGCATCCGTAGCCTGCCCAGGTAGGAGCCACGGTAACTGCAGGGAGTATTTTAGCCCAGGAAGGCAGCTGAAAAAACAGCATCGTGACCACAGCCTGGGAATTTACGTTCGCTCTTTAAAAGATGTTTTTAGCAGAGGTTGGGTTTCTTCCTCTCCTTCTCCACTTGAAGGAATTGTTCAGCCAGCTCTTATTTAATACGGTTCATCTATAAAGCCCAGGTTTTCTTCATCATCCATGGTGATGTTCCACAGCTGCTCTACATGCTGCCACAGCAGTGAGCTTGCTCCAAGGCTCCTCACCAAAAGGGAGAGGTTTGAGGCAAGGAGGTCACCTGCCCGTGAGGAGGAGGAGGATGGGCCACCACTGTCTTCTCCACCCACCACACCATCCTTGCTCATCCACTGGCTTTGCTGGGGTTCCTTTTGGAGCCCAGCTGCTTCCTCACCCATGGTTCACCTCCCAGCAGGTCCAACACTCCTGGACTCTTCCACCATACCCATCCCCAGGCCCGTGGCAGAAGCACCCCAGGACCAGCCCACCCCCAGAATCCCCAGTGATGCTTATGGGAAACCACCAGGCAATGCTGAGGATTTTTTTTTTTTGGTGGCTCCTGGGAGGTGGTAACCGTGCTCGTTCCCTTGTACCACGCTGGGATGGTCTTCCTCAAGTTTCAAGGCCACTTACAGATGAATTGCCAGTTTAGCCCTGAACAGAGTGAATTGTGCAACCCCTTTTGTCCAAGTCTTTCAATGACAGTGACTCCTATATAATTTTTTCCCTAGTTTTTTTGTTTGTTTGTTTATGGTTGTTGTCATCATTATCATACTCTGCTAAGGAATAAGTCTGTAAGAAAAGAAATGAAGGAAATCACCTCAGGCACTTTGAAACATAAAATCAGATCCAAAGGGAGAGAAAACCCTCCTCCTTGGTGGCTCCCAGTATTGTTCTGGACCAGTTGGGAAGAAGTACAAGCTGTTTCTCAAGGCTCAACATAGAGCAGGCACATTCACATCCAGCCTGGGAGTCACCAGGGGCCTTTGAACAAGTCACCTTTTTTCTTTCACATCCTGTCTGAACCCCTCACAGTCCTGGTCATTGAAATGGAAGAGCACGCTATGCTCATATGGCACAACTGGGCCACCAAACCCCAGAAATGCCATATTGAAGCAGCAGCAGCCAGCAACAAACTCTTCAAGAAGAGGAGGAGAAGGCTACATTGCATCCTCCCACCCAACTTTGCCTTCATCCCAGATTTTATGTTGTGACAGGTCCACCCTCCTGCCACTGATGGCCTCCTTGCTCCTGATGTGGCCCCACAAAGCCGTGTCCCCGGGGAGCTATCTGGCCTTCCAGCAGGCAAAACCCAGCGATCAGAGCCCATCGCGGCATCGCACGCTCCACCAAAGAGCCTCGACGTTCCCAAAAAATAATGCGAGGAACGCAGAGGAAATTAGTCAAGTTGAAAGCTTGAGGCTCTCCTGCTGAAGCCTGAGAAATAATCTACCATGTGGGTTTAGTTTCCTTAATGCTCCTTGAGATGCATGGCACACATTTCTGGTACGACCTCTTTACTTAGAGAGTAACCGCTGGCCATTTAATTACATGTAAATTACCATATAGTGATAAGATGATTACATGATTAGCAGTGGGATAACGAAGCCTGGGAAGTACAATGTAACCAACAGCTAAATACAGTGTAGTTCCTTATTTCTTAACTCAAAATGCAATTTACTCGGTCATTAATCTCAGACAACTACATGTTCTGGAGGAACAGCGTGTGATTTACGGAGCAAAGCAACGTTCGAGTAACTCCCTGGGGGTGGCTGCAGGAAGACAAACAGCTTCGTGAACAACTTGAGGTCCCAGCCGTGCCCGCAGAAGGGTTACGTGATGCCTACATCTCCTTCTGGCCAACAAACGTGGCCCGGATCCAGAGCGAGTGCCCGGGGTAGCGCAGCATCACCCAACGTTTATGAAGCCTGGTTGTTGGGAGCAGAAGACAGGAAAAGCCATGCTGGCCGAAGGAGGAAAGCTGAGTTGAGGTCAGTGCTGGGATGCCCCCAGCAGATCACTGTCCCCCCATGTCCTACCTGCCATGGGACAGCTGGGTGGGAGTGACACCCATGAAGGGGCTCCACCAGGCCTAATCACTTGGCAAAGTGTCCCTAGATCTCTGGTGCACAGGAGGCCACCAAGGCTGACGGCCACCTGCTGCTGCCAGAGGAGCTGCTGCTGATGGGACAGGCTGGGGACACCTTCTTGTTTCTTCCCAGACCTGGCCATGCTGCTCCCTGGGGTGGCCATGGTTCACCAGCCACGTGGAGGAGATCTTTCTGCTGGGCTTTTCGGGTGCAATCTCTTTATTCCTCTGGGGCTGATTTTCCCATCTTGCTTCCAATCTGTGAAGCATCCAGCATCCTCTCCTCCTCCACTGAGGCTGGGACATAGCCCTACACCTACCCCAGGCCAGACATCGCCCACCGACCCCATCCACGTGGGAACAGGGGGCAGCTCCACCTCCACAAGGGCTTCCCGGTGCCATCCCAGCACCCACCCGGCTTCTCAAGGTCACTTCTAAATCTGCCTCAATGGGAAAACGACCCCAGGAGAACATCTCCCCTGGGGATGGGTTGGGTGGGAAGGACCCGGGGACCCAGTTTTTTAGCGGAGAAAAGTCAGCCTCAGCCCATCACAACAACCTTCCCCGCTGGGGTGCTGTACCAGAAAGAAACACAAATCAAACTCACCCCAGCAGAAAGAACCAAAAAAATAATCCACCCCAAAACCATTTTAGAAAAATCAAAAATTGGTGGGCAGGTCCCTTGCCGTTGAGAGGACGTGGTGTTTATTAGACACAAATCGGCACACGGGAATAGGAAGAAGTAGAGATGACTTTTTTCTTCTTCTTCTTATCTCCGAGGCTTCGGATACCTGGCTGCCACCCCCCCCACGCACACCCCACGTCCCCACACACTCACACCCACATTCTCAGTCGCTGACACGCGGGTATACCTCTTTTGTTAATTAGAATTTGCTTTTAATTAAAAATATATGTAAATTATATAGAGTGTGCACAGCTTGGAGAGAGGGGAGAGAAAAAAAAAAAAACAACGAAGAAAAGAAAGCAAACTTCCATTTCAATCCAAATTTTAACCCCTTTGAATCAGCTGCTTTGCTGGCTTTGTGACATCCCGTGAGTTACTTGAACTCCCGCGTATAAATAAATAGTACCAGGAAATTTTACACCTAAAAAATTCCGCAGTCGACATTTTTACTTACACACGTTTGCTTTTCCTTCTCTTCTCGCCTCCCGGGCTCCCAGCCTCCTGTGATCATTTTCCGTTCCTTTTATATGTATTTTACTTAATATCTCACTTAATGTACCCAGACCAGTATCCCTTTTTCTTTCTTTCTTTCTTTTTTTTTTTTTCTTTTTGAGAGAAGAAAAAGAACGTATGACAAATTGCAAGTCGGGGATTGCAAACCAGCATCATCATCATTTTTATGAGCACGATTTTTCCTTTCGCTGCCTGCATCCTCTTCCCCCCCCCCCCTTACTTTTTCCCTCCCCTCGCAGCTGGCTCAGAGCCTGGCTTTCCACGTGCCGGTAAAAATTCGGCAGGAGACAAGCAGTGGATGGTTTCAAGCGTGAAAGAGACCCCACGCTTCCATCAGTGACAGCTGATGGACCGGGAAAAACCGGGAGGTGGGAAAGGAAAGAAGAGCAAGAGGATTGCACGCGCGAGCGGAGATGAATTTTCGGGGCTGGTTCCTGCGGAGCCGCCTTTTTTGGGGCGTTTGTCAGGAAACACGGCACCCCGCGGGGAATGGCTTCACTCCTGGTACAACGCCCGGGCGAGGTAGGTACCTGCTTTGCTCGTTTGTGGGCTCGTAAAACCTCTTTCTGTTGAAAATTAACAACGATAATACTAATGAAGAAAAAGAGGAAAAAAAAAAAAAAAAAGAAACACCACTCCAAAGCCACCCTTGGTAAAAAGGGCCGGTGTCTTTCTTTTTCTCTTTTTTTTTTTTTTTTTGAGAAAATGGAAAGAAAAAATATATATATTATTATTTATTATATAACATCGTCAACATCAACACCACAAAAAAAAAAAAAAAAAAGTAACATCCTAGTTGTTTTCGTTCAAGCACTCTGACCGTGTTGAGAAAGGCAGCAGGAGGTTGGTGTCCCTCGGAGAACAAAAAGAGCGGGAGGGCGGGGGGGGGACACGAGGGCAGGGGGCTGGCGGTGGCAGCGACAAACTGGGTGGGGGACGGTGGCGGGGGGGTGGGAGCGGGGGGAGAGGAGTGTGCCGATCTGATGATTATTTTTTTCTTTTGAAACAAAAGAAAAAGGCGAGGGAGGGGCAGGGGGGGAGGCAAGTCACACGGGGGCCGATGACTATTTCATCTGTGGTTTCCATCAGTGTCCGTCCCTCTCGAGTGCTATCGGTGAACATTCAGTTAAAGGAGTCTTGCGAAATACTCTCGCTTTTATTATCGACAGGGTATCTTTTTTTTTTTTTTTTTTCCTTTTCCCATTTATTTTAATTTTTTTTTTTTTTTTTTTTTTCTCCTTTGTTTCCCCACGGCTAACGCTCTGGCGCTTTTCCCCACCGCCTCGTTAGCTGTTCTCGCTCCACTCTGGCACCATCCCCACGCCGTGGACCGAGTGGTACTGGTGGGGCGAAAGGGTTCGAGGCACGCCGTGGGAATAGAGGAACTCCGCCGGCTGCAAGCTGCTGGGAGGGGACTGGATGCTGGTTTGAGGTCCACACTGCCGGACGATGGGTTGGTGAGAAACGGAGGTTTGGTGCTGGAACATGCTGTGGGTATCTCCGATTTGGGGGGAGGTATGGTTGGCCACGCTGCTGAGCCGGGGCATGAGCGGCCCCGAGGTGAAGTGGGCAGAGAAATGTTGGTAGGGTAACCTGTCCATCGGCTGCATGGCAGACACTGTGCAACTGCTGTAGGAGGGCACGCTGGGCCACGTGTTACAGCTGATGTCTTCTAGGCTGGGCACGGGGTCCGTGGGGGGAGCGGAGCTGGCGTACATACACGCTTGGCGCTGGGCTGACTCAGTCCTGTATGAAGTGTTCAGTCCCTGCTGCTGGGGGTAACCGGACCTGTAGAAAGGGTCCTCTTCCGCCGGAGAAGTTTCCATGTAGGGCTTCTTGTAGGGATGCTCGGTGGTGGAACATTCCTCATCTGTTGGGAGAGAAAGCTCCCGGTAGCGAACAACAATGCTGTGCCCTCGGCTGAACCTCCCTCCCCACAACTTTCCCGAGGACACGGTCTGCAGAGAGAGGATCCAGACGCTTCCCTCGGTTGGACCAGTGTAAATCCACATCCCTTCCTCCCATCCGAATCAATCCTGCTGGAACCACGGATCTTGAACCTGGCCCTGCCTGCTGGGCTGGGGGAGGGATTAACTAAGGAGCCCCCGGGGAGGAAAATTAAGGCTGTAAGATGCTGGAGGAACCCTGAGGCTTAGCTTGCTTGGTGATACCTCCATGCACAACCCCCACCTTCCTCATCTCCTTTCTGCTGCCAACACTTTGACCAGAGAGGTGACATCTGAGCCAGGGCACCTAACAGAGGTCCCCGCTCCCAGCTGAGAGGCTCAGAGCTGATGCTGTTAACTAAAAGCCTTTACAGCGATACCCTTTCATGATAAAAAGAGACAAAAATGGAGATCACAATAAAAAAATCCACCACCACCCCCCCCCCGGGAGAGCATCAGCGATGGCACGGTTGAGACAATCAGATTTGGAGTTTTACAGCCCCGGTCTTTAGCCGTGCCAAGGGAGCCGGGCACATAAATCCAGGCGGGGATGTGTGCTGGGGCCAAGGGTAACAAAAAAGAGAAGTGAGTTTCACAGCTAGGAGCAACAAGGCATAGCTTGCAGGGCCCTTTGTTTCCTGCAGCATCCCGGGCCAAGAGAGGGAAGGAGATAAACAATTTAGGTGAAATCTCGAGGGCGAAGCAAAACGAATAAATGAATGTGCGCTTATTTATTCATTTGCGGGGTCATCAAATGAAATCCAGCTCTGCTGGAATGGATGGCAGAGTTCCCAGGGACGAGCACTTCACCAAGAGATTTTAAGGACAGCGAGGCAAGGGAAGGGGAGTTTGTTCTGACCCAGATTAACTTTGCTGCTGCTGCTTCGAGAACAGGATTCCTGGTGCAGGCAGAAAAACATCCCCCCTTCGCTTAAAGCCCCTTTCAACAGGGATAACGTTTGAAAGAACGCTGGCGAGAAATGGCCCTTTCCAAATTTTCGCAACCAACACATTTTTTGAGCTGCAATTATTTTTCTTTTCACAGCCAAAAAAAAAAAAGAGGATTAAAAAAAAAAATTAAAAACCAAATGGTTCCATGAAAAAAAGCATCTTCCCCCCAAGAAGCACTTGCCAAAACAGAGGTGTTGCTGCTGGTTTGCTCCAATGCAAGTGCCCACGTCTCACCTTCAGGAGGTGGTGATGGCCAGCAAAGGCACATTTTATATATTGTAAAGATGCATGTGTGCATGCCCTCATCACTATAAATAGCCACGGGCTTTCTCCTGGAAGGTACACACCCCCTTCCTTGTAAAATAACCCCTTCCTCTCACTCAGACATCTACCAAGCCCACCTGGAGCAACCGCTGCTGTTCCTCTCCTTGGCCCAAGAACCCTGGAGAGCACACGCCATGGGGAGCTTCCCCTTGGTGTCCTCTGGGTTTACTGCCCCTAAATCCAGCTAGAGAGCCACAGTCCCCTCTCATGCTTTCTTCCTGACAACAGCAAAACCCAACTCCTTAGTGCCAGCAAGACAGAGGCCTGATAATCAACTTATCTTCCTCCTCTTAAATGGGGACGGGATGGATGGAAAGGGATGGGATAAGCGAGTGATGCAACCACTTCTTTAAAATAGCTGAAATAGTGAGCAGAGAGATACAAAAGTGTATGAAGGGCCTTAATCCTGACCAGGTTTGTTTTACACAGGAGCTGTGGAGAGGATGTAGTCCCCTGAAGGACAGAAGCTTGGAAGCACAGGTCTGAGCTCCCACCTGAACCCAGGTCTATCACAGGAGGTACGTCTGGAAGGACAGCCCGAGCTCTAGCTTTTACAGACAGCCTAAAAAAGTTTTGGATCCCTAACCCACCACTGAGTAATAAGAACACTAGGGTGGAAAAGCAATGTCTTGTAAAATGAAGCATTGTTCTGCTAATAAAGTTTTCAGCATCAAACCGCATTACTCTGCTGGCGTTAGAAATCATTGGCTTGGGGTTTGACTGTTTATTTTATTTATTTATTTATTTTTAAATATACAACACAAAACAGTCAAACTCTGTTTTTCCGTTGTGTGAAAAACGCGCCTGACTTACAACCTGAGGTTGCTGATTTTTCCATTCAGCCCAGACGGGTCGCTGCCTGCCACAGCCCAGCCGGGCAGAGCTGCAGCCACAGATCCACTTCCAGAATTCCTCACAGGTGAGGAGAGAAAAACCAAAAAACAACCACCATTTTCAGTGGAAACCCTAGAGTCTCCCTCTCTTCTTCTGCAAGCTCTCGCCGTCGCTCTGCTGGCCTCTCTAGAGCCAGGCTCACCCGTGTCCTATGTGGAAAAGGCACCGTCACTCCAGATTTTAAGATGTGTGAGGACACCATGCCCAGCTCCAAAGAGGACACAGTGGCCATGAAAGGATTGCAACCTACCCCTTAATGAATTTTTCCTGTCCTCTGGCCCCTCTTCATGATGCTTTTCCCATCTACGCAACCCAAAAGTGCTGGAGAGGGAAGAGAACAGTCCATCTTCATCATCAGATGGGATAATGCAGACCAGAGGTGCTCAACTGGAGAATTTACACAGGTCCAGGCTCTCCAGTCTGATCTAGCAATATTCCACCACTCCTCGCAGAGGAGATGGAGACCAGCACAGAGCAGGTGAAGTGCATCCCCATGGTGTGCGGGGCAGATCTGGGGGTGGGAGGGGGACATCTTCAAGTAAGAGAATGACAAAAGGATGACAAGCTCTCATGGAATGCTGGATGCAGCAGTCTAAAGCCCATCTCACCTGCTCTGCAGCCTGGACAGTGCATCCCAAGGCCATAATCCTCCCCTGAAGGTCAACCCACCTCCTCAGCATCAATGCAAGCAGGACACAGGAGGTAACTGTCTGGTCTGCTCTAGGTTTGATTCTTGATGTTGGTTCTCCGATAGCACTCCATTGTCCTTTTCCTGTTGCCACTGAGCCCTAAGAGGTGCTGGGCATCTCTGGGAGATGCTGACCATCCTCCATGTTTGTTGCTGTTCTTGGAAGCCATGGGTGATGATCAGCTCTTGTGACCAGCCCCTAGATACTCCTCAAACCTCAAAAAGCCAAAGGTTCTGCCAAGCAGGGGAAGCCGCCAGCGCTTGGGAGAAGCTGCTCCAAAGTGGATCCAAGGAAAACGGAGCCTGCAGAATGGGGTGGAAACTGGCTCCCTCACAAGGAATTTGATGATCTATCTAATGAAGGAGCTTGAGTGAGAGCATAAGCAGTTCCAAGATTTCCGGTATTTACTACTTCCAGCTGGGTTGTAAATACCACACAAATGGCTTTTTAAATGGAATTTTCCCAATTCCAAGATTAGGGCCATCCAGAACGAAATGCAAACATGTAAAATCTCTGGACTTCAGGGTGCACTGAGCCCACCTCTTCCCCTGGTGTAAATCAGGAGAGTTCCTTTCCAATTCATGACAATCAGCTCCCTGGGACAGAAAACAACAAAGAATGGGACCCAATTGTTTGAGTTTTTAAGCCTCACCCCCACTTCCAGGGCATTACAGTAGGTTCATCCTGACTTTGTGAAGGAGACACAATGGGTGATTATCACTAATATTGTTGTTTCATCCAGTCTGGTTTCCAGCATGAATCTAGCACGAGCCTGAATAGCCAATGCCAGCGTGCAAGGCTGACAAGGGGTGTCAAAGGAGAAAAGGATGGATTCAACCAAAATGGGCATCCCTGAAGGGCAAATAAGACATGAAACCTAAGATACACTAGTTATTGCAGCAATCACACCGCTTGCAATACAGGGAATTAAGGGGAATAAGACAGAAAGGGTTGTGGGGCAGAGATAATCCAATGCCAAGAGCTGGAACCTCTTCCAGAGGCAGCAGGTTGCCTGCAGAGGCACCTCCTGATGGGAGAGAGGGATGCTTACATGAAGCTGCTGAAACTATAGCACCACAAGCAACACAGCTGCACAGTAAAAGCTGGGTGCACACCAGCCCCCTGAATATCTCCCCACCATGCAGGAAGGTTCTTCTTCACCCTTGGAGCCCCAGCAGCCACCTTGCCCTGGGCTCCACTCCATCTACCCAAGCTGCAAACACCTCCAGCTGCAGCATAGCTCAAGCCTTGGCCAACTCATTGCATCTCCTTGCATCAGCAGGACGAGCAGCATGAACTCCAAGAAGACATCCCATACCTGGCTTCTGTCCTACAGATTTTTTGAGTGAAAGAAAAGCTGGGTGGGATGAGGGAGAAGTCAGTTCAATCGACATGGAGATCTATCCACCCTCACAGTGCCTGTTCCTGTGGAGAAGTGGGAAAGGCATTGCTGTATCTCCACTGACCTCAGCAGAGCAGGATGGAGACAAAAAGATATATTCTCCCCCATGGGCAGGGCCATGTCCAAGCCAGGTGGCTGAAGGATATGGTCCTCGCTGGTTGGAGCCAGTGGATTCTGCCGCGTCCCTCTTCTCCCTCAGTGTGCCAACACGACAACTTTTATAACCTCCCCGGGGAGAGGCTGTTCCAGTCGCCTCCTGTTCAGCATCACAAGCATCCCAGAAATCTGCCAAGTGGTTGAGATTGTGTAAGGCTGGGAGGGAGCAGAGGTTTAGAGAGATGACTTTTTAGTTCACAGGAAGTCTGAGGGAGAGGATAACACAAGGGAAAACAAGACCCAATGCCCTAAATGGGACGTGGGGCTAAAATGAAAGACAGAAAGCAAACTGCCTGCTGGTATGTCCTTTTGGGCTTCTCCAAGCACAACAATGAGAGAGGGAGAGGTGGAGAGCGACCAGAAAAAAAGGCAAAGCTCTAAGTGGTCTTAGTTGCAGCCTAAAAATCCACATCAAAAACTGAGGGCACTCCTTGGTAGGATACAGGACTGGAGCTAATCCATCCTCTAAAGACCAGTCTCTCTGTGAAATGCCATAAGCAATCTCAGCATGGAGCTGGGATGCAATGCAGGATGATTCTCGCCTTGAAGACTGCAATTCCCCAGCCTCCAGCATGTTCAGAAGGTGCCTGGAGCGGCGACCCCGTTGCACCACGCTGGGGTCATTCCCAATGCTGCGACCTCCCACTCCCATCCGCACACCAGGAATTGCCAGATTTGGGGCTCTGGGATGTGTCCTTCCTTCCTTCCTCACCCAGAAGAGGATCAGCTCCCTGAAACAGAGGAGCCTTCAGAGATAACGTCCCCTCGCAGCCCTGCTGCCCTCCCCTAATGTAAGTCCATATCAGATCTCCAGAGTGAATCCATCTTGACTTGACAGCTAAGAACAACACTGTCAACCACAGACCTAAATCTTCCTCTTAGGTCACCAAGGAAGTAGAAGTGGAATAAGGTGCCTTTGAGCTGCTCGAATACAGACCTATTCTTAAACGAGCCTAAACCAAGACTTGACCTCCTGATTAGAAAGGAAACACAGAAACGCCATGAGATGAGATGTCAAAGCTGGAGAAACATCATGAGATGTCAAAGCTGGAAGGAGCCGTATCTGAGAGACTATCTTGGAAAACCGCGCTGGTATTTGTTACAGAAGATACAGACACCAGCTGGTCTCAAACCTAGTCGAGTTGCCCTCTGCCCCTGCAAGCACTTATCCATAACCACAGCCTTGGGAAAAGGAAATAATCTGCTTGAGAGAAATCCTAAAAGGGGTGAGGAGGAGTCCATGTCCTGGTCCAGAAAATGGACAGGAGCCGCCTTAAGAGTGAGCACGCTCTTGCTTTCATTTTTCTCTTAGGTGGCGAGGATTGTTAAAACTTATACAGAGAAGTAGGAAAGCTGAGAGGAAAAGCTTAATACTTAGCTGAGAAATGAGAGGCTGGAAAAGGAAGAAAAAGAGGAATGTGATCGGTAAGGCTCCTTCCCCAAGTTCAATAAGGATCCTCGCTCAGTGCTAGAAGAAAGTGCCACGCTCGGCCTGAGTTTGAGATGAAACCTTGGATCCCATTCTGATTTATCTCAACAGAATTGCTCATCTCTAGTGACTCTTTTTTTTTTTTTAATTAATTTCACTTTGCAAAGAGCTGCTTGGCAGCTTACGTTGGCTCTCTGTTTCCCATTAACTTTGTGTTTCTTTTCTTTAAGCCCTGGTGGCTGTTTTAAATTTACTAGATGCTTGGGGAGGCAGGGGGGGGGTGAGGGGGTTGAAAAAAAGTCACGGGGAGGAAAGCAGAGACTCCTGAGATGTACAGCTCCACAGGAAGAAGCCGGTGGTATCAGACAGGACATTGCTTCTCTTTGATTAAAGCGTTTGGCGGCTTTGATAAAAGGCCCTTAACTGCTTGTGCCACTCAAGCCATCGTGGAGATAAGGAGGGGCCATCAGCCCTGCAGACAAGGACTCCCTTTGCCAGTCTCCTGCACTTTGGGAAGGGCCACGCAGGCCAAAAGGGGCCGGGGAGCTTATTACAGGGCAGATAGTCGTCTCTTCTGTGACAATAAGAGGAAGTGAGATAATTGGGGGATTGAGGGAAACCACCCATGGAGACACCACTTAGCGGGAATCCCAAAACTGGAAGGAAACCTCTGTTGATTCCTTATCACCTTACAATGTGGAGGCGAATGATGAATTGCCCTGCAGCGGGGGGACACGCAGCAGTCAGAGACTGGCCACAGGGTTTTGTTGCCATTTGGGCCAGCTTGTTTGGGTTAGTTTCTGCAAAGGGGAAGAGGAGCAGCGAAAGCTCAGCTCCCAGGGCAGAGGAGCTCTGAGGATGGGTTGCAGGCTGAGGGACACCACCAAAGCTGAAGGGGGAACCTGCCTTTCCATCACCAACGTTGCTTTGCAGCAACCTGGATGAGTCCTAAAGCCTTACTGGGCTGGGGCTACCAGAACTGGGGTAGCCAAGGACCACAGAGCCCACTTCTGACCTTAGGGGACTCTCTGGGAGTCCACTGCAATTCCTTGCTCCCTACCTTACATCTACCTCAAGCCTGGCATCGCCATTTCCAACCACAGCTTTGACAACACTCAATAGAGCCCAAGGGTCTGCTTGGAGGAGTCAGAAAACGTTGCCTCTGTTTTCCACTGTTTGGCTCAGTCTCACATCAGGAAAATAGATTTATCAACTTTTTTTTTGTGCATTTTGCAGATGTACACAACCACACACGTGCTCCTAGAGCATTCAAGGGATTCACCAAGGCTGCGAGGGAGATGGCCATTGCCCTCCTGCCTCATCTGCCAGCACTTCCCAGCACCCGCTACCTCCGACTGCGTGTCTGGGCTGCACATCCCAGCGCCCCAGGGGTTACGTTACTAAAAATAATGACATTTGGCTGACTGATAGGACCGTGCGGGGAAGCAGGAAGGGGTCTGCCGTGGGGAGAGGCCACCGGGATGGAGAAATTCTCAGTGCGCTCAAATGCCACGGGGCAGGCTGACTCCTGGTAGCTTTCCCCAAGCAACGTGGACCAAATCCTGAGAAAAGGGAGCAGGGGTAGCAGCGATCCCCTCTTGCCCGCCCCACGGGGTTGCATTCGGCCCTGGAAATTCTTGATTTTCTTCTGGTGGAGCTGATCTGAGGCTTTTGCTCCCCGAGTCCTGCCAGTGTAACTGCATCTTGCTTTAGGAGAGGAAGGGAGAGCCTGCAAACCCCTGGCTGCTGCCCGGGAACAATTATCCCATCGATACCACGGGGCTCTTCACGCCAGGACGAGCTGAGCACTCAGTGTAAAGCCCTCACAGTTTGATCCCTCAAGCTCTGTCAAAGCAGGTCAGTCGCACCAGAGGGGCAGGAACATGGATATCATGATGTTCAATCCCACAGCCCGCTCATTAGACCAAGCATTTAAGTGGAATTGCTCTCTGCATACCGATGACTGCCTCCCAACCGGGACTCTTAGTTGAAAACTGTGCAAAATCCAAGCTGTCAAGGTATCTCCACCGGGAGATTAACCCTGTCTGAGGGGCTAAGGAGACAGATAAGTCATCTTTATCTCTGGCACCAGCTATCTTACCGAATGTGGATTCAACGGGGGTGAAAGGTACTGCCACCCCTCCAAAGAGCTCACTCCCAGCCCACCAGAAGATGAGATTTTAGGCTAACACTGGTGAGATGAGTTTTACAGAATCATAGAAAGGTTCACGTTGGAAGGGACCTTAAAGATCATCGAGTTCCAAGCCCCTGCCCTGGGCAGGGACACCTCCCACCACACCAGGTTGCTCAAAGCCACCTCCAACCTGGCCTTGAACCCCTCCAGGGACGGGGCAGCCACAGCTTCTCTGGGCAACCTGGGCCAGGCTCTCACCACCCTCACAGCAAAGAAGTTCTTCCCCAGATCTCATCTAAATCTCCCTTTTTCAGTTTAAAACCGTTAATCCTCAACCTACCACTACACTCTCTGGTAAAAGGTCCCTCCTCATCTCTCCTGTAGCCCCCTTTAGGTACTGGAAGGCTGCTATAAGGTCTTCCTGGAGCTTTTTCTTTTCTCCAGGCTGAGTTTCCCAGCCCATCCTGGGGGAGCAGCCCACCTCCAGCTCACAACCCTCATCCCTTGCTCATCCTCAAGCACCACCGTAAAGCAGGCTGGGGCCATCCAGCCTGTGGGCAAGGGGAGACACCAGAAAACAAGGGTGACAGTCGATGTGAGGAAGGGGAAAGCCTCAAGCAGGGGAGCAGCCAAGGTCTGACCTTTTCTCTTGGTGCAGTGGTAGATCTGGCTGTGCTCCTGGGAGATCGGGTAGGGGTTGGCAGGCGGTAGCAGGTCCTGGGAGGTGCTCGACACCCCGTTCTCACACTGGTACTGGGAGCCCAGGTTGGAGGAGGCAGAAAGGACCCTGGTCTCGCCACTGAAGGGGCTGTGATTCGAGGACACTTTTTGTCTCACTGTGCTCCTGGGAACAACCGGGTACTCTTTACTAAAAGAAAAGAAACAAAAAAGGAACAAGGCAGAGAAGCAATCAATTAATAAATAGACCGGTGGATTAATAAATGAAGGCAGCACATTAGTGTCATGGTGTTTGTTGAGACTTTCAGGGCAACAGGGACATCCCTCCCAGGAGCCTGCAGCCCTGTCACACTTTATCCATGGAGCACTCTTCTATTCCACTCCCTTTTTAGTGTCTTTCCCTTTTGTTTCGTGCCTCTGCCACCACAACTGCTATTTGACGCCCGTACATAAAGCAGATAGATGCAGTTACAGGGAAATACGCAAGATTTATATTTACATATTGTGATAGCATTTATAAATTATACACTATTTATATTGTATATGTGGATGTACGCCTGCATCTAAATAAAAACCTCATTTCTGCTGACTCGGATTAAATATTTAGGTCTATTTTTTCCCCTTATGGTAATTGTTCCTATTCCTTTTCCCCAGGGTCTGCCAGCCTGGTTGTCCTGGGTGAGGGATCCCTGGACCAGAGAACAAGGCAAGCTGCAGAACGCTCAGAAAAAGAGAAATAAATAAATCCCCGAGACCTGACGCTGGCCACAGCCACACGTCCCAGCAGAGCCAGGCTGGGAGGGAGAGCGCTGATGGAAAGTCTGGTTTGTTCCCCTGCTCCAAATTCTGGTTTGAAGTGAGGATGCTTTGCCAACACTGGCTGGAAGTCCCCTCTCCTACAAGACCCTACACAGTGTGTTTTGGAGATGTTTCTCCAAGCACATCGGCAAGACGGCTGGGCAAGATTATTCCTGCTTTATTCCTGCTTGGCAAGGGGGAGAACTGAAGTTGAGGAAGGGGGTCCCAGAGACTTCAGGCAAGGTGCAAGCCTCCTCCTGGGCTGTCTCCAAGACAAGGTCTCTGAACCCAAGGACTTGCTAAAATGTGTAAAGATGAGGCAGCACCTCACAAAGTGTCACCAGGCTCAGAGCAGCCACAAACCAAAGCCCAGATTCCAACGCAAGCTTTCTTCTGTGAGGCTATTGAACAAAGCTGGCTTTGAGATGTCCTACTCACCTGCCCCGAACCATTCCGCTGGAGCAAGGACAGAACCTTAAATCCTGTCAACAAGCTCACCTGGCCACTTCCACACGGAGGAGGAGGAGCACTGACTCCCCAGTTCCACCCCTTAGAGAGGACCTATCACTGTAGCAGCTCAGAACTTATTTACAAAATTTAACAATGCCAATTATATAAACCTACTCTCAGTGGGGAGCTTTCATCCAAACCACTGCTGTGGTGGCTGCCAGAAACATCAGCAACCAAGCTATAACGGAGGGGAAACTCACCCAGGAGCTCAAAACCAAATAAATGTGTCTCTTATTGTGCCACGGAAGCTTTCCAAACCCTGGGCACTGGTGGCTCGCCAAGCAGAGCCTATTCCAAAGGTGGGGTTTCTTCCCCTGGAAGCCTAGCAGCTCCTCCCCACAGGAGTAGGGCTTTCCACCCACTTGGACTGGCTGATCAGGCAGCTTTTTCCCAGAACTAAAGTCCAGGCTGTGCACCAGGAAAAATAAATTTAAAAAAAAAAAAAAAAAAAAAAAAAGAGAGAGAGACCAGGAGGAAGCGGAGACATCCCTCAGATGCACAAGACAGCAATGGATGCCAGGGCACAAGATGGGCTTCAGAGGACCTCTCTGCCTGTGGACATCCACCAGTGGCACTTCTTTCCCAGGAACTCTTGCTGGAGGCCAGCTTTGGTAGCTTGTCAAGAGCTACAGCCTTCAGATCTCCTGGGTTCTAGTGGGTCTCCCAGTCCCAGCAGGCCACAGTTCTGAGGTGCCTACTCCTGACATGCTCCACCTTCACACAGGGATCCTCATGGAAATAGTATCAACATGACACCCCAAAGCTGCTTCCCTGCCATGTTCCTTCCCAAGGAGACAAGCCACAAGGAGGTGACACAGGGACGTTAGCCTTGGCTCTCCTCCCTGTTGAGAGGCTGCTGGTTCCTTCTTCCTCAGCTCCAACATCAACAGCCACAAACCCCCCCAAGAAATGACACAGCCTGTTGGGGCTTTTTTTGTCAGTGAGTACCTATAGGCTGAGGTGGAGGAGGAGAAGGGATGTACCATGGCATGATGCCACATCATGTGGCTCCTTTAGAGGACGTAGAGGTAACTACTGCCACGGTTTCTCCCAGCTTTGGTGGGGGAAGAATTGGTTGTCTCTTTGGGAGTGTCATCCTCTCACACATGGGATTAGATCTGCATGGGGGCTTCTTACAGTAAGTTCTCAGGGTGACTCACAGGGACCCCATCAACATCAGACCTTCACTGTGAGAACATCACATAAGCACTGAGAAGCCACCCCCATCCATTTGTTTCTCAATTCAATCTACACTTTCTCTGTCTCCAAGGAGAGCTGAGAAAGGGAAAATTTAACAACACAATTGGCTTTTTCTTGATAAAAAGATATTTCCCTTCCATAAAGGAGCTGAAAGCCTGAAACGGTGATATTTCTACCCTGAAGTGCCAGCATAGGTGCTGTCAGGACTCTCCCCACTCTCATGTGCTGGGGACAAAATTCCTTTCAGACTGCATTTCCTGGGAGACACAAGAGCCTCCAAGGCTGTAAGAGGGGACCGTGGTACCCTGTGGAGAGACACGACAGCAAGGGGGAGTCACAGCTGGAGAAAGAACAGGTTTGGAGACACCAAGTTTCCAAACACCAGTTCCCAGGAGGTATCACAATGACTTCTCTCCAGACTGAAATATTTCCATTTCAGTCAAAACATGTTGGGTGCTATTTTTGCCAAAAAATCAACTATTTGAGGAGGGAGAGGAAGGAAAGTATTTTTTTTAACTAAATATCTGAAATATTCTCCTTTTTTCACTTTGCCTTTTTTCTAGACACAAAGGCACAATATCTCTGTATTTCTACCTTTTTCTTCCTTACAGGAGCTGAGCTCTAATAAAGAGATATCTTTGGTACCTTGTAAAGCAACAGTCATCTTGAAACATTTATACTCTTTCCTGAGCCCACTCAATATGCAGCGTGCACAGCTACCATCTGAGTTTGTCCTTCGGTCTTTAAAAATGTATCAGACTTTTGTTTTTTCTCTTTTTTTTTTTTTTTTCCAGGGCCTAGAAGTCACTATTCCCAAAATAGCCGGTTGTAATCCTGGGCCACAGTTTAATGGAATGAAAGTTTTTGTTCACTGCTGGCACAAAATGACTGTTGTGTCCAGAAATTTTTTGCTGTCCAAAAAAAAAATGTAGCGAAGTAGGAAGGGGGAAAGAAAAAAAAAAAAAAAAAGAAAAAAAAGCATTAAAGGTTGACTTACACAGGCAATATAGGAAATTGTCCACACAGCATGGAAGGGTCTGTTGTTCCTGGGCCAGAATGTGAGTTAGTTTTAGTTTTACATCGGGGTGTTAATGGGCTACATTTTTTTCACATTAAAAATTGTAAAATTAGAATTTAAAAAAAAAAAAAGAAGAAGAAGAAGTTGGGTTGGGGAAAGAATTTATAAGGAAGGAAGCTTTCACTGGTCTATTTAAAGTCTCTTGAAGGCTGATGATGAGTATTTGGTTCCATAGTCGGTGTATTATGATAGCAGAGGGGGACAGGGAGGAGGGGGGAGCCGCACTGCCAAGGTGCTGGACAGTCTCTGCAGCACCGGGCTTCCAGCTGAAGGGCCACCAGGAGAGAACATTACTTTGATTTCCATTAGAGCTTGGGGGAAGAAATCAGGGATGGGGTCCAAGTCTACACTGAAGGCACTCAGTCCTGAAGTCTGGACTCTCTCCTCCTTAGCTCCCACCTGGCCAGATGTTTCCCAGACCCGTAGGATCAGACACCAGCTCTGCATAACCGCTTCCAAACAGCACACACGTTCCTCCTCAGGGTTCATCATATAACCCCGACCCTACAGATCAGGCCTTACAATCCTTCCTGCATTTCCTGAGCACTTCCACCAACATCAGGTGGAATTAGTAAACTCAGTCCCCATCTTCATATCTCGTGACATTTTTCGCCTCCCCTGGCTAAATCATGCCCTCACCGTAAGCTCTTACACCACAAATTCATATCTAGCAAGGGATTCAAAGGATAAAATTCAGGAAATTTTTTTTAATATTAGAGCTGGAAACCTTGTTGGCCTCTGCAAACTATTAAAAACTGTGGAAAAACAGTAAATAGATAGTAAATAAACAGTAAATAGATCTGTACAAAGTGGCATCCAGACCCCTTTCTTGCTTATCACTGCCTTGGAAGAGAGTGATAATTTTTAATGTATTTTCATGTGTAGACTTGAAGTTTCCTAGTGTACCAGCTAATGCAAATTAAATACAAAATCTTGTTGATCAAACCTTCAAAGATCCATGGTTTATAATCAGAAAGCTTCTGCATTGAAGCATCCAGCCCCTACTGACCCTGAGGAAATTATTTTCAAAGGTGTTTCTGATATTTCTGCAACAAAGAAGGCTCTCTAGAACCAGTGTAGCTCGTGGTAACAAGACTTCCAAAGACTTGTTAAATGTCGGATCCCAAGGATCATATTGGTACCTGTTCAAGGTCAAGATAGGGCATGATATGAAAGAGGATTTCCCTGTGGGTATCTGCAGCATCCTTTGAAGCCCCTGGGCTGAGCATTGTCTAGATCTTGTCCACAATGGCAATTCCTGGTCTAAAATCTGACCAAAGGTGGCCAAACACAGCGGTTCCCCCTCCACTCTTTCCACATTGCCAGGATATTTTAACTGCTCCTTGGTCAGTCACTACAGAAAGACAAACCTTTGTCCCCTTCTCAGACCCGTCCCCTGCATCCACCCAGCACCCGTGGATACAGCGGAGCAGAATCAGACCCCAATTCCAGATGTGCAAACACAACCCAAAGGCATTTGGGTTTATATTTCCCAGGCCACCAATTGCTGTTCTTCCTGTTGAGACTCGAAAGTAGGAAAGAAATGGAAGCCAGCCATAACAGATAGAGAAAGAGGAAGAGAGAAAAAAAAAAAAAAAAAGTAGCTGGAATAAATATACCATCTCCCAGGAAAAAAAAAAAAAAAACAGAACACAATTTTCAATTGTCAGTGTGCGTTCATTGCAGCTCATTTCCAGCATATTGAAATAAAATTGAACCACCACTCTCAAGAGACTGTCTGGAGAGCCTGATGTGGATAAAATGCAGCAGGAAAGGATTTGGGAGGAGAGAAACTACTGAGTACTTCCCTGGGTCTTACCTCAGATCAAATATGAGCTCGCTCTGCACAGGGATTGCAGGTCAGCCCCACGGAAAATAATACCCTAGGAGGGATGTCCAGTAACACAAGTCAAACTGCCCACTGAGAAATAAGGGAGGCTGTTGCGTGCTCCACCAACATATCCAGTGTTCTTGCCAGAACATAAGGGTCCAATAACACCGCTTTGGGTGCACACGTGTTGCGTTGACAACCAGTGGCTTCCATCTCTCATCTGAGCAGTGCAGCTCAAAGAGATGCTGCAACAAACCCACAAATCAGCAAAGAACCAGCTAGAGATCCAGAGCTACAATTATCAGGCAAATAAGAGTCTAGATTCCCACAGACAGGTTTTGCTGTTCCTTTTGGAGGAAGAGAAGCATGAGAGGCGATGAAGAATCGATGTTGGCCAACAGAGACAGCATCAGCATCCCTTCATGCCAGGCTGAGCTTCTGAAGATTGGGTCCTGCTGAGCAGATCCCCGGGAAGAAGGGGGAATGGAGGAAATTGCAACTACCCTCGTTTCTTGAGCTGACTTTTGCACTTTAAGCTGTGGATATCCTCCAGCAAAGTCTGTAGAGCCTTGTTTTGGATTTCATCTGAATTCCATCAAATTCTATAGAGTGCAGTTCAAGCCTGCAGTTTCCACTGGGGATTTGACCAGGAAAATTTCCTTGGGGATGTTTGCTGGAGGAAAGCATCATCTCTTCAACAGATGTTCTAACTCTAAGTCTCACTCTGAAAACATTTCAGACAGCACGTGGCTCTTGGGAGATTTCGGTGACAGAACATGGGAAATGCAAGTGGATGTAAAGATGCCACAAGAAGACACAAGAAGAACAAGGTCGTTTGCCGTGGACCAAGACCTACTTGTGAGACCAGTGCCTGTCAGTCCAACAGGACAAGGTAGACAATCCTTTTAGACCCTCATCTATTTATTATCATAAAGCTTATTCTTTTATCCTACTGGCCCCCAAAACTGCACCATCTTCTCCATTATGCCAGCTCTGAATCATGGTACTGATTTTATGTCCTTCGTGTCTGGCCCAGTTTCTGTTCCCAGTTACACCAGGAAATCTTTGGAATAATTCCTTTGGAGTCTGAAAGTTTGCTGTGGATTAATGCCAAAGGCAGCAAACTATGGCTCATGGTCTTTGACGAAGAAAACATACACATCACATAGAACGACACTGCCACTCTTTTCTTTGTCCTGTAGATCATTCTGGATCTTTGTCTCGCTTTGAAAGGGCCCATCAAGGGAACTAAGTGCCACCCTTTCGCGTAATCATCTTTCCTCTCAAAATCTTTCCCAATAAGAAGCTTCAAGGACTAATTGCATTAATTTGAATGAGGAGTAACTAGGGCCTGAGACTTCCAGAAGCTCTTCAGCACCCATAATAACCACTGAAGACAATGGGAGTTGCAGATGATCAGCAAAAATTGGTTAAAGGGTTTAACAGAATTGCTCTTTTACAGGGCTCTAGCCCCAGACCCACAAATGTTTCTCCCCTGCTGTCTTTTGGCAGTCGCAGATTAAAAAAATAAAAATATAAAAGCTGCGACTTGTATGCAACCCCCCAAGTCACCCAATAGCTATGCCTTATTAACACAACTCCGTTGACTCTCACACATGGGGAATTTTAAGGGCAAAGTCCTCCACTTGACAACTGGGGTGCAGAGCTCATCATCTCTCTGCACAAACTTCACCCTCGGAGGGTTTCTGCTGCGTGTTTTGCTCTTGCTCTCCACACCAAACTCCCCTTGGCACAGGCAGAGGTTCTAACCAGAGACAAAAGGAATTTTTACAGTACAGTGGGGCAAGAGATCTGAAAGAAACACTTGGATTAACGTTTCCAGCACCACAACTACACAATTTTTACCCAGTTTGTTTTTCAACTGTAGCTAGATGCAGCATAACTCACATCCCTCTACATATTTTCCTCTAGTGTGGGGGGTTTGGGTTTTTTTTAATTTTTTTTTTAATCAAGGAAATAGCAAAGTTGATCTCAAGCTTCAAAACCTGAAAATAACCTATTCTCCCAGAGCGCTCATCCTGTCAAAGAAACCGCTAACGGGGTCCCATGTGTCTCAGGAAAGAAAGGGAGTGGGGGGATAATGAATGTGTACCAGAAGCTTGTGCTCCCTGGAATTTGGATCTCTCAGAGCTTGTGGCTTTTCTTTTTGAATGAAGTCATCTGCTGCTGAAAGGCTTAATACCATTACTGAATGAAGTTTTCTACCTGGAGAGACTTATTAACTTCTCTTCTGGGAAACAGGA
>JAOQGH010000005.1:19796533-19828034 GCA_025769975.1 Gallinago jamesoni | reverse complement strand
ATTTATACCTATACAAATACCCACGGGTGTTCTCAAGCCCACAGCAGACACAGCCAGGCACACGCAGCTGTGTGTTTGTTAATAAATGTATAATTTATAATAAATATATATATATGTGTGTGTGTGTGCACGAGTGTGGCTGTATTTGCCTGTATGGATACACCCGGACACATGCACACACACACACACATATATATATATATATATTTACACCTATACAAATACCCACGGGTGCTCTCAAACCCACAGCAGACACATCCAGGCACACGCAGCTGTGTATTTGTTAAGAAACATATAATTTATAATAAATAAATATATATATGTGTATGTGCGTGTGCCCGGGTGTATCTGTACAGGCAGATACAGCCACACTCGTGTGCACACACACACACACATATATATATATATATTTATACCTATACAAATACCCACGGGTGTTCTCAAGCCCACAGCAGACACAGCCAGGCACACGCAGCTGTGTGTTTTAATAAATATATAATTTATAATAAATAAATATATACATGTGTGTGCGCCCGGGTGTATCTGTACAGGCAGATACAGCCACACTCGTGCACACACACACACACATAAATATATATATATTTATTTATACCTATACAAATACCCACGGGTGCTCTCTACCCACAGCAGACCCAGCCAGGCACACGCAGTGTGTGTGTGTGTGTGTGTGTTGGTGTGTGCACTCGCACACTCACACACGGACACCCGTGGGTGCACGTCTGCCACCGCCGGAGCAGGCTCCTCTCCCCACTTTTGGGGGGGATGACGACAACTGCTCCCCGCCTGCCCCTCCAAGCACCCCGATGTTCACGGGTGGGCATTCCCCCATTGGAATACCACCCCAAATCACAGGAAAACAGGCTGAGGCCCAGCCTCAGGTGAGACTTATCACTCCCCCGTGGGGCCTAAAATGACTCCTCGGCACCCAGAGCAGCAACATCCACCCAGCTGAGCGGGTATTTGGGGAGAAAAACGCAGAGAAAGGGGAAAAATAAAAATAAGGAGAGCCGGAGACGGGGACGGGTGGAGGTGGGGGGGGGGGGCGGTTCTTACCTGCTGGGTGAAGGCTGCTTGGGGAGAAGTGGGGGACTTGCTGGTGGCCCCCAGCTGAGCGTCCTGCTTGGCTTCAGCCTGGAGCTCTTTGGCCTCCGAGTCGGCCGGCGTGGTCGGGAGCCCAAAGCCTTCCTCGCTATCCGCCATGTTACGAGCTTCCTTCGCCGAATCCCCCACTGCAGGCACACATCGGGGAGAGAGAGCAGAGATAAGAGAGGCATAAGTCAATGCTGACGTTGAATAAAATATATATCTATAGTTATATGTACATTATATATATATATATAGGTCCACAGTGGAGCGCTAGGCAAGGCTGCCTGACCAACCCGCGCTGCCCCGCAACTCACTTCCAGCTGCCCGGGGAAGGGAACAAGGCCCTTTAACTTTGGGAGAGGGAGAAATAAAGAGTTTTATTTATTATCGCAGCCCGCAAGGGATGATAGGATTTTTTTGGGGGGGGGGGAGGTGGTGGGGGGAAGGTTGGAAGGGGTGGGAGGGAGGGGAAGGGGGAGGCGGTATTATTAAATGCATCTTTCGGGAAAGGTAAACAGCGTGGTTTAGGTCTGTCGGGCAGGATGCGGGGAGCGGGGCGCGGGGGGGGGGCCGTGGACTGGCCAACTCATCACACAAGTGACTCTGGAGGTCAGGGGTCCAGGGCAAGGAGGGGTGGGGGGAGCGGAGCCTGCCCTGAGCCTGGAACTCTTCCAACACCCCCCCACACCAGGCTCACTGCGACTGAGGGGCCTTAAATCCTCCCCCCACACCCCCAAACTTCACTCCCAGGGAAGTGAGAGCTTTCGCCCCACTCTACTTTCAACCAGGCAAATGCCACCGACATGCAAGGCCCCAAATTTTTCAAAGCAAATTCAACTTCTCAGGAAAAAAAAAAAAACAAACACCCAACAAAATAAAGTGAAATATAATAAAGCCTTTTTTCCCCCCACCCCCGGACGCTTGCAAGTAAAGCAAAGGATGGATGAGATAATTAAAATATAGAAGTGCAAATAAATCAATCGACCGAGACGCTGTGCAAGGTAACACGCAGTCGGGCTGGTGAACGGGGATGGGGGGGGGAGGTGAAATTGGGGCTGAAGTGAACTAAGCCATAACATTTGGGATAAAACTGCACCAGCAGAGAAAACGAGCTTAAAAAATTAAAAATACAGGGTTTACGTCTGATGCGAGTAACCACAGTGAGTCTTAAAAGCAGTATTTTGACGCAGCTTTAAAGGCTTTATCAGGAATGGTAAAAGTTTCAAAGCAGAAAAAAAAAATAATAATAATAAAGATAAAAGCAATTGAATTATCTGTCAGGTTTTTGTTCTTAAGGAGTTTAGAGTTTTAGTAGCTTTAAAAAAAAATATCTCTTGCATGTTTCAAAGCAGGGGATTCATTTTTGAAAGGCCAGCCATATGGAGGCAATATTGTTTTTAAGTACATGAGAATGTTCTGAAATGAGTTCTCCTTTTTCCCTGCAACAATATTTAAAAGCCGTTTTTTAAAAAATAAAATAAAATAAAAGACGGGGGAGGGGGGGGGAAGGCAATTCTCCTATAAATGCAGAGGAAAATTGGGAGCGGAAAGGAGGGGGGAGAAAATGCTCTTCCCTGGTAGCGGTGGGTAATATATACATACACGTATATATTATTTAAAAGGACAAAAAGCGAAGGGACTCCGGGTCTGCGCCTCTGGAGCTAAAGATCATCTACAGAACCGGCCCGTGGCCCCCTCCCTCCCTCCTTCCCTCCCTCCCTCCCTTCCCAAACGCTCCTTTCCCACCGCACCCCGGCCGGGCGGTGCGGGACTGAACTCAGGGCGAAGCAAAACCCGCAAGGAGCGCGGAAAGTGCGCGGAGGGGAGCGGGAGCGGCTGCACAGCCCGCGGGGGCAGAGCCGCAGCTCCAGGGACCTTTTAAGGCTTTTCTCTTCCCCTCCTCCCCTTTTTTTTTTTTTTTCCTTAGTCTCTTCTTCTTTTTTTTTTTTTTTTTTCCTCCTTACTGCAGCTTGGGAAGTGCCGGTTATCCATTTTTTTAATCGATTTTCTTCCAGCTTGGAGCTATTATTCCCCCCGAGCTGGCAAAGTTAAGGGGAGGGAGAGGAGGGGATGCGGGGGGGGGAAGGCTGGGGGGGGGTGGAAATTAAATAAATAAAGCATGTTTATTAAAACAAAGAGGAACCCAGCTATGGCAGCTCCAGCGAGCCTCCCCGATGCTCTCCGCGTCGAGATATAATTAAGCAGATATAAAAAGAATAATCATAAAAAAATAATGAAAAAATAAAAAAGAAGGGGGGGGTGACGGCAAAAAAAAAAAAAAAAAACCAACAACAAAGAGCGATTGGAGATCCGTGGTTTCTACTTTTTTTTTTTTTTTTTTTTTCCCCTTTAAAGAGCTTCTGAGAAGAAATGGAGCTTGACAGAACCAGGCCGCGGCGGCTGTATGAAAAATGCATCTCCCCTCGCTAAAGTAGCACCAAGAGCGGGGAAAAAATTAAAAAAATAAAAATAAATGAAGGGGGGGGAATTTTAAAAAGCAAAAAAAAAAAAATTAAAAATATAATAAAAAAAATAACCCCCCCTCTGCTTTTGTTCCAGCTTCGCCCCGGTTCCCCCCTGACCCCCCCCACGCCGCCGGGAGAGAGTTCCCCACGGGCACCCCACGTCTCCCGAGGCAAAGACAATTTGTGGGTGTCCCCCCCCCCGCCGTGCCCCCAGCCGGCCCCTTTCGCTCTCCCTCGGTCGCACACGCACCCACGCACGGCCCGCGGCCACGGACGGACATAGATGGCAACGGAAGAGCTGTTACCTTGCTCGGTGAATTCCATGCAATCAATGCATCTCCGTATCTACAGTGTAAAATGTGTCTATTTTCCCCCTTTTGCCACTTGGAAATTACAATGGGATCAGGCTTCTCGTGTGCATATTTCCTTTTATTTATTTATTTTGCGGATCAGCATGTGAAAACCCAGCCTGGAAGAAAAAAAAGCTATCCAATGCAAGCCCGCTCGCTTGCTTTTCTCTCTCTCTCTCTCTCTCCTTCTCTCTCCAAACACTTCCAGGTTGTCAGACGCACTAGAAAGGATCCTGAGCCCAAGATAAAGCCCCCACCCCCAACCCTTTCTCAGCCTGATCTGGAAGATACAGTTTTTCCCCACCCCGCTCTTTCTAACGCCTCACCTAAAAAAAAAAAAAAATAATAAAAAGAAAAAAAAGAAAACAATAAGAGTAGCAAAAAAAAAAAAAAAAGAGGAAGAGGACGAGAGAGAGGAAAAAAAAAGAAAACAGCACCCCCTTGGAGAAAAAAAAAAAAAAAAAAAGTTTGGGGCGGGCTGGGAGCCGCCGCTCCTCCGGGCAGGTTCGCGGCGCTGCCGCCGTGGCTGCGCGGAGCCGGGCGCGGAGCGGAGCGCGGAGGTGACGTGGGCTCGTCCAGCTCCGCTCGCCAAGTGCCGGGACCCGCTGCCCAACCAGCTGGGATCCTGCTCCGGAGAGAGACACACTCACACACACACACACACATTCACACACAGCCCTCCCTCCCGCCCCTTTCGCCCCCCCCCCCCCGCCCCAACTCCCCCAAACCTCCTTTTCCAGCCTATTTTTCTGGCCGGCAAACGAGAACAAGGCACAAAGACAATCATCAAACTCCCCAGCAACCCTGCCCTCCCCCCCCCCGCCGCCTCCCCCTCTCCCTTACCTCCTTCCCCGCTCCCTCCCTCCCTCCTCCATCCATCCATCTCTCCCAAGCAAAGAGAAAATTCAACGCCTGGGAATATTTCCCCCCCCCCCCCTTTAACTCCCCTCCCTCATCCCTTTAAATAAATCGCTGGCTCCGCTAACCTCGCACCACCCACCCCCACTCCCCCCCCGCCCTCAAAACCAGCCTAAAAGTGCGGATTTAAGCCCAGCTCTACGTCTGCTAGCGCTCACAGAAGCCTTTTATTGAGGGGGGGTGAGGAAGGGGGGAATGGTGTGTCCCCCCCCCCCAAAGCGGACTTCCCAAATGGGTATAACCTAGGGGAAAAAAAAAAAGGGGGGGGGGGGGGGATGAACCGCAGCGGAGTGGGACAAAAATCCCGGGGGTGTGAAAGCCTGGGGAGGTGGCCCCCACGTCCCTACTTCGGGAGGCATCCGAGGAGCCTTCCTCATCCTCTTCCTCACCCTTCGCAGGGCTGCCCCCTGGCCCCACCGCCAAGGCCGAGGCCCCGCAGCCCCCCGGAGCTCAAATAATCAAACCGTCAGCGAGAAGCGGGGAGGGAGGGGAGTTTATCTGCACCTTCCTTCGCTCCCTTTTTTTTTTGGTTTTCCCTTTTCTTTTTTTTTCTTTTTTTTTCTTCTTTTTCTCTCTCTCTTTTTTTTTTTTTTTAAATGTATTATTTGGAGGGTAAAGTTGAATAGGTCAGCGCAGGGTAAACAGCCTCCCTGTCGCATTCTGCAGGCTGAAGAGAACCAGATTGGCGAGGCGGATTTTTTGATAAGACTCGGAATAAATGGCATGGTTTAGATCTGCTCTGCCCACCCTCCTCCTCCTCCTCCTTCTTCTCCTCCTCCTCCTCCTCCTGGCCCCCACCCTCTTCTCCTCAGTGTCGTGTCCCCGTCGTCGTGTGTCCCCCCCCCCCTAAACACACACACACCCCCACACTCTCTCCTCAAATCCTTCAACTCTTTTTTTTTTTTTTTTTCCTGCCTTTTCGGGCATCTTTTTCTCCTTTCTTGTGCCTTTTCGCGGAAGTTTTCGGCAAAACCCACCCGCGCCTTCCAAGCTCTCGCAGGGAGACAGGGATAACACCGGGAGCCCCCGGAAAGTTCGAGGTGAGGAAGCGCAAAATTCTTGGGGGGGGGGGGGGGGAAATGGGGTGGGCTGTGATTTCGGGAAGGGGAGGGGGAGATTGCGGGGGGGGGATGGATGCGTGGGATGGGTGTCGTTTGGGCATCTCCCACGTGCGCGCCGGTTCCAACAGCCACTCGAGAAGAAACAACCGACGGTAAAAAGGCCGCAAATAATAAATAGAATAAAATAACCGCACCCCCAGCCCCCGGAGAATAAACCAGAGGGGGCTACTTAAACAAACAGAACAAAGCTCGTCCCCTATTTCATTATTTTTCCAGGGGAAAGGAGCCCTGGAGCTCCTTCCAAACACAAACAAACCAGCGAGAGAACCGGGTGGTTCTTATATCCCCCCCCACCATCGTCGGCCCCCCCCCATCCCCGCCCCGGCGGCCTTGGGGGGAGCGGGCACCGGGCGGCTCTCGCCAAAGCCTTCCCATCGCCCGGGAGCTGCTCTGGAAGGTGCAAATCGGGGGAAGAAAGAGGAAAGAATATTAAGAATAATAATAAAATAAATAAGGGGGAGGAATAAAAATAAAGCAGGAGGTCAGCTTTCAGCTGTATAGCCGGGCAGCACATCCTCCCCCCCCCCCGCCAAGACATCCAGCTCCCCCGAAAGAAGAGGGTTTTCTTTTAAAAAAATAATATAAAAATATGAAAAATAAATGAAAGCAGCGAGGAAGAACGGTTTCTCGGGCGAGGGGACACGAGCCGGAAAGAGAAAAGGCAAAAAAGTGAAAATCCCTGAAGTTTGTAAAGAGCGAACCCGGGCACGGCCGCTGCCTGGGGAAAGCACTCACCTCTCCAGTGCCAAACAAGCTCGCAAACACCTTGAAGGCCAGTTGAAAACGATGCAAAATAAATCGGATTTATTTCCGTCTGCAGGTTGGGGAGGGAGAAGGGGAAGGGGGAGGGGGGGGGGAGGATGAAGAAGGAAGGAAAAAAAAAAAAAAAAAAAGAAGGGACCAAGTCCAGGCTCTCTAGGACTGTAATGTCAAGGCGAAGGAGCCTTCCAGCTAGAAGCCGATTTGTGGTCTCAGACAAATTAAATATTACTGTTTATTACCAGCCATACTCCAATAAAATAAAGAGAGTTGAAGGCGATAGCTGCTATCTCACGAGCTTTGCTCCTATAGGACACGGAGACGTCACCAGCCACGCAACTGGCCTATTCTGTCATGGTTGACTGCAGCAGTAATGGAAGGTTAATTTGGATTATTCTCCTCTTTTTAAAGCCCTATCAGGGAGATTCCTGCTTCCCCCCCACCCCACCCCTCACCCGAAGAAATCCGTTCTGCTGTGTGTGCAGCCTCTCCGTATAGAAGCGTGTGTCCACGTATAGATACGCATAAATATGTATGTATTCACATAACACGTATGTCTATAGGCGGCTGGCAGGGAGCATATATCATATATGAGTGTGTATCACCCAAGCAGGCACGGAGGCGCTGGAAATTCCAGGAAAACCCACTCTTTCTCGGGAATGAAAAGGGAGGAACCAGTAGCAAAGCTCCCGCTTCACTAAGAACATCCCAGTTAATTTAATAGTATTGGTGTGATTCATCTTAATTTACTTCTTTTTTTTTTCTTTTCTTTTTTTTTTTTTTTTTTTAAAATAATGCTGTGAGAGAGGGGAAACTTGTCAAATGAATGCCCAGGCGCCTCTGGAAGCAAACACGCTGGGCTATATTTAGTAAATGATAACCTGGTTATTTGCACAGATTCGAGTGTGCTTCGGAAACCAATTATTGGCTTTGATTTAAAAAAAAAAAAAAAAAAAAAAAAAAAGAAAAGAAAGGGAAAAAAAGTACTAAATCGAGGCGATTATTTGGCAAATGAGATTGACAAGGGAGCTTAAAAAAAAAAAATTTAAAAAAAAAAACAACCAAAACCAGCCACCCAAAATCCCTAAAATCGCTCCAAGTGCAGCCAGCGGCTGCAGAGGAGCCTCCGGCGCTTCTCCGCGTCCCAGTTCTCCCTCAACCTGGAGGGATTTCGGGATGCACTCGCGGGCGCTGCGGGAAGATTTCGCTAAAAAAAAAAAAAAAAAAAAGATGCTAAACCGTTGTTTCCTCCAACAGAAAAAGAGAGGAGGAGGAGGAGGAAGAGGAGGAGGAGAAATAGGGAGAGAGAAAATAAAAAGCAACACCTAAGGAAGAGAGAGAAGTTCCTGAGTTCCTGCAGGAGCTGGACACTGCGGAGGGTGAGTGTTTCCAGGCAGGGACCCCCCCCAGAAACCCTGATCCCTCCGAGGGGGGGCTGCAGGCAGCCTTCCCCTCCCGGGCGGCCAAATCCTGCCTGGATTTAGGCAGTTTCTCCAGGCTGAGCTCTCCCCACCATCCCCAAGCTCTGGAGACAGCCAGGGGAAGCCAGGCCCTTAGCGAAAAACACCAGGACAAAAAAAAAAAAATCAAATTCAAGAAAAATAAAGTTGGGGGTGGGGAGGGACGCCCTTGCTCCAGTTTGCACCAGTGCAGCGCTGGATCCGGCCTCCCCCCTCACCTCGGGGTGTCGTCCCCGTCGCCCCTCTCCCCAAATAAAGGTTTTTTTGGGGGAAAATAAGAAAAAAACCCTCCACGGAGGATGATGATGGTGCACTTTGCAAAAGGCTTCTCCTGCGGGGAGCCAGGCTGGCGCGGCCACCACAGGATGGGATCTCCTGGCAGGAATCAAAATCAAATCGGAAATAAAAACCTCCCCCTGAATCCGAGTGTCCCCCTCAGGTGTCCCCTCCCCGGGGGAACCGCTTCCCACGCAACCCCCCCTCCTCCCGCTCCCGCAACCGGGAACCCAGGACCACCGGGTCCTGCTGCTGGACCCCAAAAACCTCCCGGCCCCGGGGAAAGAGAGGCGCTGGGGAAGCCAGGGCACTATCCATGGAGCTATGGATGTATATATATAACTATATGTTTTAAAAAAAAAAATAAAATAGAAATATAAGTGTGCACGCACACACGCGAGCCTGGAAACACACACACGCGCAGTTTGCAAACGCACAGACGGTGCCTTCTCCTTGCTCGAAGGTCTCAATCGATTTTACATCATTAAATACCATGAAATACCATGAAATACCATGAAATATCATTAAATACCGTCGTGCGCAGCATCAGCGCGCGAAACACACAGATACGCGCACAACACATACGCCTGCTTATATACATATATATATCTATATATTTACGCGGACGCGCACCGCACAACGTTTTTGTTGATAAAAGGCGGATTTGCGGGGGATGAGGGCGTTACGGCCAGTCCGGAGCCCCCCGCGCCCCTTGCGCGGGGCGCAGGGGGGAATATTTATTTACATTTCTCCTTGCGGTTTTTTTTGGGTACCCGCAAGCAGCAGCCTGCGCCCCCCCCCCCGGCCTCCCCCTCTCCCCCCACCTCCGCCCAGCTCAGGGCCGGGGGTGCGCAAGTCTACGCGCCCCCAAAACCCCCGGACGAGGGGATAAATGTGCGCCTATAGGCTGTATTTTATATATATTTTTTTATATATATTTTATATATATATATAAATATATATAAATATATATATAAAATATATAATTATATAGTATAATTATATAGTATAATTATATATTATATATTTTATTTTATACATATATTTACTACTATATATTATATATTTTTTTATATTTTATATATATATATTATCTCCCGCATGCATAGAAATACCGCAGCATCCATCAGCGGCCACGGACCCCCGCACCCACACCGTGGGCACTTACCTAGGTGGGTGGGGGGGTGCGTGGCTGGGCGCGGAGGAGGAGGGGGGGGGGTCCCCCGAGCCCCCACCCCGGGCTCGATCCCCTTTGTGGCTCAGCTCCTCGCCGCGGTGGGGAGCGCGGGATCAGGCCCACGCAGCCCGGGTCCCGCAGCCCAACGCGGGGGCCTCAGGCCGCGGGGAGCCCCCGTTTTTGGGGACGGCATGGCCGGAGCCCTGAGCAGCCCCTCTGCCCTGGGTGTCACTCGCCCTGGAGGTTTCTCCTCTCGGATTTTACCCTGGAGAGGTGGAGGAGGGAAGGGGGGGGGGGGGGTGGATGTGGGGATGGGGGGGTCGGGGGGGGTGCTGGTTTGCAGTGGGGTCGAGGTGTCAGCAGTAAGAAATAGTGCCGAGCATGAACGCCCCCCCACACCCCCCCCCCCCCCGCACACCTTCAAAAAAAAAAAAAAAAAAAAAAAAAAAAATCACTTCTTGGGTCGGATTAAGCAAATCGAAAAAGCCTTTTTTACCTTCCGCCCGCAGCCGCCGGCCCCGCAACACCCACCCTGCCCGGGGAGGGGGCACCGCCGGCCGCCCCCGGCCTGGAAATCACAGATATTTCAACATTTGGGGCTTTCTAGCTCTCTTTTCTTTTCCTTTTTTTTTTTTTATCAAGAGATATTTAGCTCCCCCAGAGCAGAAACTTTTTATTTATATTTTTTCCTCCCCATTTCCACTTTTAGGTAATTTACTTTCCCTCTCCCACCGCTTCTCTCTCTCTCTCTCCCTTTCTTTCTGACTCCCTTTTGTTGGCCGCGTACCCGCTTTGGCCGAGTACGCACCTGGGAGAGAAAACAAGTATTTCAAATAATCATCCTCTCTGGAAGCATTTTCTTTTTTTTTTTCCTTTATTCTTTCTATTCTTTCTTTTTTTTCCTTTTTTTTTTAATTCTTTCTTTTTTTAAATATTCTTTCTTTTTTCCCCCTTTATTCTTTTTTCTTTATTCTTTCTTTTTTTCTCTATTCTTTCTTTTTTTTTCTATATTTTTTCATTATTCTTTTTTTTTCTTTATTTTTCATTATTCCATCTTTTTTATTTCTTTTTTTTTTCTTTATTCTTTCTTTCCCCCCCCTAAATTCCTGGAGCGGTGACCGGCTGCACTGATTCGAGGGTTAATCAACAAGATGTTTGTGCCAAATCAACACCAAGAGAGCCCTCCTTGTGCCAGCGTTTCCATTACAAACCCCTGCATTTAGCGCTCTATTTCTCGATTTTGGGATTTCTATGCTCAGGCGACCCTTCGGGGGTAGATACCTGGCTCGAAACTTTTTCTTTTCTTTTTCTTTTGCGTTTACAGGTGAACAGCGTTTTTCTTTTCAAGTTTGTGGTTTCGGGTCGGATTTTTTTTTCCCGCCCTTCTGGCTACTTTAGGGAAAAAAAAAGAAAAAAGTTTGCAATTAAAACCCGTTCTCCCCCCTCCCCTCCTCTCCCTCCCTTCAGCCCATTCATTTCCCAGGCGAACTCCAGGCTTTAAAACGGTGACGAAAATGGAAAAATAAGCAGCCGGGCAGAGGCAGGGCTTAAAGCCCCGCGTGGAGTGGACACAGCTCTGTCCCTCGGAGCCCCCCACGCGTGCCCGTGGGATGGAGGTCCTTTTTTCTCCCAGATAACAAACGGAAAAGGGGTGAGAGTGTCCCAGAATCAAGCTAGGAGCATCACCGGAGCAAGAGAGACCTATTCTCTCTGCCTCCGAAAAGGCATCTCTCCGGGAATTAATTACAGGGCTCGGCCCCCTCCCCAAATTTTCCCGTGGGCACCGGGACAAGGGGGAAATGGGTTGTATTTCTCTTTCTTCCCCATCTCAGGGAATCTCAGGGGGATTTGGGTTTTTTTGCCATGGCATCCCCCCTTCCCCGCCCCGATCGATGAGTGATGCTCCCGATGGAAGGGGGGGGGGGGGAAGGGAAGAGGGGGGGGTTATCGATGCCAGAAGAGCGAGGCTAATCTGCTCTTTGCCAAACAGGGTGTCAATCAGGGCATTATCTCGGCCCGAAGGAGAAAATAAAAGCAGATAAGGCTTTCCCTCTCACCCCGGGGAGAAAGTTAATGGGGGCAAGAGCGGGGGGGGGGGGGAAGTCCTCAGCCCCCCGTGCCTTTCCCTGAAAGTGATCTTGCAATGACCTTGAAGGGGGGGGGGGGGGAGCTGGTGGGGCTGGGATGGACCGGGGGGGGTGGGGAGAGAAGACCGGACCTTTGAGAAAAGGTGGGGGGAAAAAAGGCCGCACAAGCGACACCTGTAATTGTTCTTTCTTCCCTCCCCAGCATCCCCCCCCACTCCCACCCGGCTTGTGCCCCGGTTCCCCCCCCCCGGAGAGGCAAGAGGGGGTGTCCCAGGGCACCCGGCACAGCTCCCTCCTCCTTCCAACCTTCTTCCCCCCTTTCTTTCCAACTCCTTTTTCGTTCTCTTTTCCCCCCTTCCCAATCCATCTTGCCATCTTTCTTTCTTCCTTCCCCCTCCTTTTTTTCTCCCCCCATTTTCTCGCCCCCCCTTTCCGTTCCTTTCCCCTGCCCCAAATAACGCGGAGCCAGAGCGCAGCCCATCCCTTATCACCGAATTATCCTTATTCACAGGATACCCCCAAATTTCGGGAGCCAGAGAAGCTCCCAGGAAGGCGGAAAGTGGGGGGGGGAGGGGGGATCACGAGCGTCCTAAAAAAAAACACTTTTTTTTTTTTTCTCCGCGCGGGGAAAATACAGATCATGGGAAACACCTAAATAGAGCCTGAGACTCTTTTATTTTGTTGTAGTTGTTGGTGTCTTCAGAAATTATTCAGCGCAAAAAAAAACCTACCCACAGAAGGAAAAGAAAAGGGAAAAAAAAGAAAGAAAAAGAGTATTTCCTACACACACACCTCCCTATAGAGACTTGCTCCTTGTGCCAGGGCTGGACGAGCCCCCAAGGTGAAGATTTTAAGGCCCGCGGCCGCGGATGGCTCCGCGGCAACCAAGGCAGAGGGGAATGCGGTTTCCGAGGGGCAGAGACCCACGGGGGTGCGGGGAAAATAAAATAAAAGAAAAGAAATAAATAAACAACCCCCCAGCGCTATTTTCCAGCGGCGGGGCTCGCCCGTCCCCCGCTGACTCCAAATTTTGGGGGCGGCAGGTAGCTTTCCCCGCGAGTTTTTTTTTCCACGCAAACGGAGGCTGGGAACGGGGCCGAGCGTTTGGATGCGGGTTAACGCGGGTGTTGGCAGCTCAGCTGGGCGAATCCGATTTCTCGCTCTCGATTTATACCTTTCCCGCTTAAAATTAAGCGTCCGCGCTGGCTACGCGCTCCTCGGGTTTGATCCGGATGAAGAAGCGGTTGCGGGCACAGAAAATCCTCTTTTTTTTTTTTCTTTTTTTTTTTTTTTTTTACCACGCGTTTGAGAAATTATTAAGAGCTCATTTCGTGCCTGATTTGGGGTTTTTTTTTGGGGGGGTGGGGGGGGGACATGTTACCTGCTGCGGTGGCGTGCCCGCAGGCTGCCAGCACCGGGGGCTAGAGCTTAACGCCTTTGCGAGCGCATTTTGGGTACCGTACGCTTGGAAATGGTTCATTTCCAACGAATACTTGGGTTTTAGGGGGGAAATAAAGCGCTGAAATCTCCGCGTAAAACCCTCCATCGGCAGAGCCCGGTTTCCCCCCCCACCCCCCCTCGCCAGCATCCCCGTTTCGGGGACCGGAGTAGCCGCCGTTTAAGACGATGTCTATTTTCTGTCATTAATAACTCGTTTCTTAAAAAGAAAAAAAAAAAAAAAGAAAAAGGAAAGAAAAAAAACCCTCGTTTGGATCCAAGATTGTTTTTTATGATTCAGTCGGACAAGACGGAACACATGTTAGTTTAAGCAGGTTCATGAAATAGCTGTAAATCAAATAAAGTTTACGAGTTTAGCAGGAAATACTGAAAAGATGAAGAAAAAAAAAAAAAACACAACCAAGCAAGCAAGCAAAAAAAAAAAAAAAACCAAACCAAACCCCACTCCGCCGAGGCAGAGACCAGGAGGCTAAAAGAGTTGGTGGAGTTTTTTGTAGTTTTTTTTTGTCCTGCTCTGTGTTTCTCTCTGTTCTCTCTTGTGCATCTTGCCGATTAAAGGCCCCGAGACCCCGTGTTGGCGCCAAGTGGCATGTTATTAATCAGTTATCCCCAGGTTCAGTCCACATAAGAGAGAAATTTAATCACCAGAAACCAGACCCGACATAAAAGAGAAATCTAAAATCAATTCCCGCCCGCCGCCCCCCCCCCCCCCCTCCCCTCCTCCTCCTCCCCCTCCACCTCCGAAGCGATCAGAAGGAGCAGAAGCAATCAAGATCTCGCTCCCTTCTCCCTCTTAATTGCAGCGGGAGAACTGCGAAGTTCTCCGGGCTTTGCCCTGAAGAGCATTTGGAAATAAATAATATATATATGTATATAAAAGAAAAAAAAAAAGACAATTAAAAACCCAAACAAACACCAAACCCCAAGGACCCGCCGCCGCAACGCAACGAGTTTGTCCTTGATCTTGCTATAAAAACGTGATGGGGGGGGGGAAATATCCCAGGCGGAGCCTTTTATAATGGAAAGGGGGGTGCGGAGAGTTGGGGGGAAATCACGCTTATCCCCGTTAAAATGATCTTTGAAGGCTCGCGGGGTTCGTCCCCCCCATTCCCAGATGCTGGTCGGGGTATTCAACCCCCCCCGGCCTTTGCCTCCTTCCCCCCCGCCCAGGTTCCACTCGGGAATGGGAATGGTGGAATTGGGGGGTGTCCCCTCTCCCCCCCCCCCCCTCTTTCCTCCAAGGCGTTTTGGGTGGGAATACCCAGATTTGGGTTAGGCCACGTGGGCAGGAGCAGGAATTCTTGGCCCTTCTCCTTGTCCCCGCGTCGGGGCAGGCGGGGAAGGTGTCCCCTCCTCCGGGAAGAGGTGACAGCAGGGATCAAGGGACCAAAATATCCCTTTTCTCCCCCCCAAAAAAAACTGCTTTAAACCCGCGGAAAGTGGAGGGCAGCCGCGGGAGGGACCCGGACTCAGACCCGCAGCTTCCACGCGTGTTTTGCGTGGAAGTATCTCCTCCTCACCGGGGTTTCCTCCCGGCTGCCGGGATGGGGGAGGAGGAAGAAGAGGAGGGGGGGGGGGGAAGTCACGGTTGTCCCTCGGCTGCGGCTCCGAGCCGTGAAGGGCACACGGGGGGAGGCGGGCGGTCGCCCCGGGGGGCTATATTTGGAAAAGAATTTGGAAACCCTTCCAGCAAATCTGTGCGAAAGGTACCACCGGAGCCGGTGGGAGAGGCTGCCCCCGGGGGCTGCCCCTTCCCCTTGAGCATCCCCGTCACCCCCCCAACCCCATCCCCGAGGGTCGCCCCGGTGGCAGCATCCTGCTCCCCCCGCGGGTTTATTCCTCGAAAGAGAAACGGCGCAAGAAAAACTCCGGGAAAAACCTTCTCCTGCCCAAGCCCCAGGAGAAGACCTTCACCCCGCTCTGTCCCCACGCACGACGCCCTCATCCCGCGTGGATTAAGGGTTCATAGAAAAGACCGAATTTTGTCTGTGCCAGCCAGATTTGCTCGTCCTGCCTTAAAAAAAAAAAAATAAGGAGGAGGGGGGTTCCTGTGGACGTCGACCCTGGGGGAGGGGGAGGACACACGAAGGAGCTGGCTCCTCTCCACGCTGCCCCACCTGCCCAAACCTACTTGCTGTATTTTAACCAAACCCGTCGTTTTCCCCGCACGTTTTTCTCTCCACCAACATCCCCCTCCCCGCCAAAAAAAAAAAAAAAATAATCTAGAAAGCATTGATTTGATTTGAGTTGCCTAATGAGATGGTGCGTTTGGGTTTTCCCACCCCCCCTCTCCACGCTCTATCTGATCGTTTTCCTACAGCCCGAAGAGACTGGAAACCACAGAGAAAATAATCAAAGTGCAGCATGTTTTCCCGCAGTAGGAACGCGTGTTAGCACTCTCTCCGCGTCTTGATCCGCTGTTTGGGGGAGGGAGGTGGGGGGGGACACACCAATCCATCCATCCATCCATCCCTCCCTCCATCCTTCCCTCCGGAGATGCGTTCAAGGGCAGCCGCGGACGCCCACCCCCCCCCCCACCCCGCCGCCTCGGGGTGGCAGCTGCGGGTGAGGATGCGGGTGCGTGGCTCTGAGGGTGTCGCGATACACCCGCCGCACGAAACAGGCGTACAGCCAACCCCTACCCACTCGTGTCGGGTGTATTTGGCCGTGGGTTCGCCCTGGCAGACCCGTGGGCACGGCCCCCACCCGTGCCCGTGGTCGCCCTAATATTATCCCATCGTCTTCTCGGCCGCCTGGCCGAAGCCCACCCCATCCCACCCCACACACACCCCATCCGGCAGGATGCCGAGGGAAAAATAAAAAAAGATGGAAAATAAAAGGGAAAGGCAAGGTCTGGGGAAGGAGCGGGGCCCTACGGGTGCGGGGCTCCCCGCAACGGGCAGGCTGCGGGCCGGGAGAGCGGGTGGGTTCCGGGGGGAAGAAGGGGGAAGCTCCTTCTCCAGCAGAAAATGGTTTTCCAAATCTCCCCCCCCCCTCCGCTGTCAAGCACATCCCTAACTCCTCCTCTGTCTGGCCCAGCGGCTCCGCTCCCCCCTCCCGGCTCCCGCAGCTGGGCGGTGTAGGTAGCTCCAGATAAGTGAAAGTGGTATTTTTATAGGCTGATAAAAGAGACTTATCTCGGCTTTCCCGAATCTGACAAAGATTCCCTAATTGGTCATTTGCCCACAGCAGCTTCCCCAGCCCGGGGCCCGGCAGCCGCTATTTTCAGCCTCCAATGAGGGGGTTGGGGGGGGGTGTCGTGCCCCTCCGGGACCCCCTTCGGCTGCTGCTTGTTCCCCGGGCTGTTCCCTTTCCCAAATCCTCGGAGATCGCTTCTCCTCCCTCCCTCCCTCCCTCCCTCCCACCCACCCACACAGGGGAATGGATGGAACGGAAGGGGCAGCCCCGCATCCCTGGCCAAGGGCAGAGCCCCCCCCGCACACCCCGGGGGGACCCTCCAGGGCATGGAGCCTCGGGGGAAGAGTCTCCCAGCCCCGTCTTCCCCGCAGGAATCACTCCCTCAGGATTGCCCACCGAGGAGGGTTTGTCCCCGCAGTCTGGTTCAAATAGCCACCCTCCGTGTCTTGTCTGAGAGCGCCCACAAACTGCCTATTTTTGCAACAAAAATGCATCATATCAACTAGAAAAAAACCCTCCCGATCACACCCAAATGCACCTTCAAGCAGGGCAAAAGCTCTCTCCCACGGATGGGTAACGGGTGGAGAAGAACAGTTTTGCACCAACCCTGCCTCCTCTGACCCACCGAAGGCCCAGATTAAATAGAAATTTAATCCCTGGGATTAAATACAAAAAGCAAATTTGGGTCACCTCCTTTCCCCCACGGCTTCCCAGGGAGCCTGCCTCCCGCTGTGACCATCTCTCTACCAGCCCCAGCCCTGCTCCACCATCAACTGGAGACACTTTTTTCCCCTCCGACGCGTTTTATTCACCAGGCTACCAAAAAAAAAAATGCACCAAAGCACGGAGGAAACACGTCTCTGAACACCCAGACCTGGCAGGCAGCTCACATCCCAAACCTTGACGGGAAGTCGCCTGCTAAACTTATTTCTCATTTTCCTTTTTTTTTTTTTTTTGGTTTTTGGGCTGAGGAAGGGGGAAGGGAGCGGGGGATTAACGGCCCATCTGACCTCCCAGTGGTGGACGCCCATGAATCAAACACAATCAAAGGCCCCAGTGTCAACATTAGCTTGACCCCTCGGACTGGCCAGGGGCTCGGTGAGCAGCGAGGCCCTGTTCTGGCCAGAGCAGCATGAACCTTCCTTCCCCCGGGGTTATTAATGCTTGCCAAGGGCTCTGCCCGCCCCCCCCCCCCCGAGCCCGTGGGGTGGGGGTTACAGCCACCCTGGGGTGCAGGGCCCGTGGGGATGGACCAGGCTCTGCCCTGTTATGGCAACACCGGGATGGTCCCGCTCGGTTGAGTCGAAACAAGTCTCTCCGCTTTAAACCATCTATTTAAAGTCACGGAGAGAAAGAAGGAGGGGGGAATTTAATTTTTTTGGTTTAGTCTGGGGGTTTTGCCTTCTTTCCTCCTCCCCGCCCCCACCTCGTGTTCATGCCTTTTGCCTTTCCATGACTTTTTTTGGTTTGTTTTCGGAAGGAGAAGCAGCTGCTCACATCCCATTGGAGCCCCTGCAGCTCGGAGCGTGGGGCAACGCCGAGCTCCATGGGGAGAGGCACGGTCCCAGCCCTGCCACATGGCAATTTGGGACCAACATCCCAGTGAACGTGCTCCACCATAGCCTTGAGGCTCAGCAGGTGCTGAAGCGTGGAGGAACTGGGCTTTATTAAAGCCCAGACAAATGCCCCACGCTCATGGATCTTCAGAAACAGGAGCAGCACCCGAGCACATCCTTAATGCTTTTTTTCCCCCCTCCCTCAAAGGGGAGCGAAGAAGAGCTCACCAGTTAGTTCCCAAATCAAATCCCCAGCAGGAGAAGGGCTTGTCTGTAGGAGCTGATTCTGACACCAGCCTTTCAGGAGCAGGCTCCGAAGGGGAGGGACACGCTCCTGTCAAAATTTCAAGCTCACTCTCCACTTCAATGTCATTTTTAATGGAAATAGTGCAACCTCCTCTTCTCCCCACCTACTCCAGCCTGGGCTATTTTTATTTCTTTCATGCACGCTTTAACTTTAACACTGGCTTTTGCTTTTAACCTGCTTCTTCCAAATATATATATATATATATATATATATATATAAAATCTTTCTATTAAAAAAAATAGATGCCAACAATCTCTCAGCAACACTTGGCTCTTCAGTTTTTACCAGGTTAGCTGACATTAAATCTTGTTTTACTTTTTGCAGCGACAACAGGATGAGCAAGGGCTCACGTGGAAAATGCTGGTGGGAGCTGGGCAGGGCTCTGCTGGCTGGGAGGGCTGGCACCCAGCTCTCAGCATGGACCTCGCTCCTCCTGGCTTCTCACCAGGGCTGAGAAGGGAGCCTACAGCAAGACTCCCATCAAACCCAAGCTGCCAAGAAAGCTCAGCGTGCTCAGAAATCCTCCTGAGCTTCCCGAGAGGGAATTCCCAGGGAGGCTGGCCCTGGATGTCCACCCAGAGGAGTTTCAGGGCCAAGAAGAAGCGTGAAGTCATTGCTGCTTGAACCAATGTTGTTTGAAACAGCTCTCAGCTCTCCCTCTGCCAAAGGCTTTTCTGCCACCAGGTTTCAGAGGAACAGCATGTTGCCAGATTCCCAACAGCGGCCACTGGCCAGGCTGCCCGTGAGCCACCCTCCTGGGGCCAGCGAGGCTCCTTGGCACAGCCAGAAGAGAGACAACATCACTGGGATGGAGCAGGGGGGATGGATCCACCACAGTGTGCACTGCTGTCACAGGGCTAAGACCTCATCCCTAGTTGGGGTCCTCCCTGCCCCAACTTCTCCTCCCTATGGAGCTGGAAACATTAGTTCCTTGTCACCACACAGCCCTGGGACCAGATCAAGAGAGCTAGGCGTCCACTTCAACACCAGTGGGATGCAGCATACCTATGTTTCTGACAGCTTTTTGAACCCCTGGGAGTAAAAAGCTGTTCCTCACCCCCTTTGGGAGCTTCTGAACTGGTTGGGTGGTGTCTGTGCAGTCCCGAGTGCATAAGTGTCCTTATTACACCACGCCGTCTCCAGACCAGCAGATAGTCCCAGATTCCCTGGGGAGACTGGTCACATTAGCCCTGATCCCCCCCACCCAGTAGCAGCAACATCTTTGGGTCTCACACACCGGACAGGAGCATGAAGAGTCCAAGTCTGGTTGCTCTGTTCAATTTGGGACCATTTTTTTGGACAACGATGGGCCCATCTATAAAATGGTGGAGTAGTTTGATGCCTTTCATGATGACTTAGTGTTATGGTCTTGGCTAGGACAAGTGCTCTGCCATCCCGTGGTGGGCTCATCCGCCGTGGAAATAGGGGGCCTTCAGCATCACACAACTTTGCAAAAGGATGTAAGAGACCAAACGAGCACCTACTTATTCCCTCCCAACCCTTTATTCCATCCAGAGCGTAGACCTGGTGAGAGTAGTCAGGCTGGAAACTCGTCAGCCCTCTAATTTGGGTAAATCTCAACGGCAAACGCTCTAAAATCCCCAAATCTAAAATCTAAAAGCAGATGCTTCGTACAGACGCGGTTATAAAGTGCAGCCTCGACACAGCTCTCCCCGCAAACCGCTGCCGTGACCGAGAACAGAAAGTCGAGTCAAAGGGAACAGAGATGGAAAAGAGAGAACCTGGGTTGGGACCGCGGGAAACAGGAGCAAATTTGCCAGGAGAACAAGTCCTCCAGTATCCGCTGGCTGGGTTTAAGTGGTACTTAGGGCTTTTACAAGCCCTGTGCATCGGGGAGGATTTCATCGGAGGCAGAGAGTAGCTGCGTTATGCTAAATCACCCACGATGGATGTACCAACCCTGAGCAAGGTTCCTCAGGCCAGGACCTTGAGGAAACCCTCCAAAAGGCTTTTTCTTGCTTTCAAAAGACAGAGATGGATTATAAGCCATAAATCCAATATACCACAGCTGTCTGGGGACTCTGGCAAGAAAAGAAAAAAAACCCAGCTCCAACGAGGAAATGCCTCTTTCCCCAAGAAACCCAGAGTATCTACAGAGGGTCCTCCATCTAGCACTGGTCAGGTTGTGGTGGGATGGAGGTACCTCACTCCTTGCAGCATTTCTCCCCAAAAACCCGATAGCTTTTCCACTTCTACTTCTATGGGAAGTCCTTAGCACACATTTGGCGCGGTTTACAGGATGATGATGACAATGTGTTTCTCCTAAATAAAATCCATTTTTAAAGAGTACATGTGCAATTACTTTGGGTTTTGGCCTGTATTCAGGAAAGAATTTCCCCTCGGGTCAGATTTGGCAGGGACTGGTAAAGGTTTTCTTGCTTTCCTCTGTAGGGTGGGCCATGGTCCACTTCCTAAGATCATCTGGACATTTTCACCTAACAATTTCCCTGCTACTGCCGGGACCCGGGACACTGGCGATGCCCTTGATCTCTCCTGCACGTTGGAGTTTTTTTTGTGGCTTTTGGTCTTTTGTACTAGCGGTCTTAAATTTGTTATAGGGTGTCGGGAAGTGTTTTATGGCCTGCAGCGTACGCGGTGGATGTTCTGGGGACCCCTCTGGATTAAGCGGCTATTACATGGTCACCTGTAATTGTGAGCGCCTGCACTCCATGAGGCAGGTGGTCCCTTCTCCCGGGCTCGCTGTCACCCCTCCCGTATCTTCCAGTAGCGGGGTTCTGACATCCAACCACCGGGCTCTGCTCCTGTCTCGCTCCCGAGCAACTACGTGGGACCCTTTTCTCCTTCCCGCTCCCTCGACCGGGCATGGAGACCACTCTACTTACCCCAGGCTCCTGCCGAGGTCAAAAGAAAGGTCTTGTGTCTAGTCCAAAGGTACCTCCCTGCAACCATAGGGTTGACTTGTCTCTACACATCTACCGATACCAAAGGGAGCCTAAATAACCAGATTAAACTCAGTATCTACTTTTTGGATCTCTTAGTCCTGATTCATACACGTGATGAGCTTAGCGCCGCGAGTCTGGGCTTGGCTGGGTGGGTCTCCAGCTCTCCTACTCCTACAAACACATCCATCCATGTTAAGTTAGAGGGGAGATTTAGATTAGATATTAGGAAGAAATTATTTCCTGTGAGGGTGGTGAGACACTGGAACAGGTTGCCCAGAGAAGCTGTGGCTGCCCCATCCCTGGAGGGGTTCAAGGCCAGGTTGGATGGGGCTTTGAGCAACCTGGTCTGGTGGGAGGTGTCCCTGCCCAGGGCAGGGGGTTGGAACTCGATGATCTCTAAGGCCCCTTCCAACTCTAACCATTCTATGATTCTAAGTGCAAGACCTTTGAAACCAACCAGGGCATGAAGTGGCACAGCACCATGCCTGTGACACAGGGGAACCTATTTGGGTGCATATTTCACCCCTGGTTATGTTATTAAGGTCTCCGTGCAGACAGAGCAGGACAGATGCTGCTGTTGCCCTGGCCATTTCCAAGAGTGGAAGGTAACAGAAACGAGAGGCATCTTACACAGCCACTCAGCCCTAAATTGCTAAATTTCAGCCTAGGCAAAAAAGGATGGATCGGGAATACTTTACGGATGAGGCATCACATCTGGGTGCTGCTGCTACTCCTGCCTCGTCCGCCTCTCATGGACAGCAGTGATTTTGTTTAAAGCACATCACGCTCCGTTAGACCCCTACGCTTCCCCACCCAGAGAGGACACAGACAGCTCCGAGATCACCTTCAGAAGCACAAAATACCCAAGGGACAGCATTGCTGGGACTAAGCCCCGGGGCTTGCTCGGCATCAAGGGGACCTGTGTGCTCCAGTCCTCGGCCGTGTCCCCAGCTCTGCTTCCACCCACACGCTCTGCACGGCCGGGAAATCTGGTCCAAAACTGCCAACAGACCCCCTCCCTCCTGCTACCAGATCCAATGGGCAGCACAGATATATTCCCCCCCCAATCCTCCAAAGAGCAAAACAAACAAGCATACAAATGCCAAAACATTAACTACTCCCCAAATTACTCAGGCTACTGCTAATTAGTATAAATTTACAGCAGCTGCACTACTGGATGTGAGCTCAGCCCTGGAAATTACTAGAGAGTATAATTTTCTACAGTTTTGGTTGTTTTTTTCTGAGCTTAGAGACATCTAGAGGAATGTTCCAGTATACTAACTAACTTCATCAGCGTTTCTAAGCCTCCTTTATTCTGCTCCTACTGGGGGAACCATGAAGCTCACAGGCATGAAATCCACAAACGCGTTCCCCTCTCAAAGAGCCCTGTGCAGGGCCAGCTCAGCCATGTGTGTCCCGAGAACCACACGGGAGAGGGTGTGGAGCTCTCCAGCCCCCTCTCCTACACCTCGTTCATCAGCTCTTACTGATCAGCGCAGATCAATGCCGAGGGCTTTGGAGGTGGTCATCATGTTTGGGTTGGGTTTCTCAGTTTCCTGATGGAATTACCCAGCGGTGATTTTTTGTGTGCATTTCGAAGGCTTGGTCTCGGCAGAATACGATGCAATGCAGTTTTTTTGGGGGGGGGGGTTGTGGGTTTTTTTTTCTTTCCCCAGCAGAACAACCTCTAGATCTGTTTGTCACCATTTTTTAAGAAGAAGGTGGTCTGGGAGGGGGTAACACAAGCCCTGAGCACCAGCCTGAGTCTGCAGCATCCATCGGGCTCTGCTATCATCCACCTGCCTTAGCACCTCCGCGTCTCAGGAAGACCTCAGAGCTTCTGCAGTCAGTAAAACACAACCATCAATCTCCCACACCATTGACTAGGAGATGATTTTGCTGCGTTGAGTCACCAACCATTACAATCTTGCACACTCTTGCCTCCCTGAGTAACTCTCACACGTTCAGATCCCTCTTCCCGCTTGGGAAGGGACGATAAGATCATAAATAGCTGATGGGCGCTTAAAGAATTGATACTACACTCACAGCAGGTAGGCAGACAGGTAGACAGACAGACAGACACCATGATAAGCCATACATCTGGCATGTAAGTATCATGGCAGTGGAATTACCATTCCCCAGCCAAGTTTCACGCTTTGGGGAGTTGTTTTGACGTGCTGTCAATGCCGCACCAGAATAACCTGATTTATTTCCCTCCTTCTCTTTGAAAAGGTCTATTTGGTGCCATTTATTTTGCACTCACTTACTCGCCATCCTATCAGGAGGCGGGAGGTCAGCGGGGTCACTCCTAAGAGAGTATCACGTTCTGTACAGAATAGAGAAAAACGCTCCCCGTTAGTGGGAAGGGAAGAATTCGTGCTGGGGCCTCCTTTCAGCCTCTGCTCTCCCACAGTGGACTCGTATCTCTCTTCCCTTCCCACATCCTTGCTCTTCCTTTCAAATGGAAAAGCCAGGACCGATTTTGCTGCTATCCCACCAGCAGCAATCCCTCTCCCCGAGGAGCCCGCTTCAGTTTTGCTTCATTTGCGCCTCCGCCGAGCCTCGGCTGGGAATTCTCAGGACTCCCATCTCCATCCTTCCTCACACAATACAATCCTTCAGTCTTTTCTGTCTTTGGATATAAAATAGACGCCGGGTCCCGGGTGGTGGTAAGAGGAACTGAAGGCACTGCAGCAGGCAGAAGAGAGACTCATCGCCCACCTCAACGGGGATCGTTACGATGGACCGAGGCAATTTTAGGCATAAAGTATAGGGTGAATGCCTCAATTGGTGTATACACACTCAAAACCACAGCACTCGTGGCCTGCTGCCCGCTTCACGTGGCAGCTCTCATGTTGGTTTTGCTCTGAGGCACCAAACCTCACCCCTCTCCAAGCCCACCTCAATCACCAAGAGATGATTGTCCCTGTCTGGCAAGAGCTGCCCAGGCAGGGACAACTGCCACTGTCCCACAGAAGCAAAAAAAACAACAGATCTGCTTGCTGAGACACTTAGGACACACAAAGCACTGCAGCAAGAGTGGACCTGGTGATCAAAACCCAGTGGACTTCAAAGGCAGACAGCACAAGAGGGAAACCATGAGTGAGTTATGTGACCTCCCTCTTCTGGAAGGTGACACGGATGGGCAAGGCTGGCACAGGAGTGGAAAGAGAGTCCCAGCCTGACGGACCCAGCTGTAGCATGGAGCTACATGGAGCTTCCCCAGGAGCAGCCCAGGGAAGCAGAGAGCACAGGCAACTCTCCAAACCACTTGACTTGAGCAGCAGAAGCTCAGACCTGCTCGGGAGCAAGGCAGGATCTCCATCCCGCTGAACAACACCCATTTTATCACTGCCTCCTGCCCACAACCAGCCTTTTGCCCTCTCTTCTCAGTACTCACATCAGTCAGGAATATTGCCTGCACACACCCTACGAGCACAACCAAAGCTCTGGCAGGACAACTTTAACCAGAGGCTCTTCATCTGGTGCCTTTGCTTTGTTTAGTTCATCAGTTGGGGAACATCTAAGCTCGGCACTGGGGGGTGACTGGCCCGGGCATTAGATCATGGAATAACACGAGCTCCGTGCGCAGCTGAGAGCCAACACTTGACACCTGCCTTCTTCCATCTTCTCTCCAGCCTCCAGGCTTCCATTCAGTTAATCACCCCTCACACTTGATAGCTACTGCCTGGCCAGCTGTCCTGACGTTTCCAAACACATGAACCCACTCCCCTGGTCCTCGGCGCAGAGGAATGAGCCTTGCACTCGCCGCATCGTGTGTGTCTCGGAAATCAGCAGGGCACTGGAAGAATTACATGTGGTTGAGATAAGGAGGGAGGCGAAGGAGAGACATCTATACAAAGGTCTCCTTCCCCCCAGGCTGAGCCAGAGGCAAAGGAGAGGACACAACCTTGTTGTCTCAACAAAAAAAAAAAAAAAAAATCATTAAAAAAACCCCAACGGCCAAAAATAGAAAGAAAATACACAGGAATAATAATAGCACCCCAGAAGTATCAATCAAAGAATCCAGGGTCATGATTTAAGGTAACACAAAAATAGCCAAGGGAAAAGAGGGAGATATTTCCAGCACGCACGCTGCACAATTCCCCCTGGAAGCGCGGACGGGTTTGCTTCATTTCCTTTTCAGCTTTTTGCTGAAATATCAAACAGCACAAAAGCCTCCTATTTGCACTGAGAATACAACTGTTGAGTGCACAAGCTCTCTCCACATCCCGTTAGGCACGTTTCCGTTCGGCAACCAGCCTCGCTCGACTCCCACTCCGATTTCGAAAACGAGACAAATCTGAACCGAGGAGCTGGTTTTGACAGCCCTTTATTTGCAAATCTGCTTGTCTTTTTCACAGGCATTTTAGCTCGGAAAGTTCACCGAATGAGAAAACGAAGCTCTCACCAATTCCTCCATCTGCCTAGAGCAAGGGCTTCCCCAGAGGAGGAACCGAGCTCGTCGAGGAGGCTCTCTCCTCCTGTTCCCCGCTGACGTGCCCTCTTTTCCCTTTCCCACTATTCACTCGGAGCTCTTCCACATCCTCGTTATGTAAAATCCAGCTGCTCTTCCAGCCCCTGCTACCCAGAACCTGTCTCCCCTTCCACTCACAGAGGCCTTCTCCCAGAGCTGCGTAAGCACCATTTCCTACTCCACGTATTCCTTTTAAATTAATGCAGCAGCTAGAAACCAGGAAAAAAATTAAAAAAAAAAAGAAAAAGGAAGAATATGAGATGAGCTTATAGATTGAGCCAAGCCATAAATTGAGATTCAAGACTGACAACCAATGTTGTAAAATGGAGAAAGGCTGAGGGAGAGGGTGGACAGCCACTCACAGACCAAGGAGCAGGAGGGGATGAGAGTTGAATAAATACCGCAGCGCCCTTCTTAATTACTCTTCTTATTACCGTGTTTCAGTTACCTCAAACGGAGCGTGCGAAGGGATCCGTAAATAACGTTTTCTTTTGTTAACCTTTCTGGCTGCTTTTTGGCTGCTCCGCCAAGATCCCGCGCCCTCCAAACCAAACACGAAGAGGCGTGAGTAAAGAAAGCCATCACCGGCTCCACAAGGTGCCGAAACGAGAGCGATGCGAGAAGGTTGGGTCGCGTTGGTTGGACGGAGAAGAGAGGAGAGGACATCCCCAGGATCCCCGTCACAGCATCTTTTACGGCCGCGATGGGCACCGTAGGACTACCAGGGTCACCAGATCTCTGATCGGCTGATTTTCTGCAGCTCTGAGGCTGCGCCCTGCCCCTTGCAGCAGGAAAAGAGTTGATGAAACTTCACTCCGGCTATTTACCTTGGACCACTTGGGATCCCCGGAGGGACATCCTAGTAGCCCAGGCAGGGTTGCCTGGCTTGCTACCTTGTTTTAAGATAGCTCGCTGCCACATGTTGAAACCTATCATCCAGGCAGCTAAAGCAGCACAGCTTGTTTTCCTGATGTCTTTTTGGGGAAAGCAAATACTTCTGCGGGGACATCGTGTCCCCAGGCGCGGAAGGAGGTGGTGGGTAAGGTTACTCACGGCTGAGAAGGTGTCTTCAAGACAACCTTCCCCGTTAAATTACGGGGTCGGTGCGGAAGCAGCAGCAAGAATGGTCAAAAGGGTGATGGTACGAGCGCGGACCATCTCCCAGGCTTCTGAGATAAGAGGAGAAGGGACCGCTGGGTATTTGCTCTCCTGTAGGAGGACAGCAGCTCCTGAGAGCTGGATGCACGGTCTCTCCCAGCCCTGCCAAGGAGAAGACCCCCGCTCTCCACCTGACCTCGGGGCAAGCTGGAGAGGCTCCTGCCATGAGCCATCACACTGCTGGTGGCATCTCAGCCTGCTTTACCCACCACCATTCTCCCAGGCACTGGGGGGGTCTCTGAGCCCCTGCTGCAGAGTGTGCTGCCAGGGGAACGGGGCACCCCCAATCCCACCTTGTCCAGGGCTTTTTTTTCTCCCCCGTCCCCACTTTATATTCCCATCGCACCCCCGTTTTTTTGCCAGTTTGCTCTTCCCTACAGGGAAGAAAAAGGGAAAAAAGGGATTCTCAGGGACCATACCCTGAGGTCCTTCCGAGAGCTTTCCTCCTGCCACAGAAAGTCCCTTCATCATCCCTAAGATTAACATAAAAGCAGCTGAGGTTAATATCAGAGAAGCCAAACTATAAACTGAGAATTATGCTTCAGCCTAAATAAATCATCGCCTTCGAGGCCAGGCAGGGAGAGAAGGAGGGGGGGGGAAGCTCCGGGGAGCACTGGGACCCCCCCCATTCCCCCAGGGGCTGGGACAGAGGGGAAGCTGTTTGCCCAGCACCCAGAGGCCCCATCCAGCTCACTGGGACCCAACCCCCTGGGTGCTACCTGGAGGGGGGAGCCCCAAATTGCTCAGCAGATCTTCTCCCCCCAGCCCACCCCACCCCGGAGCCGCTTCCTCTTTCCCCGCGGGAAATGTCCCTCTAATGATTCCCCTGCCTCCCTGCTCTGCAGTTTGTCAGGCCGGCTGACTTCAAGCCATCCCGCATCTGTTTCGCCTAGAGAGCCACGCTCGCCTACATTTTAATAAACCCTATAATTTACACATTTCCCTCATACCCTGTAATTTCACCACCCCGCGACACGGCGGAGGGAGAAAGCGCAGAGCTGGGAGCGCTCGCGGGGAAAGCGCTGCCAGGGAATCAAGAAATAAGTAGAGGGCTTAAATCTGCAGCAGTTAAAATAATCCAGGGGAGGGAGCCAACAATGACTGAAAAATAAACATCTCCCCCCCCCCCGCAAAAGCCCGCAGCCAGCCCCCGCTCCTCGCAGGCCGGCGCTGCCAAGAGATCGGGCGCGTTGGGAAACGCGCCTGGGGACTCCAGGAGAAAAAAAAAAATAATAATATAAAAATGAAAAAAAAAATTAATGTGGGTTATATGGACCCCTTTTATAAGGCAACTGTTAGCGGTAACTAAGTTTAAATTTATATGTTCAATAAAGTCTCTCTCCCTCCCCCTTCCCCGCCCCCCCCCCCAAAAAAACCTTCCAAGCGCCAGAACCACTCGAGGAAGCCAACACACGCTTCCCATTTGAAAATGTGTTATTTGACCATTTTTATTCTCTGCTTTTGTTCTTGGGGCTGCAGCCCCTCCGAAGGCGAGGGGGGGGAGGGAGGGGGGGGCATTTCTGCGCCGAGATCAAAGCAGCCCTGTGTATACACACACTCGGGCAAATTATGTATTTGTGATCAAGTAACGCAGCATCAGGAAAAGCTAGGCGGGCATGTGGGAGAGTGAGATATTTACACAGGCCTGGCCAGAGGCAGAGGCATTATTTTAAGTGTTTTTGGCCAGTGCCAAGTCATCTGTTCACATATACGGGTGCGCGCGTAAAGATGATGGAGAGACCGGCTCGAAAAAGCCAGGAATTTCAACGTTAGCCCTACCCCCAATTCCCTGATGTAAACTACCAGGACTCCTGACACCCTCCAAACCTGTGGTGTCCCCCCCCCAACACCACCATTTCGCTCGTGCGGTGGTGATGGTGTGGTTCAAGGTCCCTGTCACGGCCAGTTCACGACGGTGCGTGAAGCGGGACCCGCTTCCCCCCAGCGCAGCTTTACAGCCCACATAAAGGAATATATAGGTTTCCCCTATAAAGACACGGCTTCAGCAAAGGATCTCGAGCTCTTCGGTGGTGGTGGGGGGGGAGGTACAAAATAAAAAAGCGAAAAAAAAAACAGAAAAGAAACGCGGGCTGGGCTCCCCAAACAGGAAACAATCCACCGCCGCTTGAGTTTTGGGGCAGAAAGGGTAAAAAGAGAGAAAAAGAGAGAGCGAGGGATGGGGGAGCCGCCGGGACACTGAGACCCCTTCTGCCCCCTCCAGCCGGGACCTGGGTGAAGGGAAACCCCCTCCCACACACCTCTCCGGGGGCCTGGAGCATCCCCCCCATCCCGGGGCATCCCAGGGAAGAGGAGCAAGAGAAGAGCCAAACCCGGCAGCGTGTTTACGATGTAAAAATCACGATAAAACTGACATCGAAATTATTTCACGACCGAGCTGGTGGAATTGGGGGGGGGGAGGGGGGGGAGGGAAGGCTCGGATTGACTCGGAATGTCCTTTCCAGGCGGGTGGCTGCCGGAGGAGACTGCGGGAGGGTGGGTGGGTGGGTAAAGGTCCCCCCCGGGGAACCCTAAAGAAGAAAATCTCTTCTCTGCGCCAGCACTAAGCCTGTGAGGCGCAGACCCGGCGGAGCAGCTCCAAAATAGGGCGCAAGGAGCAGCACCCCAGATCCTTGGGAAACGGGGAGACACCCCCTCCCTTCCCCCCTTTCCCCCTCCCAAAACCGCGGCGGGGAGGGAGCCCCTGAAGTGAGGAAGGGGATCCCGACCCACAACCGTCCTGTACCCCCAATTGTTTGGGGCAGGGGGGTGCAACCCCCCAGCATCACGGAGCATCCCCGGTCGCACTGTATCCCCAGCCCGGCTGGGGGGCTTCTCCGCCTCCCCCCCCCCCTCCCTCCAGCCTCTTCCCCCCTTCTCCTTCCACTCAATCCTCATTATTATTAGCAGTATTTTATCCTAGGAAAAACAAACGTCTCCCTCCCTTCCCACCACACACCGAGGGGGAGGGGGGGGAAGAAGGGGGGAGGGGGGTGGGTAAAGGGGTGGCAGGCCCAGATAACAAAGCAGCTGGTGTGGAACGAAGTTGTAAGGAAATAATTGATATGTAATAAGGCTGAGTGAATCTATCCCAAAGAAAATATTGCGTAAGCGGTTATGATTAAACATGCCCGGGCGAAAAGGCGCTCTCATAAAGGAGTAATGGAGCTAAGGAAACAAATGATCATTGGGAATGTTAAACACAGAGGGGCATTTCATCACACAAACATAAATTCAGCTTGAAAGAGACTTAGGGGGGGGAAAAAAAAATAAAGGAAAAAAGGGGAAAAAAAACCCTCTCCTTCTCCTCCCCTCCCTCCCCTCCCGTTACCCTCAGGTGGTGCCATGGACGCCGTTTGAAGATGCTGGCGGTGGGGGGGGGGCGGCAGGAGACCCCGCTGGTAAAGAAGGGCCCGATCCTGCCGCACGGTTTGAGAGCCAGAGCGGGCAGCCCCCCCTCCCCCCACGGGGCTCCGATCGGGGCCGGATCCTTCCCCCCGGTGCCACTGCCTCCATCCCCCCCACCCCGTCCGTTTTCCACCTCCCACCCCCCCCTCCATCCACAAAGGAATATCCCCCACGGGGCAGCAGCACATCTCCTATCCCGAATCCCGAGCTTTTCCCATTTTTTTATTACAAGCAGAAAAAAAAAAAAAAAAAGGGAAAAAAATAAAATAAAATCCGATGATACCTCAAATAAACAGAATAAATAAATGAATAAATAAAACAAAACAAATCGCCAGAGCTTCCTTTCCTTGGAGCATCGCTCTCCTCTCCCGGATAAATCCCGGATAAATTCCTAAAGCCCGGGAGCGGGATCGCGCGGTGGGAAAGTCGCGGCGCTTATTGCGGGGCCAAACCCCCGCCCGCTCGGTTTGTGCGGGGCTGGCGGCTTCACAGGCCGGCAACGCGCTCTCGGCTGAAGCCCTGGCCGTCAGGCACGGCAATCCGGGCTCGGAAATTCCTTAGGAAAGGAATTTATTTGCTGCCCCCATCGCTTTTGGGGTGATTTTTGGTTCAGGGGAACCGGCCCGAGCGCAGCCCCCGCTCCCCCCACCCGGCTCCAAAACCAGGCGGTGTTTCGGCTTGTTATTAGGTATTTTAACGGATTTAAATCATCGGTTTTATTCACACACCCCCCCTCCCTCCCTTTCTAAAACCCGCCGAGGTGGGGGTTTGCACCCAGTCGGGGCTGCAGGACCGACCCTGCCGTTGTCCCAAGGCCGGGCTGTTTGCGGGGGGCTGCGGGAGCTTCTTTTCGTTTGAATTAAATCCGGGGGTGAGGGGGGAAAGAAGAAGAGGGAGATATTTGTGTAACAACTTGAAATAATTTACCCCAGAAAAAAAAAAAAAAAAAAGGAAATCTGGGCAAGAGTTTATCAGGCAGTTCCCTTTGCCAGCATGTTTAAAATGTATAAGTAATTTTAAAGTGTGTCTTCACTTAATATATTTTCCCCTTTCTCTTTCAGATGACAAGGAAGACCAGTGATTGCAAGATGTCTACAGATAGCGCCCTTTAAGAGTTTCCACATTGTACGGTTGGGGTGGGGGAGAGGGGGGGGGTGAAATGTGTTTGTGGTTCCTACGTCCCTGCCGACAACTTTCTTATAGTCTCGGTTTACGGCTCCTATTGTTCGGGTTTTTAAATTACACCCCGCACACGGCGGGCTTTGAAAATTCCACGGTTTTCCCCAGCCAAAAAACGGAGGGGGGGGGGGGGGGGGGGTAAGGGCCCCACCCCACACCAACAACCCCCCAACACAAAA
>JAOQGH010000005.1:19728596-19776137 GCA_025769975.1 Gallinago jamesoni | reverse complement strand
TCCTCCTGAGAAAATGAGCCCGTAAAGAAACCCAAGGCGTTTCCCTCCAGCACTACCGCCGGTGCGGGCCCCGCTCCCCTTCCGCGGGGCTCCGCGCCCGCTCCGCGGCCCAAACCTCGGCTTTCAGTCCCCTCGTTAACACCTCGGGGGCTGGTGCGGTTTCTCCGCGCCTGGGCTGCGCGGAGAGGAGCGAGCAGCGGCGGACAGAATAAATAAGAATAATAATTATTATTAAAAAATAATAATAAAATAACGATAATACCTGGCAAGAGCTGCGCGCTTTGCCTCCGCTGCCCGGCGCGCAGGCAGGGCCATCTCCCCGCTCCGCGGACGCGCTGCTGGCCGTGAGCATAGGGATATTAATGAAGTTATAATTGAGGGCTAACAGCCCTTTGGTGCTCGGGCAGGCTGGAGCGCTTCATTAAGCGGTAAAGTTTCATTAAGTCGGGACCTAAAGCCAGGGTTCCTCCCTCGCCCAGCCGAGGGGTTTTTGGGCGTAAAAAGTGATATTCCCTGGCTCTCAGCCTGGGCTGCGCGGGTGCGGAGCTTCCCTGCGCACAGGACCCGCTCCTCTCTGCCTACAAACCCTCTCAGAAGAAGTTTTTCGCCTTTTCGGGGAGATCAATGGTTTGTTTCTGGTAGGGTTTTGGGTGGGTTTTTTTTTTTTTTTTTGGGTGGGGGGAGGCGAACAATCTCAAACAGACGATAAATCACCTCCAGCCCCCGGCCCGGCTGCTCCGCGGGTCCGGCCGGCCCGGGCAGCGCGGATCTCCCGCGCCCGGAGTTCTGCTGGGCTTCCATTCTCATCCCACGATAAAGGGGATTTTTTTTTTTTTTACAACTCCGTGCGGTTACAGAAAACGGGGATTTAATACTTTCCCCCAAACTCTCGCCACTCTCTTGTCCCCTTCTTGCCCCAAAACCGCATTTTCTAATCACTACCCGCTTTCTACATTTTTTTTCGCCTCCTAAACGGGGCAAACCTGTTTTTTTTAACTATTATTATTTATTTAAATTTTTTTATTAATTACCAAGAGAGGAAAAAAAATACTCGAAAGATGCCAGCCCCAAAACCACCCGCATTTTAACCCGCATCTTTGCCCGAGCGGTAAAGCCCTCGCTGCCGCCGCACCGGGAGCTCAAGAAAGTGGTTTCTGCGGGAAGAAAAACGATAAACAGCCCCCTGAGAGGGCAGAAAAACTTTATCCTGGGGACCAGGCTGTTTCCCATCTGGTAATTCACTAAATTATCTTAGTAGAAAGCAGTTTAAAAAAAAAAAATATATATATATATACACATAACGAATTAAACAAGAATTTAAGGCAAACTACGGGATTTTTGTCCCTAAAAAAAAAAAAAAAAAAAAAAAGTAGAAGGCAGAAGAAGGTAACAGCTCAAGGGGGATCCCTATGGGCTCTCAAACAGTTGTAATTTTCCCCTTTTTCCCCCCTGGAGGCTGGGGAGGAATTTTGGCGGAGGACGGCGGCTCAGGAAAGGCAGCACAAGCCCCTTCTCCCGGCGAGGAGAGACGGTGGCACCCCCGGTAGGTGACAGCACCCAGGAGCGCCCCTCCACCAATAAAAACTTTATTTTCTAGTTAGTTTGGCGAGCTTTTTTTGCCCTTTTTTTTTTTTTTGGCCTTTCTATTTTTTTTTTCCCCTCCCCGAATCCTCCTCCTCTCATTGGGAGCCGCTCTCCCCGCCGTTGGCTGGACACAGGTTTTGCTTTTCAGCCCCTGAGCTCTTGGCTCCGCCGTTCCTATAAAATACGGAGCCGAATTTATCATTCCCAACCCCGATATCATATCATATCTTCTTCCCCCCTCCTCCAAAAAAAGGGCGCAGAGCAGTCCGTGTGTCCATCCCGGCCAGGAGCACCCTTTCTCCATCACCGACAGCTTTCCAGGGTGGAATCCGCTTTTACCGAGCGATTTACAAACTAAAAATACCCCCAGTGCCACAGCGGGTTTTTTTTTTTTTCTGATTTTTGGGGGTTTTTTTGTTTGTTTGTTTAATATAGCACAAACCTAAAGAGCGGGATGCAAGTGTTAGATTCTCTAGAGCTGTTTGCAGAAGCCCTAAATGCCCCCGATAATTAATAAATATCTATTTTATCCTCGCCCTCTCCCTCTACGTCTAATTTTATCCCAGGGTTATTCCTATTTGGTTTTCGGCTGCGTGAAGGGGAAGGGTCCCAAACCCCGCAGCATCAGGGTGGGCGACCCCGAGGGCTTCGTAGAGAAAACGCTCTTTTCCATCCCAAACACCCCGTCCCAGTTCTGCCCAGCAAGATCTCCCAGCTACTTTCCAGGAACAGGAGGAAGGGGAAAAAAAAATAAAAAACCCAAACCCAAAAAAAAAAACCCCAAAAAAACCCTCTTTGCCAAACTATTCGCGAAAGCACTTCAAAATAAATGAGTTGCCTACTAAAACTTAATGTTATACAAGATGTCCATTTGTCTATATTAGATTTTAAGCAGCTGTTCGTATGTTCAAATCCACACACCCAACCCCCCCTCCCGCGAATTTAACTGAAGGGGGGGGGGAACAAAGAGATAAAACAGAGCATTGTTTATTTTCCCGGCTCCTTTCGCCCTCCCCCCCCCCCCTCCGCGGTGCGCTGGAGAGGAGCTTCCGCGCTGAAGAACCGCGGCCGGCTCTGCGCAAACAACGCCCGGTCATTGGGGGGGGGGCTGCTGCTTTGCCTATAGAGCCGGGTTTAAATTGTTTCTTTGTTCCCTGGGAAAAAAAAAAAAATAAAATAAAAGGGTGGAAAAAAATTAGAAAAAGCGGCCGGAGATAGGGAAAAAAAAATAATAAAAAAAAAGAGACAAAAGAGAAGCGCGGGGGTCCGCACCCCCCCCTGGGCCTGGCAGCCTTATCGGAGCCCAGCACTGAGGAGATAATTTGGACCGTGAGAGTGGGATGTTTGGGGTGGTTTTGGTGGTGGTGGTTTTTGTTGTTTGGTTTTTGTTTGTTTGTTGGTTTGTTTTTTTTTTTTCCCCAAGCGCTGGAGTCTGCCCCGCGGGGCGGCCGCTGCCCAAACCGCCGGGGAGGGGGGAGCCCCCCCCCCCGCAGCCGGGCTCCTGCCGCCGTTCCCCCCGGTCAGTCCGGCAGAGAAGGGGAAAAAAATAAATAAATATAAAAAGCCCGAAAACAAATATACGAGAACCGAGTTTTCATGGTTAGACACGGCGGGGTTTGCCGGGGGGGCGGGGAAAAACACTTCGCCCCCCAACTAAAACCCATCCCAAAAGGCTTCTCCCCCCTCCCCCCCGACCCATCTTCATCCTCACAGTCCTTTCTCACTCCCTCATCCTCTTTTCCCGGCCCTTTCCGTGACTGTGGGACAAACACCCACCCACCCACCCCCCCACACACACACACACAGCCCCCCCCGGCTCCCAAACCCAGACCCCAGCATCTCTCCCAGCAGACCCGCACACAAGCTATACGTCTATTATATACGTACCCCCCCTACACGTATACACACACACACACACACACTTCCTGCCGCCTTCCCCTATTCCGCTACGATTTACTTCGCTCTTTCTCCATCCCTCATTAATCTCTCTTGCCAATTTAAACCGTTTCTCTTCTGCCGCACGGATTATTTTATTTTTTTTTATTTTTTTTTAAGGAAAAAGGCTATTTTCCAAGCGCTCCCATCCCCTCCAGGGTTTTGGGGTTTTTTTTTGGGACCCCTAAAATTCTTTTCCCCTCATCGTTCGGTAATTAGAGAGCCGAAGAGGTAATAGAGGAGGTTCGTTTGGATTGTTTGGATTTTTTTTATTATTATTATTTATTAAACCAACCGACGTATATCGAGGGGGGGGAAAGATAAACTCGCCGACGCACAAGCCCTTCTTCGAGGTTTAAATGTTTTTGCTCCAAGCCAAAATCCGTTGCTCTTTAATCGGGGGGGAGGTGGGGAAAAAAAAAACCCAACCCAAAACTTTCAAGGGGGAGGTTAATAACTTAAAATGAGAGACTCGGGCAAGGAATGCAGGATGGGCTCCCCCCCCCATTAATAGCCTTAAACGACTTTACGTTTTTATACCCGGCGTTGAGTACTCAAGAACTCTGAGCGTGTTTGTAAGACTAGAAAGATCTATTGAGAGGCGCTTCCCCCCCCCCCCTTTTTTTTTTTTTAAGAGCGCATTAACGTTTCCCAAGACTTCGTATTAACTCCGGAATCACCCAAGGTCGATTTGTAAGTGTCTGGCCACTATAAAAGCGTTTGGAAAGCGGAGCCGGTTGCGCGCATTAAAAGAAGGAGGGTCCTTTGTGAGATTTCATGCCAGGCCAGGAGCCCTTTTAAATGCTATTCAACTGCCTCATTAGAAGGAGCTAACAGGAGTCAGGCCTCCTCTTTAACCCCCCCTCTCTCTCCCCCCCCCCCCCAAATCAGCCCTTTAATACATAGACTGGCAGATTAGAGGCTTTTAAAAGCTGGCTCTGTCCCGGATAGCCGGGTTCCTATCCTGCTATTGTGACAGCTCTTCCCTGCTATCAATTCCATCCCACCCCACGCTAAACACCCCCCCCCCCCCCGCCCTCCTCCCAGAGCACCTCCACACCAGCCCCACCGAGGGGAACGAGCCCCAGTTGCCCCCACCAGGGCCGCCCTCCAGCCCCCGGCCACCACCTTCCCCGAGAAGCAAGAGATGAACATCCCTTTTCCTTTCCCTACTCAGCCGAATAAAAAAAAAAAAATTTAAAAAAAAAAAAGAGAGCATGCCTGGACCCGAAAATCCGTTTCCGAATAGATTAACAACCCCTCCTGTGTTAACACCAGCTCTGTTCTTTTTCTTATTAGATCGTGGAGATGAATGGGGCGGTGGGGGGAGAAGGAGCGAAGCGGCGGGGGAAGGTTGGTCACCATTATCTGCTCTCCACATGTTCTCTGTGGGTATATATAAAATATAGGAATGGAGTCCCCTTTAAGTAGTTCTTTTATGACTTGTTTTAACAGAAAACACAGAATAAGCCAATGTTTGATATTACAATATAAAACACATTTGTGGTATGCTAGGGGCTGGCTTGTTCCTCCCTCCTTCCCCCAATTCTGTTCCTCGCCCAAATCCGGTCCAGACCCCACCCCTGTCAGTCGAGCGGGCACAGACCTTCCACCCCCTGGATCTGAGGGTCCTCCTTGGTCTGCAGCCACGCGGAGGTTCGGTTCCTTGAAAGAGAATTTGGGCTCGCAGCTCGTACGGGTATGAACCTCCAGTTCTTTATTATTATTGCTACTAGGCATAATGTTAGAATCATAATTCTCCATTTATATGGGGGCCTGGCTTCAAAAAAGCCTATTGGAGCCTGATAGAACAGAACAACATATAAATCTGAAATCAAAGCCAAACATGTCCTAATAAAAACCAACCCAACGCAAAAATCTGGTGGAGAAACAGCAAAACCCCTTTCTTGCTCCCATACACCAAAGCCCCCGAGTCCATAACTACAGAACAATAATTAAAAAGAACCCCAAGCCCTCGAGCCGGCCACAAAGAGAGTCCCAAATGCCATGCACAGTCTTGAATGTGTGGGCAGAAATCCCAAGTGTCAAGAGAAAAAGCGCAGTTGGGAACTCGCTTGGGGCACTTGCTTTTTCCAAAGGCTCCCAGGGCTGTTACCCAAGAGCAGGAGAAGCTCTTTTGCCCAGGCTGGGGTCTCATCTCTGCTCTAAATCTAAACTCAGTCTCCTTCGGTAAGGCTACGCAATTCTAGTTTTAATAAGAATCACAAGGTCTCCTCTTAGGGTGGGATGAGTCTGTGAGGATGTGATTAGAGCTAATTGCAAGCCTTCATTGAAATTAAACAGGTTTGCTTGACTCCGTTCTCCACAGTTAGAGCAAGGTCCCTCTTCGAGCAGAGGACTGCTGAAGACTGGTGCTGTGAGGAAGCACCGGGAGGTTCAGACACCACAGAATTACATCGGGACAAAATGAAGTAGCATTTACACTGATTCAATCTTAAATCTGGGCTTTTACTGCCGTGGAAAGGGATCCTGATGCAGGTGAAACTTTTCAGGGCATGGCACACCGTAACCAGCCATCCTTTTGGCTTTATGCCTGTCCTAAAAAAAAAAAAAAAAAAAAAAAACACCCCACACACAACAAAAAACCCCAGCCCTTCCATATAATTCCCTGGAATAGATACATCTCCTGATTTTCAGGGCAAAATATTCCTTTCTACTCACACGAGCCCCGCCACTGAGCCCTGATGACAGTCGTGTCTTAGCCTGGAAGGTCCCAATTCAGAAATGCACCCCATCAGCAAACCACTTCAGCACCTGCTTAACTTTGGGGCTGGGTTAAATCGGCCTCCAGAACATGCTTTCAATTTATTAATAGTTTAAAGCAGCAGGAACAGATTGAGGGGGGTGGAATTTAAAAACCAAGGTGCATTGGGATCCATAAAGGGGGAAAACAACCCAGAAATCAAAATAAAAAAGAAAAAGAGAGAAAATTATTTAGGTAAAAAAAAAAAAAAAAAGGGCAAAAAGGATGAAAGTCTCCTCAAATAGATATATTTTAAAAGAAATGCCTCTGCCCACCCCCTCCCCCTGCTAGCATATTTCAAGCACTTTGGATGTTTGTGTCTGTCTTCCTTTCAAGGAACCCCCAGCACATGAATGGGCAGAGCAGCAGAATGAATGGGCCACTTCAAAGAAAATGAAAACCATTACTGGGAAATCTGTTTATAGAGAGGATGAATGATTACGAGAGAAGATGCCAGCGGAGAGAGAACACAAGTGAGGGTGCTCTCTGCACAGCTCACAACATAACTCAGGGGGTTTCAGACCTTTCCTCAGCGCCGCACCCCTGTATAAATTTGGGGTGAAAAGCCTCCCCCCACGGTTTTCCCAGTAAGCCCGGAGCCCCCTCCGATGCCATGGGAATGGTAGCGTTCCTGCAACCCCCATGCACCTGCTCCTGATCCCCCCCTCTCCGTGGGGTGACTCCCCCCCCCCTCCCTCCCGACGTCAAGTTGGAATATTAAAAGAAATTATTTCCATTGCCTGGTGTGGATGAGGAATGGATAAACAGCGTGTCACTCGCGTTCCGAGTGGGTAAACTCCATTTACCCTCGACACCCCCCCGCAGAGCCCCTGCCCTGAGAACGGCAGATTTTATCTGAACCTTACAACATTCTCACAGAGTCTCATCCATCTCCCCTATTGCCTTGCGCTGAGTTTGTAGGAGCTCTGCGCTACACATGCGTGCGCTGCCTGGGGACCAGAAAATTTGTACTGGTTCCTCCAGACGCAACCTGTCCTGAACCCATCCAACCCAACTGTTGACAGCCAAACGGGGAGGTGGGACTCACTCTTTCGGGGAAGAAAGAAAGGGCCTGACAAGTATCCGGGGGGGCATCGATCATACAACCAGTGAGATCTTCTGCACAAAGAGCCTAAGAGATTTCCATGCCTCCATCTAAAGCACCTAGGTAGATCTCCCATGGCAGAACAAATGGCCCCTTCTCATCCCCACCTTCACCAGCCTTGCTCAGTAGAACGTACTGGCCCTGACATGTGCCAGATGGACAAACTCACTGGTTTTTCCCCAAATCACTGCTGCAGTTTGAGTCTTGCTTGCTGGCAGATAGAGAAGAGAGAAAGGCAAGTGACATGGACCTCAGTAACAGCACAGTGAGACCCTATTTAGGAGCCACAGCCTCACACTAGAGCAAGGAGGTAGCAGTAGAAAATAGCCCTCAACCACCCTTGTTGTTCTTGGCATAAAGAGGCAGAAAATACTTCTGCTTCTTCGAATACTGAGAATATTTGTACCATGACCAGTGTGGTTTTCACAGCGCTCTCAGGAGATGCAGGGACAGGAACACCAACATCCCTGGGGCTGAACCATGGGATAGGCTATCATCAGGCCTCCAAGGGCTCAAGGAGTGATGTTAAGGCAACATCATTTAGAGCACTAGCTGATGGAGCCACCCGTTTTTCCCATGCCACTGACTTCTTCAGGAGGAAGCAAACCCTTCTAAGCATGTCCAGGATAACAGAAGACCCCAAAGAAGCTTGATGCCTTCACACGAGAATGGCCCATATTCTCTAGGGTCTATTTAGGGAGGGCAAGGGCAGAGCTGGGACCGTACTACACCACTTGGGTCATGCTCCAAGACCTCCAAACAGCATCATGCTCAAAAAAAATCAGCAACTGATAGCTCACTGGCAAATGTAAAATCCTTCCTTGGAGCCTCTACTCACTTGGCATCTGCCTGTTCCTCCTCTCTCCATAGAAGCTCACTACCTACCACTTTAGCAGTGAGTCAGATCCACTGCCCACCCAGCTCTCTTGGTGGGGCTGCCTTTCACATAGGTGGGCACCATCAGCTCTCACGCCACTCCAATCATCTTCCATTAGAATTTGGACTTCAATAATCAAAAGTGAAACATGAAAGTAGGCTGAGCTCCAGCAGAGCGTGAAGGCAGCAGCCGTGCCAACTAGCTTTCAGTGGCTCATTTCATCTCCTCCTCCCAAGGGAGCAATGGGGAGCACCAGCTGGTGGTGGATCAGTGCAGTGTCAGTGACCCAATGCAGATACGAGCACCACAAGTGGTTATCTCCCACATAATCCCCCCAGCACCTTGCTGAAGTGATCATAATTTGACCCATGTCCATAAAGATGTTCTCATCTGTTCTTATCCATTTAAGCATCCGATTTGAGTTGTTCTTTTTACAGACCAAGCAGATAAAATGTCCTTTCTATCTCCATGCCTGGACGCACATGGGCACAAGCCACTAAAAAAGCCCACAAAGAGCACAATTGCCCAACTGCATCTACTGAACCAAGGTGTGCAGTGCTCCAAGCAGGTTGGTGCGGTGTGACAACTGCCATAACCCTCAATTCCTGTCACAGGAAACATCTCCAGGTCCTTACAAAGAGACCCTGCAGGCGAATCATCCATCCACCAGCTGGTACCATAACACTAGTGCCAGCCTACAGGTACTAACAGGGAAGAGGAAAACATAAGTATTTCCCATTCCTTGTTCTGGGCAACCTCCCACCAGTGTCACTCCACGTGGGTGACCACAGGAGCATGAGGAAAGCTGCCAGGCTCCTGCCTGCCCTCCAGCTCAGCAACACAATCAGGAAGTTCTCAGGCTTCACTCCCATGGTTTGCCGTGATGTCACCCAAGCCCTCCCCACCCGTGTATTTATCTAACAAGAATAAATGATTAGGAACCACAAATTGCAAAGTTATAAATGTCTGGAGAGGTGACATCATAACAAACGAGATGAGAACAGAGTTCCAGTGACTTCAGACATCATCACAACCCCCGGGTCTATGCTTACCCTATGCAACTTCATTTCATTGGGGGTCATCGTGTGGCTTTCTCATTTTAAATAAAGACTAAAAGACTTCGGTCTTCCTCTCCATCATGCTCGTCCTCCTGCCTGAGGCCAGCTCTCATATTTGCTCTCTTCTCTGTGTTTCAGAGGTATTGATTCTTTCCTTAATACAGATTACACTCTCAAAAGAAAGGAGTAGCAATTTAAGCTGAGAAGTAAAGGTTGGCTGAAAACGCTATGAGGACGTGACAAAGTTACTGAGTTTATTCCTCAGCAGTTTTGAAGACAGTTGAAAAGAGCGAGGAGAAGGGAAAGAAATCAAATTCTGTTAACCCAGTGTTTTATTTTAAACCTGACTTAGAGGAAGGCTGAGCATCTCCAAGTTCCATTAATTTTCTAGAAGCACTGGGGAGTTCAGGATTGCAGGCCACCCTTAAAAAAGCAAGTATAGAAGGAAACATTTCCAAAAACCCTCAAGCCTGTCACTTAGGTGCCAAAGCACTATAGAAGAAAAAGAAATCACTGGAATTGAGTCTTTGAAGTCACTAATTCCTGCAAATCTTACATCCAGACTTGCTGAGGTACACAGCTAACGCTAAGGTCTCACGGGCTACTGTCAGGAGGTCTCAGAACAGCACAAACATCCACACTGCAGCAAAGTTCAGCAGGACTTGGGGTCCCAAAACTCATCCAGCTTCCTTGGGAACCCCAACCTGAAGTTGGGTAACCAAACTGGAATCAACACTGGAAGTGACCCCAACTCTGGTGAGGGCAGAGCCTGCAACTTCTGACATTTCTGCAAAAATCAACACGGCAAAGTGTTTCGTGTCAGTGTTTTAGCGCCAAGTGAGCTGAGCGTGCTGCTGGTGGCCCAAGGATGGACTAAATGTCCTCCCAGGGTGACCTCCAGCCCTGTTGCTAGCAGCTTCCACCCACAGCTAAAGTGCCAGAGGGGTAAGAGCCCTTGAGCTGAGGCCAAGTGGGACGATTCTTGAGCAATAGGCTGCAAAATTACCCCAAGGAAAATCTGTGAGGACTTTCCTCTTGCTTGACTCTCGGTTGATGTTTCTCCAGGGCACCGTGCCAGGTTGGCGTACCAGCTCTGGGGCTTCTTTCCCCATGTAGACCTCCTCCTACCCTAACCAGCAGCAACATCCCCAAGTGGAAAACGAAACCCAATCCTTCCCCCCCCTTCAAGGCCGGGGAGAGACTGGCGGGGGAGGCAGGAATTGTCCCACTGGGTCCAGCGTAGGGTTGGTTGAAAGCCTTTGCCTCAAGGGTTGTAGGGCTCCAAGTCAAAAGAATACAGCTGGGTCCACACATCAATGCAGGAAAGTGAATTTACTGACAACAGCTTTGCTTTTCTTAGGGTTTTGGGTTGTTTCTTTTTTTTTTTTTTCAGTTGGCAGAGACAGTTCTGCAAGCCACATGCTGGCCTGAGTCTTGGGAGGCCAAATCAGCATTTCCTTCCCCCCCCGGCACAGACTTCCTATCTGAGACGGGCACGTCCCTTAGCGCCTCTGTCCAGGTAGGGAGCTGTGGCACAAGGTAAACACACTGCAGAGATGAACCCAGCATAGTTTTGAGATCAAGCGGTCTACGGGCATGAAAACCTGGAGATCTGCAGCTGAAAATTTTGCAGGGGGTCCCCGTTCCTACAGCCAGACAGCACCAAACTTCAGCTCCAACCCTCGCAGACCCCAAAACCCATCCTTGCCTCCGATATGAGCCAAAGGTTCAAACCCCCCCAAACTTCAGCAAAGCTTTGCTCCCAGATCCAAGCTCTAGGGCTTGGGTTTTAATGGTGTATTTACTGATGAGGTGAAATATGAATCTGGTTTTGACTTTAAAAAGCCAATTGTATTTTGGGGGCGGAGGGAGGGGGGAAGGGGTGCTCTGACCTGACCCGCTAATCTCTTTTTCTTCCTTTAAAGTTGTCTTCTAAATCTGAACATTAAAGGTGATTAGATACCTAAGGGACTTCCCATGTCATTAGTTAATACTTTAGAGCTTGTTTTGGTTCCAGCTCGCAGTAATGCAGAGCCCTTTTGATAATACATCACCCTGCTCAAATATGCCTGCACAGTCTCCAGATGATATACCCCACCAGTGTCTGCCTCCGTGCAGCTCGCAGATTGGAAGGGTCGGAGACGAGTTTAATTTAAAGATGAGCCGCCCTTGGGCTGCCAAAGGAAATGGCGTGTCAGCTACGTCAAAAATAGATACTGTTGTGCAGATATATGGAGGGAGAGATGGACGCTGCCAGTGCTATCAATTACCTGGATTGCCTTTAAATGTCAAAGCAAATCCTTACCCATTCCTTCTCTAAAACCTAAATCACCGAGAGAGACAAGGTCAACCCAAGCAGGCTGGAATGCTGGGAGAGGAAAACATGTACGTAACGTTGCGTGTGTGAGGGGATAATTTGTGTGCACACACGTACACTTAGGAGCCCCGAAAGCATATTGACTCGGGGGTCCAAGTTCTGAAATAGCGTCGCTGGGTTTTCAGGTGTCATCAAAAACACCCATCCCCAAAAGAAAGATCCTTTTCCAAGTCAATAAAAGTGGCCTCCTGGACTAAACACATTTAAAAATTTTCACGTCGCTCCTATTTTCCATTGTTTCAGTAATTTTCCCCTCCCCTGCGGGCATCTTTGACAGACTCAGAAGAAACCACACAAATCTAAACCGCCTTTGGGAAAGACCAGACTCTCTCTGGATATACTTTTCCCCTCTCGCTGCTGAGCAAATAATACAAGCATAACATATGTGCACCTACATATCAGCATCCTTCAAGGCAGACCTCCTGGGAAACAGCATGAAATGATCCCTCGGGAAGGGCCCCAGCCCTTTCGGGAACAGGATATGGGGAAATTGAGGAGTGGGGAAAAGGGGAAATCATCAAATCCTACAGGTGGGTAAATAAAAGGAGACAAAGTTTATTACAATAGAGAGGCAAACATAAGGTTTAAGCTTGGTCTCTTAAGAAATGAGGTTTATGCAGTCAGTCTGCACGTGGGATACATATATAAAATATAAATAAAATAAACATACTTATCTCCCCCGTCTCCAATAACTTTCAAATTTGTTGGCCGGTTCCAACCCAGCTTGGTGGAGGGGGCAGAGGTCTTACAGTTCCTATAAGTTTTATGAAAATAGGGCCCTCTCCCGTATCCTGAGACCTATTAATGCCCACACTGAAAGAAATTGTTGAGCTCACGTTGCAGCTTATTAGTAATATTATTAGACACTGGAGAATCCACAGGGGAGAGCAAAATATTAAGAAAGCCCCAACGGCAGGAAAAGCTTCAGTTGGAGTTTGCACCTTCTTAGACACTAGAGGATCCAACCACAAGACACCAACGGGTTGAAACCCCCGTTTCATTGCATCTCCTGCTAATAACCACTTCTTTTACATAAAGATATTCTGTATATTTCCCAGCCTGGCCTCCCAGCAAACCCGTGCCAGCCAATTAAGCCGAGCCGTAATTTACGGCTCCCTCCTTCCTTCGCCTTCTTCCTAGGAGGGATTAGTTAGCGATGCCGAGACGCGCAGAAGAGAAATGTAATCACAGGGGGGCATTTATCACCTGCATTTTCCCTGAGGGCACCGGCCTGATTTCTGTGCTCTTCTTCCTTCAACAGCATCGTCTCCTCTAGATAACTCCTCACCAGATGTACCTTAAGGGCTGATTTCAGCGCAGCGCGTCCGAGAGCCTCCAAGAGCTTCCCATGCACGGGATGTGGGGTAAAAATGTAAAGAATTTCAGATAAACACATTTGGAAAGCCACTTAGGGCTACTGGGCAGATGAAGGCGAGGAAGGCAGGGGAATATTTTTGCAGTGAACAGGCACTAGGAAGAGGGACACTATTCATCTCTCGAGAAACATGTTCGGGAGCTGCTCTCTGGTTCTAGAAACTCAGAGTGTTGGCCAGCCAGGAGATCCTCGAGCACCGATGACTTTAAAATAGGAGACCTCTAAGAGCAGGGAGGCCACAGAGGAGGTGGAGGACATGGATCAGACCTGCTTGACAACTGCCCCTGATTTAGTTCCAGTGGTTTGCCAAATCTGGGAAAATACTCAACACAAGTGGGCCTTAGTGTGTGGTGCCACACAGAGGAACGAGCACTTTTGGTACCACCACATACATGATCAAGGAAACACACCTGGAACATTTCTCTTCTTGGTTTCTAGAGGAAAACTCCGACAAAATAGCTGTGGGGCTTTAGATGACAGCCGTATGTCACCACAACGTGGGCACAGCCCTGACCTGCTCCCCAACCCTACAAGCCCCCCTCCAGCATCACCAGGCATCTGCTCATGACTTGTCAGCCTAATTGTCCCCTTTTCTATCCGTTCCCACAGCCCAGTGAAACACTTATGGCTCCCTTCCTTCAGGAGCTGCTGGTCCAGTTGTATCTCCATCTGTCAGGCTGGGTCTTTTTAGGCAGTTTCAGTGCAGAATAAGAGACCATTTTAAGTTCCATGTATCTCTGACAGCTGAGAGTCAGGATGAAGCAGGTGGCTGCAGGAACAAGTCAAAGAGCCAGCAGTGACCCGAAGCAGAGCAAGCAGAAGCCAAGAGCTGCCCAAAATTTCTCTTTTACAGAAACTCCTCCCACAAAGTGGAGGATCAAAGGAATTAAGGGAAGGAGAAACTCATTACTCCACCAAAGCATTAGGCTGGGTGATCCCACGGGAGCCAGGACACCACTAGTTTCACCAAGGCTGGGATCTGTTCTTCCCTCTTTCACCAGATTACTCTGAAAAGCCTGGAAGCAACCACAGCCCACCAGCTCCGCACAGCAAGCACGGCAAATGCTGGTCAAAGCCACCTGCCCTGAGCACCCTGGGCTCTGTTCCAGCCTCCAGAAACCAGTTTTGGGGTCAATGGGAAGTTCACCTTGGCCCTCAGGAGAGGGGAACTTACCCATCCAATTAACAGCTAAAACACTACTGCTTCTTATACGTGTAGACTCCCAGCGGCGTTGGGGTCTCTATGAATAATTGATGGCCAGATGGAGCTGTGGTTATCAGTATGACTGCAACACTGTACTGGGAAGAAATTTCCAGTCCATAAGGAGTAGAAAATGCCTCCTTCCCTCCTCGCACAGGAACATTAACGACCTCTTGTTGCTCGCTCAAGCCGGCTTTCAAGCACCGGACACAGGCTCCCATGATGGTCTACAAGCTTTTTACCCAGTACGGGCTCGATTCTGCAGTCTCAAAGTTGCAATTTCCCCAAGAATGCCTGGAATTTCCCCCTTTATGCAACACACGTTTGGCAGGTTCCCGCTTTGATGAGTGAATATCTTCATTTACCAGGGGAAGTGTTCCCACACACATGCTATCTCTTTGAACAACCCAAGCCACCAGCTTAAACCCAAGGCAGATGAATTGCCCTTCCTCTTTCTTGGGGCCTCTAAAGCCCCCGAGATATTTTTTAAAGGGTGCATGTTTTGATTTAAACCTCATAGCTCAGAGTTGACTCTGCCTTTTCTTATTTTCTTGTTTGCCACTTTGTGGAAAGCTCTGGGTTTTGCCAACTGGTTAAAAAAAATAATAATCCTTTTTTAGTATTATTAAATTATCAAAGCTTCACCAGGAATCCTTCTTTTGCAAGAGAGATTCCCATTTCTTGGTTTATTAGTTGGGAAGGGTGTTCCTTTAATGTCACACTTCTTGATAAAGGACAATATCAAAGAGAAAGAAATTGCAAACTGAGAACTGAATATTCATACTTTGGAAAAAAAAAAAAGACCTCTTCAGAGCATACCTGTCCTTTGTGTTTTCCACGAACTGAATAGCTTGAAGAAATTACCCTCTGACCTGAGTGGTGTAATTTAATTGGGATAAACTTGTTTCATTCAAAGGTGAAGAGTTGAGACAACGGACAAAGTCAAGTCACTTCTCTCCTGTGGGACCCTCTCTCCCCAGGTCCCCTTAGGAATATCTGAGCCTGCACTGTGGAATTTCCTTCCCTGTAGGTCCTTAGTGCTCTCCTGATCTCGGGGAGGTTCGATCTGGAAGATCTGAAGATCAAGCTGACCACCAAGGCAAATTTCTAGGCCAGAGATGCCCGACTTACGCCAGCCAGCCAAGCCACACCAGGCTGAGGGTGAAGCCCTCACAGCTTTGGGTGGAGAAGTGAGGAAGCAAAGAGCTTGTGAGCACAGGGCTACCAACGGCAATTCTGGTCCCTCCAGAAGCTCAGTCTGCCATCCTACCACTTAGCCTCAAGCTTTTATGGAAAACAACTAGTTTTAATATAATCATATAAGACATTTCACCCCCATAAAGGTTCATCCTGGGCCTTATCTGAATCCCCAAGCGTGTTCAGGTCACTCTGCTGGGCTGGAGAGAGGGTCCCTCTGCGCAGCAGGGTTAAGAGTCAGAGCACTGCCATCAGCAGGGGAAGGAGGAGAACTGCTGGGGACCAGGTAGGGATTTAGGATCTGTACACCACAAGTCTGGCTTTTACTATTTAGCCATGTCCAAGCTGTTATTTTGCTTGGAGGACTCCCCAGTTTGGTGCAGCTTCGGACCTACAGAGAACAAAAATATCATCTCCCCATGCTTGCAATTTCTTGGCATCATCCCTGCTCCATCTCCAAGTCCTGGGCTCTTTTTCTAAGAGAAAAAAAAAAAAAACAATTATACCAGATGTAATACTGTTTCCTCGAAACTTCCCATCTGCAGGACTGGGAAAGTGTGGACGGGTGTTCAATAGGGACTCCAACCTGCATCTTGGTTTGCCTTGGCCTTAGTATTAAACACCAATCAGAGGATGAAGTGAGAGACTACTCGGGAATGAGTTCCAGCATAGCAAAGCCATCATCCCAGTTCAACACACCAGCAGAAATCAGAAAGCCAGTGTCAGGAAGAGATCAGAAAACAGGATTTTGTCTCCAAAAGAGATGCCAGGGCGTTGATTTCATTTCCCCCTGATTACAGGTTGAAAAGAAAAGTACAAGTTAAGATCTTAAAATATTTTCCAGAACAGAAATTTTGAAGTGTTCCAAGATGGATTTTTATATTCTTCTTTAATGTGTGGTCCAAAAATCAGAACAAAATTGAGTCAGAATAGAAACAAGGTCAAAGGGGAAAAAAAAAACCCACACCATTTCAAATTTCAAACTGTTTCTGAATTTCCTCTGAAGCTCAGCTGAAGCAGGGCATGTCCCCACAGCACCTTCCTCCACGGGCAAGACAGCTACCCCCTAGGGACACCTCTGTCACCATTTTCGACCAAGAAACCAAGCATCCCCTGCTTGAAATAAATTCAGAGAAGACAGACAGACGTTGCAGCCTCAGAACCAGAACAAAATACACTCACATCCTATTATTAGAGAGGATTAAAGCAATCCTTTTGAATTTGTCTCCTCTGTGTGTGCTTTGGTTAAGGGTCCCCCCTCGGGCACCGAGGATGTTCCTTCAAGACCCTGTGCTGCTGCAGCTTGACAGGACTCCCCGATGCACTGAAGGAAGATGAGCAAAACGTAAAAGGGCTGAAATAAAGGTTCCAAAGTTTGGGTTGGAAGAAAAATATCCCCATATGAAGGAAAATAATAAGTAGGCAATAAGTTTTTTGGGGAGGAAAGGGGAGTTGCCAATCCGACCCTGATCCACGCTCCAGTGTGTTGACTTCTGATTAAGAGGGAGAGGGGTGGGGGGGATAAAAGGAAGGGGAATAATTTTCCTGATGAAGGCGGCAGCGGGATGGTGCGGGACAGGAGCAGCATCGCCCCGAAATCTGCATCATTTCAGTGCCCTCTCGTGGCCGCCGCTCCCCGCTGCAGCCGCACCCGCCCCGCAGCCCCGGGCAGGGACCGCAGCCCCCGGGGGATGGGGAGGGGAGGGGGGGGAAACAGTGACTTTCAGCACCTCATTAAATCTCACATTAAAAAAAAAAAAAGTCTATTTTCCACCTGCTTTCTGACAGAGCCACCAAGGGGCAAAACTTCTTAGCGTTAATCCCTTCCTGAATAGCAACACTTCCACCTTCTCCTGAGCACCAACAGGGACACAACAGGATTGTCACCTGGTCACTGCCCACAAAACAAACCATCCTCTTCAAGGCCATCACCCCAGGGCTGTGTCCTTTCAGGCTTGTCAGATAGTGCCACAACATCAGGGCCACGTCTGGAGGAGCATCAGGTCTCCATCAGAGAGGGGAGATGGAGTGATGCTGCAGGATGGGAATGTACCTTCGTATACACAAAATGATACAGGGTTGGGAAGGGACCTCTGGAGATCATCCAGTCCAACCCCCTGCCAGAGCAGGTCTACCCAGAGCAGGTTGCACAGGAATGTGTCCAGGCGGGTTTTGACCATCTCCAGAGAAGGAGACTCCACCACCTTCCACAGGGCAGCCTCTTCCAGGGCTCTGCCACTCTCACAGTAAAGAAGTTCCTCCTCATGCTTAGGTGGAACTTCTTATGTTCAAGTTTGTGCCCATTTCTTCTTGTCCTGTCCCTGGGCACCACTGAAGAAAGACTGGCCCCATCCTCCTGACACCCACCCTTTAAGTATTTATAGGCATTGATCAGATCCCCCCCTCAGTATTTTCTTCTCCAGACTAAAAAGACCCAAGTCCCTCAGCCTTTCCTCGTGAGAGAGATGTTCCAGGCCCTTAATCACCTTTGTAGCCCTCTGCTGTACCCTCTCCAGCAGTTCTCTGTCCTTCTTGAACTGGGGAGCCCAGAGCTGGACACAGTGCTCCAGATGGGGCCTCCCCAGGGCAGAGCAGAGGGGCAGGATGACCTCCCTCCACCTGCTGGTCACACTCTTCCTGATGTACCCCAGGATGCCATTGGCCTTCTCGGCCACAAGGGCCCATTGCTGGCTCATGGTCATCCTGATGTCCACCAGGACTCCCAGGTCTTTCTCCTCAGAGCTGCACAGAACAGAGCAAGGAATCATCCCTCTTCCCTCAGCATGTTGTGGCCTCTTCGGGGAGGTCAGTGGATGAGGACCACAAGAGAGGTGCCGCAACCACACACAGGTGTTGCCTTGGCTGCAGGGAAAGGCTTGGGCTGGGAGCCAGTGGTGAAAGTCTCCTTGCAGGCCTGCCAGATCTGATAGCTTGGTAAAAAAGCACAGCTTGTCCATGCCCCATGATGAAATAAGATGCAATCAGAAAGGTGTTTGCCCTGGGCCAGAAAGATAGTAGGAACAGAATCACAGGAAGGACTAGAGGAACACAATCAATAGGAGGGACTCTGAGGACTTGCTTCTTCTACAGCAGGACATTTTCCTAAGACCTCAAGACCATTCTACCACCTTCAAGCAATGATACAGGTAGGGGTTGCTCCATTTTTAAACACCTTAAGTCCTAACCATCCGGTATGAGCCAGCCCTTTTCCCAGGGACAGCAGCAACATTCCAAGCCTTTCTTACACCGTGCATTATCTTGCCCGTTCTTCCAGCCTGTTTTGATAACTTGCTCTATTTCCACAGCAGACAGGCCTGAGAAGATACGCTGCCTCCAAATTCCTATCTAATTCTAATAACATCAGCGTTACGTGGTCCCCAGTGAACTCTAAATGATCCCTTGTGTCCAAAGAGTTTTGTTCCTCCAGATTCATGGCAGAGTAACTCCAGACTAAATGTCAAGAGAAGAGATGATATCCAAAGCTCACCCTGTTCTGCTGGCAGATTTACCTCCTGGAAGAACAGGCCCATGTCCTAACCTAGGAGTTAACGTGCTGGAAATCCATCCCATACAATCTCTCTGGGACATGGCATTTCCATGCAAACACAAATCAAAATTTTTCTCTGCAGTTCAAGTGTTATATCCCTGGATATTATTTTCATTTTTCATTCACAACACCTGCAAATTACTCTTCAAAATCAGCTCTAATCTACTAAGTTTAGAAATACTACACGACCTTGCAGAAGGGTGAGAGAGGGATGCTCTGTTAGTTCAGTTGTCCACCTGTAGAACCGAGGCTATTTCATCTTAACGAGCACATTAACATTTACTTTCCCCTCCCAACACGGTTAACATGTCAATCACTCCTCCATTGTTTCCCATGAAAAGTACAGTACAAACAGTTATGCAAAATATCTTACAATATTTTTTTATTTCGGCAATACAACAAAATTACAGATGGTCTTGGGATTTCTACATGGGAATGGGACTCCAGCTTCAGCGTTTTCAGCTCGTATTGTTTTCTGTTTTTGAAGAGTGGCATTTTCTGTGACACCCCCACCTTCAACTCTCCTTGCCACATACACTTTAAGGGGCAAATAGTGTTTTATTTCAAATATTTTTTCACTTGAAGGGGGAAAAATAAATTTCCATTATATGCTGTAGCCAAGGAGTTTGGACCTCTGGACCGGTGATTTACCAGGACAAGAGAGAGAGTGGTTTGGTTTTTCCCCTCTCTGCCTTCCACATTAATATCAAAGGACTGGGAATAGGGGGAAGAGAGGGGGAAGTCACCAGAAACAAAGCTGTTTTGCTCTACAGCTGCCCAAAGACCTTGAGGACCCCCAGGAAGGTGAAAAAACCTCTGGTTCCTTTGGATTGCCCTCATTCTTGGCTCCTCTAGTAATGGCCAGGGTGAACTGGGTTCTGGTGCAGTAGCACCTTTCTCCCATCTTTCCCTGCAGACACAGTTATTTCATGGCATGGAAGAGGTCAACTTTGCTTTAGGTCCTGCTGAAAGGAAAGGACTACTTCTGTTGAGGGAAAGCAGGGACAAAGGATTGGGTTTGTGCCTGTCATCTCATGCTCCAATCCAGCAAGGCTGGGGGAAGGAGTCGCCAAATCTCTGGGATTTGGCTATTTTAAGGACAGGATAAAGTTACCCTCCCTTCTCTTTTGCCCCTGGTCTCAAAGCAATCAACAGGGAAAGGATCACAACTTTGTCTTTCTTCACCTGGCAACACCTTGGGACCCCCCAAATCCTCCCCAATTAGCCTCGGTTGGGCCATTTCCAGTAGACAGGGTTGGATGATGACCTTGTTCCATCGGACCCAAGTGCAAGACAGGGCAGAACTCGGGCTTTCCACCCCTCAGCCAGGTCTGGAGTGGGGTGCAATCCCAAGACCCAGGTACAGGTTGGGTTGTGAGTGACACGGGTGGGAGGAAAACACTCTCCTGACACGAGCCTGTTCGCAGCCAGCGCTAAATCCACCCAGGGAGGAGCAGGAGCAAGGGCTTTGCAGAGGCAGACCTGTAACACCAGTTACACAGCACCTATGCACGGAGCAGAGCCTAAGGCTACACTCTCACTGCTCTTCAAATTTCCCAGTTTTATGCATTTCTTCCAAACTTTGATGAAGGAGCTACTCCTCAGATCCAAATCCCTGCCCGAGGCGGTGCAGGATGGAGTGAAAGTTTCTTTCTGAGGCTGGATTTCACCATCTCCAGCCTGTTCCACCCCCTTCTCAGCCCTTGCCAGGAACATGGGTTCCTGCAAGCTTGTTCTTGTGCAAGGCAGAGCCCTGGAAGTGGCAGAAAACATGCTTTGTTCCCAAGTTCTGCCTTGGTAGAGGCTGGAGGTGGAATAGGAGGATGTGCCCCGGGAAACCCAGCTTTTTTCCAGCCACGCAAAGCACACAGGGAGGAGACAGGGTGCTCCCAGGCGCTGCTTTAAGCCATTCCCCTGGGGGCAGGAGGAAAGAGATGCTTTATTTGCAGCTCCCTCTCTCTCCTGGCAGGAGAGCTGGCCCTCCTCTGCCACCACACGGGCTACGTGACCTCAGACAAGTCCCTGCTGCGTCCCCAGGCAGGCAAGAGGCGGAGGCTGAAGGGTTTGGTCTGTTTTCAGGAGAGGGACCATCTTGCACAGGGTTTCATCCCAATTTCAGACATGCCAGCCCCCAGCCCCACCCAATTTAAGACCATTTTTCAGGCATAACCCTGCTGTTTTGCCAAGCCCCGCTGCAGACCAGCTGGGTGAAGAGCAAGGGGAGCTGGAGGGGAGGTAGGATTTGGTGGCCTGGTGAGCCTAGGGTGAAGGGTGATGGGGACAGAGGAGCTCTGTGGCACCACGGGGGGCTCCCCGGGCACCGCAGGCAGAGCACGGCTCCCACAGCTGGCGACAGCTTGCCAGCCCTGCTGCTGGCACAAAGAGGCCAAGGTGTTTTCCTTCTCACTCCACCCAGAGCTGGAAGAGAGCAGAGGCTTCCTCGCAGGGCCCCGGGGGAGGTCGGGCAGGCATGCCCAGCTCACCCACCGCCCTTCCAGAGGAGGCTTCCCAGGTGAGAGATGAAAAGCAGATGCCATAAACCAGCTTGGAATCCAAGCCCTGCAAAACCAGAGCTCCCCAAAAGGACTCTGTACTGAAAGGGGATGGGGTGGGGGGGCCTTAGGAAGAAGCCTTGAGACCAGACTTGCTCCCAGCCTCTCCTCAGACCTTGCCTCCAGGACACCACCTCTCCCAGTTGGCTTCTCTCCAGCGCAACTGTCCTGATTGCAATCTACACTACAAACAACGGTTGCTTTCTGGCAGAGGCAGTTTGCTGCCATGGCTATTGCATGCCCTGCAGGCTCCGTACACCCTGGTGACAACAGGACAGTCCCAGTAACAAGTTGCATCCATGGAAGTTGCATGCATCCCATCAGAGTTGGTCATGGGTATAACGCAAGGAGTTCAAGTACCAAGACGTTGAGTTGGGTTCAGCTCTTTGAGGCTTCTCTGAACATTGCTGGTTTTAATTACAAGTTTTTCTACACTCCTCTATTCTCCCCACATCGTTCCATGACTCAGACTACCAAGAAGACCAGGGTTTCCCATAGTAGCTGGAGGTAAAACCCCCAGTATCACAGACCTCCAGGAGTACACCACACAGGAAGGACAGACCACTTGGCTGCATGGCAAAGAAGCAAACACGGGGAGATGCTTCCCTTAAAAGGGATGGTTTAGGTACAACCAGTATTACCATTCATCTCGAGACTCTGGTGGTGACAAGTCACATGAGAAAATTCAACTATCAAGGGTCTGAAAGGTTCTTGTTCAGCCTCAAAGCTGGTTGAACACCCCACTGTGGCCATATATCCTCAACATGATGCTTTACCAGAAGATCCCCAACAAGCACACCCACCCATCCCCTCACCCACAGCTGCATTGCTCTGGTGGCACATTCCCACATCTCATAACTTCCCAGACTGAAATGCCTGACCCACTGATTAGAACCTCGGACACCTTCCCCAGCCACAGAGCTTCAAAATAAGCTAAGAGGCAGAAATCTAAGGTATTTTCATTTCAAGCTTCAAAGCAGATACTCTAAACAAAAGGGAACACTTCAGGAAAGCGTGTATGAACAGAGAGCATCTGGTCTTTCCCCTGGCAGCACCGAGCCTCAACAGATACAAGAAAAAAAAAGTTACCAATGAAGTCAGGTAACAAAAAGATGCCTCAGCATGGGTACAATTCTTCATTAAAGCCCACTGAGTGTTAACCTGCTTTGTATACAGAGGCAAAGCCCTGCGCGGAGTGACACACGCCTGGGCCAGCTGGTTGCATTTGTTTCAGGAAAGCAGCTCTTTGTTCTCCAGACCACACGCTCGGGGAAGGAAGGCAATCATCTGCTTCTCCAGGGATACCGATACGCAGCGAGATGCTTCAGCTTAATGGAAGTGTTCCTCTGGGTCAAGTGGCAGAGCCAACTGCTTTCTTAATGTAGCCATCCTCATTTCAGGAAAGAGAGCTTCAATTAGCAGCCTCTGAGCAGGGAAGTCCCCTGGTGAGCAGTCATATACCTCTTGGAGATCACTCCAGGATCACTTGTTCACAGAGCCCAGCTTTTAGCGCACCCAGGCCAGTTCTCCACTCCATTGCCTGCAACGGCATCACTGCAACCTCTGCCTTCACCCTGGAGGTACCAGAAAGCTTCAGGGTGGAACCATAGTCTCACAGAAGCATTTGCTAAGCCAGCATGAAAAGATAAAGCCACTCAGGGTGCCAAAACATATCTGTTAACAAGACCACACTGACTCAAGAAGGATGAGCAACAGAACATATCCACAAGAGATAAGTTTCTCCTCTCTGGGCAGAGATCCTCTCCCTCTCCATCATATCCTGAGTGAATGCTTTTCTTTAAAAAAAAAAACCAAACTGATATCACAGAAGCCTCACAGCTTCATTTCTCCAGCTCTTTCCCCCACAGTTCCCATTTTCACAGCCCAGCTACTCTAAAAACAGCAGAGAGATCCCTCTGCTCCTGTGAACTTGCTCAGAGGCCAAGCTTGAACTGCAACCCAACTCTTTCATCTCTGGAGGGGCAGTTTGGAAACCTCTCTAAAAATGACTAGCTCCGACTTGCCTCAAACCACCTCCAAAATTCATACAGTGCCCAGTTAACCTTGTGACAACGCTATAGCAAGAAGTCCTCATAGTACCAGGAGTGTTACTCCCTCAGCTCCACCTGCAGTAACCAGTAGTCTGAGAATTAACCAGTGATTTAGCTCATGCTGTCAAATTCTAGCTCCACATAACCCAGCTCCTGAAGTCAATCTTTGGTTCTCAAAAGCTTTCAGGCTGGGTACGTTCCGAACAGAGCACTAAATCACTGATCTCACCCAGCAGAGCTTATTTCACAACTAAGCCTTCTTATTTCTGTGGGACAAAGCCTCCCTGGTGTTAAGTCAGGAGATCAGAACATGGCCTGCAGGGCTGAGAGCTTGGGTAACACCTCCAGAATACCAATACACTCCTGACATGACCCTACTAAACAACAAGGAACAATGTATAGGTAAGGAGATCATTACAGACACAGAGAGACTTAACTACAGGTGTGTTAAGTACTGCAAAGCTGTGAAGTATTAAGGGATTTCAAGGTCTGTGTGAAAAGCCATTATCCAGGCAGAGCAGAAGACAGCACCTGCTTGAGAGCAGCTGTAGATGCCAGCCTTTTAAGACAGACAATGAAGACCTCAACCCGATTGAAAAACCAAAAGGGTGTTCACTAAACCAAGAGCAGGTTGCCAGCCTGAAGGGTGAAAACTGCTGTAGCCTCTTCAGAGTCTGTGAATGTCTAAATCCACAGTATATTCTGGAGTCAAGAGACCGAGACATCAATTCTGACAGAAGTGTGAAGCCCAGGCTCACCTTTCACTTCTCCCAGAAGGACCAGCTCAGAAACTGTCTTAATATTTCAGAGGACTTCAAGCAGATTTAAATCCATTGCCAAGCCGACAGAACTGCTGTGTGACCATTTACTCCCATTTGTATCCCAATAATTAAGAAATGCCACCGAATTGAGTATGTTGCAAATGTGTTGCAAGAACTGACACCCATGGCTTAAGAGATACCACCAAATTTCATTCTGTGCCTCAGATTTATCTTCTGCTGTAGAGCTGGGTGATTATATTTCTTTGGTTTGGGTTTCCCCCCCCAACACACACACCCCCCAAGGTGAGGAGAGAGGGGAAGAGCAGACTAGAAATGGAGAATACCATGTTCTCTGCCAAATCAGCAATATGAGAACCACTAAACTCTCACAAACTCTACCCAGGATGAGCCCCTGAAGCAGCTCCTAACAGGGACACATGGGAGTCCAGTTCAAGAGAGCAAGTCAGGGTCTAAGAGCACACAATCAAAATTTTAACTATTTTTTTTCTTTCTTTTTGACCTAGCCAGGAAGTGCTTCCCAAAGTTTTGGGAGAAGAGATCTGGGATAAAGCCTGGACCATCAAATGTAGAGCTGTGATCTTGTGAGAGCTTCTGCTCAGCTGCCACGTGAGCTCACGATGCATCCCTGATGCAGCTGGAAATATTTCCAGAAGCATTTTCAGAAGCAGAACAGCTTCTGTACAGGCAGCTGAGACCCACGCAAGAGCCAGCTACTACAGAGAGAAAAACAAATGTGCTCCAGAGGACCTGGCCTGAAATCCCAGCATGTACTGGTGAGCTAGTCTTTCCATACACTCCAGCTACTGGAATTATTTCTGTATCATAGCTAGTGGTTAAAACATTAATCCAGTGTGTGGGAAGACCCAAATCTAACTCTTTTCTGAGAGGAATACCTACCTGCCACCCAACTTGCTCTGTCCTTCATTCCCACTCAACTCAACGAGCTTCCAGAGAAGGTGAAGGCCACAAACACTAAGCCAACACCCCTTTAACAGCAAATCCCACTTTTATAAAAGGATAAGCATTCCTCAGCCTACTCCTCTGCTTAAACCTTGCTTCTCCCCCTGTGCAATATCAAAAATAGACTTTAGCCATCGATCAAGGCGCAGGTATTTTTAACGTCATCCAGCTATAGGTGAAGGATTGCTCAAGTCCATTTAAGCTCTGTCTACTAAGAGTTCCTACTGCCAACCTGCATTGCCATTACACCCCCAGCCCAATTCATCAGATTGATGCTTACGGAAGAAGTCCCAGCTTTCAGAAAGGAGAGGGCTCCAAATTCCCAGAAGCATCCACATCTGGCCTTTGAGGAGGTTTTGGCTAATTTAGATTAAGAAAATCAGACCACAGATTTGATTAGAAATGGTCTCAAGCCTCACTTTCCCCTCTCACATACAGAAGAGCAGGAAAAGCCACCTTTAGTGCAACTTTTTGTTGAAAACAGACATCAGTTTTGCTAGAAGTGGAGACCCAGAGGTGAATTTCAGCAATCGGCAGTGCGTAAAGAAATCTACTTCTGGCCAGAACTTCAGGCTTCTCTAATAACTTCAAGAAAAGCCAAAAAAAAAAGTCTAATGCAGAGCCAAAACATACCACTTGGTCTCGCATGGGATCCGATCAAACATCTAAAGGCATTTGAAATTCCAAGAAGGGAGAGCTTCCTCATTCTTAAAGGAATATAACAAAACTTCCAGAAGGAATGAATTTGTCTCGTTGCGAGTCCCCTATGATTTACCCCCATAATCAATATAACCCCAAAAGCTTTGAAACAGCCCGAGTATTCCAAGCATTCACCTGCAGTCTATGGGAGACGTGGGACACCATTCAATTAAAAGATAATAAAACATGCTATGTTCGGCATTTGTTTGTTTGAAATTCAAAAGGGTTTTCAGATCTGTCTGCTTAGCCTATCTCCTATAAAAGCCATAAATCTCCCTCTTCTAGCTAAACCAAACCATATTCTTACTTTTAAATCATATGAATGAGCTCAAAGACCAGAGGAATTTGCAAGCGCCAGCCCTTTTCTTCCTTTCCAACATACCCCGTGGCCTTTGACAAGTCTCTAAAAATCCAACTTTCAGGAGCAGCGACCTCTCATCTTTCATTTGGAAAAAACCCTTGGTTTTTGAAAGACACTTTGCTGTTGACCTGCTGGTTTTTGCACAGGAGCATTCCAGCACTGAAAAGGATATTTCCTGATCTCATAAATGCTATTAAGAGACGGGGATATGTCATGCTTACCTGGACAATAGCTAATATACATTTGAAAAAGTCCCCCTGAACACACAATTGGGTGCAGGAAAGAAGTACCTAATAAAGAGCCAACTAATAGGTGAAGTAAACAACTGAGCATCACATCATGGCAAAAAGTACCAAGCATGGGTATAGCAAAAAGAGATTAAATTCTGGGCAGTTTAAGCATAAGAAATAGGCAGCATGTATCCACCCTGGCTGTATTTCCCCTGAGGGTCCTAACACACCACCATCTACTCTTCTGGAAAAGCACCTTCCCAATGCCAAAGGTGGTCCTGCAACATAGACCCCCATCTCAGGGGGAAAGGACTCCATCAAGATAAAACCCATCAGCTGGAAAAAAAACCAAGGTAGAAAGCATCCTTCCACAAAGAGCCTGGGCCATGCCTCCTCCCGCACTGGGCACCAGACACCACATTGGACCATGAGGACACTGAACCCAAGGCCTCATCTTAATGGGCAGGAATTAGTTCTGATATTTTGTTGCTATCCCTGAGCAGTCTTTCAATCTTACCATTAAAATGAGGGCAGTAATGGCTTTTGCTGTTTAGGCTTTAAACACTTTGGAAGAAGATATGGCCTCCTAGATAACAGGAGATGCCATCTAAAAGGAGAACGATACTGTCTCCGTGCCAAAAGCAAGACACTCCAGCTTGTTTCAGCAGAAGGTTTAAACCCTCCACACCACCCCAAGACACCACGGTGCAGAAGAGGAGGGAAAGCCAAGAGCAGAAAATGGAGAACAAGGTGAACGAGGCCCGGGAGTTTAAACCGCTTTCGCAATCCTCAAATATTTGTGCTTCCCTGAGGATCCATCATCCCTCCTCCAGACAAGCAGCAGCGAGGTGGTCTCCCCCTTCAGACGGCTTTGGATGATAACCAGCAAGAACATTACATTTAAGCTTCAAGGACTGAGCATTCCCACAGGATTCGTGGATGGCACCACTGAGCCAGAAGGATGCATTTAAGTTGCTTAAGTTCTGGCACCCACACTTATTTCCTTATGAAAAAGTCCAACGCAGGCAGCCTTCAGATGTTGTGTAAATATTGTCAGCACTCTGGCACGGCTCTTTTTTTTTATGATTTGTTTTACACAATCCCCAAGTGTTTCATAAACACTAATTATATCTCCTGATTCCTCTAAATGAGCTGCAAGTGTTCCACATGTGAGGAAACTAAGGCAAAGTGAGGATCACTGCTTCCCACCATTGCACTGGCAGAGGTGAGCTGGCTGAAGGAGCTTTACCTCCTCCCATGAATGAGGCCACACAAGACAGCACATTTACCAAGTTAGCTCTGTTGCCACCTGAAACAGGATTGGAGGTTTCTAGAGGAGCAGGGTAGGAGTTCAATGTCATGAGCTTCTCAATGGCCATGTGGTTCTAAGCTTAACTACCTCCTAACGCTGTGGGGATCTTCACTTTCAGCATCTTCTCCTAAGCTGTGCCATCCCCTGAACTCTAACTGGGTCCTGAGTTCCTATCCCAGCTCCCTAGCTAGATCTTGCAGATATCTTCAAAGCAGTAACAGTACAACCAGTTCTGTCATGGCACAGACATTGCTCCTTTGCATTTTGCCCCAGAACATAACTAAACAGGCTGAAGCTATCACCTGGGTCCGTATTTTCTTAAACACAGCTCTGTCAATTCTTGTGTGCTTGCCAGGCAGATGGTGGTGCCAGCAAATATCAAAAGAACCAAGAGCACCACATAAACGAGGCTGGAGTCCAGGAGAGCTTCCAGGTGAGCGCTACCTATGTGCAAAGCTTTTATTTGATGATTGCTGACTTATTTGCAAAATAGGAGCAATAAGCCCCGGCACTAAAGGTGCAAGCATCTAGAAGTCACTTAGGCACAGAGCACTCCTCTGTTCTCCACCATCTGCTGCTCAATCTATAACCACATGTTTTGCAAGGAACTATGGGCCTTATGAAGATGAACAGGGAGATCAAACTTAGAAGCTTTCTATGGAAGATAAATGGACATGAGTGAGCAAACAGTGAGGCATCAAGTCTTCACAATATGTTTCCTCATCACCCAGAAGAGGCCATTTCAACAGCTGGAGATAAGTGGAACATGACCAGCTGAGCTCCTTTTCCTTGCCCTGGAGAAGACAGAAGCAGCAGGGAGCACTGCAAAGCCACACCATCTCCCATCCCAGCACGCTGCCCAACAAGAGGGCATCCCAAAGCCAACGGAGCACGCTAAGCAGGGTTGTGCTCCCTGCATTTTGGTATGAAACCAGCCTCAAAGAGAGGTTCAGAGGTGGTTCTGCTAGAAGAAAAATACAGCTATTGATTTTCCCTAAGCCTTGCCAATTCCGCAGCAGCTACCCAGCCCGGTTTCAGACAATAAAACAGCATCGAGCTGTCACTGGTGGGGAACACACCCACACCTCTCAGGTGAGCTCCAGAGCCAACACTGCTGTGGTATTTTAACCCAGCACCCCGAGAAGGTGCTCCCTTCAAGCTGGAACACAGTCCAGGCACAGAAGGTTTTACCCCAGCCTGGAGAAAGGCTGGGATGTGACCCGAGCCCTGGTTTTTGCAAAAAGCCTTCAATATAACAGCCCTAAAGAGAATTCAACCTCATCCAAGGCTCCACCACCTGACCTCATGGCTTCAGCTCTAAGGAAAATGCAACAAGATACTAAATTTGCTGCCGACTCGCTCGGTCATTCGTGCTCCTGATCCCTTTTCTCCTCTGATCTCGACCTTACAGTAGAGCTGCTGAACCTCCCAGGACCTGCAGCCAACAGGCTGACGTGGCTCTGCTGCCAAGAACTCAAAGCCAGCAACCTGTTTGCAGGGCCTGGGACAGGTTAAGGCTGTTTTGGCAGGAATCCTCATGGGAACCTATTTCCCCCCCACCAAATACATTGCCCACCACACAGCAGCTCAGCTACAGACACCAGCCCGTGGTCTCTAGACCACCCCCAGCCACATTTCCCACCAGCTCCACATCTCAGCTGCCCTCTCCTCTTTTACACATGATGGAAAAACCCATGGAGGGAGGAAGGATTGTCATTTGTGGTCCTGCAATGCCTCTTAGGGACAACAGTCTGCCACAACAGGCAAGTTCTGCACCATTACCCAGAGCTGTGAGCTCTCTAGAGAAAGGAACTTGCCCCAAAATATAGAGGTAAAATACACTGCCATGAAATACAACCAGTTCAGTTGAGAGTGACTTTTTGAAATATTCCAAAGCATCAGGGTATTACATATGTAATGTAGAGGTGAAGTGCTACACACCTCATAATTTGATCTCTACAGAGAAGCCTTAAACCAGGAGAAATTCCTTCTCTTCACAGGAAGATGTCACTCCAAAATAAGCTTGTGCAAGAGGAAAGGAGGATAAGCAGCTTCATTCTCACCGCAAAGCCCAGCTGACAGGAGCTTAATACCCAGCATTAATTTCTTTGGGCACCAAAACTCTGCAAACATTTACTGTGCTCTGACATGAAAGCACCAGGATTTGGGGCACAGGTCAGGCTTTTACGATGCCTGGCACGCCAAAAGAAAAAAAAAAAAGAACCCTCCACTCTTCAACAACACGAGAAAGATAACAAGTCCAAGAGGCCGGGACAGACTGTTTCCCTCCAACCCATCTTCACTGGCACAAGGAGCCTCCGAAGATAAAATTTACATCCTTGAGGGTTTCTTAACATTTTATGGTCAGTTTGGATGGGAGCCACAGGTTTGCTGCTGCCACCACCACAGCTCTGGAATAAAGCAGCCCGTGCCAGCCCAGCAGAGAGACTTCAGCCAAGTTCAGAAAGAAGCAGCGTTTGGCAATGGGAGTGCTTCATTGCATTGCACCTTACGTAAGGATTAGGCTCCTAAATTCCACGCTCAGACAGTGAGCAAGCCTTACATTGCTCGTGGCACATACATCCTCCTCCAATCATATACACTTTGTGCTCCGGCACAAATAGGAATTTGGAAAAGGAACCGAGAGGAAGGAAGAAAACCCCATGGTGTTACTGCACAATAACGTGGTGTGGCCCAGAGGAGATCCAGCTGCTGTAGGAACAGTGAGTCTTTGGCTGTTCTAACCACACACATCCCACCTTCCAGCGCTGGCGACACAAGCTGTGGGCTGAAAAAATCCCACTGGAGCTTTAATTTCTGCCTGCCACTTCAAGACAAATAGTGTCACGTGTTCTAGAGATTAACAAGCAACAGCATCCACTTGTTTCCAAGTTTGAACCAAGAAACGGGAAAAGTTTTATTCTATCTTAAGTGAGAAATATCACAATAAACAGATAGTAGGTAGGAGGGGTGTTTTTAAGGCATCCAGAACTGGGCTTCGTCAACACTTCGGTCTGAAAGCTCTCCTGGAAAACACCTTAAGAAGTCATGACCCATGACTTCTGTTGTTCCTTGGACCTGACTGCTCTGGTATGTTGGACACCTAGATCTTGGTCCAGATGGGAACAGATAGAGCAAATGGATGGAGAAAAAGTTTAAATTGGTGAAAGTAAAAGCTTTTGGCACTTCTTACAAAGCCTCAGATGAGGGATGTAATTGAGACACCCCAAGAGGTGGGCCTGCACCCAGCAGAGCAGTGGCTGAGTGGAAGCCAGAGGAGCTCCTGACCCAGGGAAACTGCAGTACCCAATTTCTTCTCAGGACAAGCAGCATGTAATCAAAGCAATCACAAACTTCTCAAAGGAAGGTGCAAGACATTCACTTGCTTCATTCCTCACTCTTTGCAAAGCAGTAGAATCATGAAATGGTTTGGGTTGGAAGGGACTTTAAAAATCATAGAGTTCCAACCTCCTGTCCTGGGCAGGGACACCTCCCCCCACACCAGGTTGCTCCAAGCCCCCTCCAACCTGCCCTTGAAGCCTTCCAGGGATGGGGCAGCCACAGCTTCTCTGGGCAACCTGGGCCAGCCTCTCACCACCCTCACACCAAAGAAGTTCTTCCCCACATGTCATCTCAATCCCCCCTTTAAGTGTTAAACCCTTCCCCCTCCTCCTATGGCTCCCCTCTCTGATCCAGAGTCCCTCCCCAGCTTTCCTGGAGCCCCTTGAGGGACTGGAAGGGGCTGTAAGGTCTCCCCTGAGCCTTCTCTTCTCCAGGCTGAACCCCCCCAACTCTCAGCCTGTCCTCCCAGCAGAGGGGCTCCAGCCATCCCAGCATCTCCGTGGCCTCCTCTGGCCCTGCTCCAACAGCTCCATGTCCTTTCTGTGCTGAGGACCCCAGAGCTGGACACAGAACTCCAGGTGGGATCTCAGAGTAGCATCTAGTACTGTCTGCTCAGGCAAGAGCATGGGGTAACTGCAACATCATCATGACCAGGGCTCAACTCAAACTCAGATGGGAAGGGAGACCCATCACAGTGGACCCAGAACAAGCTGAGCTGCACCACACAACACAGCCCAGCTCCCCAGAGGAGCAACAGATCAAGGGGAAGGAGCTTTCCACCTGCTATTTCCCCTCTCTGGAAATGCAAATGGCCACATAGGCTGAGAGGCAGGTCTCCATCTTCAGAGCAATTTGACAGGCTAGTTGTTTCATCTGCCTTTCCTGCAGGACATGGAGTGACATGTGGCTTGTGGCATTACGCAGCCTTCAAAAGCTTCCCCACCATTGCAAATTAATCCCAAGGAAGGACGAGCACACCAAAACAAAGGAGGCCTCTAAGCAGAAATGCTGCCTCCGGGGAAGTTACCTTGCCTACTTCTGCCTCCTCCATCTTACCCCTTCATAAGAACTCAAGTTCAAGTCCCAACAGGTACCACTTTTCATGCTCCCCAAGCTGCACAAAGGAGCAGGGTTCACTTGTTACCGAGCTGGAGTTACACGCTGCCCCATCTCCTCCCCTCTGCACCTCTCTTCACCCCAAATTCCCAGGACAGCAATTTAATGAAGACTAATGTGTACCCTCCAAACATGCACCGTACACTATTTCTGGAAAAGAAGCATCACCTAATTTTAATATTAAAGGATCATTTTTTTCCCCACCCTGAGCACATGAAGTTTAAGTACTGCTCAGCAGCCAGCACTCCGCACCTGTTCCACTGAGTCATAGAAATCACCCCAAGCTCCACTTAAAGTAGCATAACTCTGATTTCCCTGTTTTTTTTCCCCAAAACTGCTGCATATGCAAGACTACTTGGAGGATAAGTTTTATGAGGAGAGGCTGAGGGAGCACGGGTTGTTCAGCCCAGAGAAAAGGAGGCTGAGGGGAGACCTTATCAGTCTCTACAACTCCCTGGAAGGAGCTTGTAGAGACGTGGGGGTTGGTCTCTTCTTCCAAGTCACAAGCAATGAGACAATTGGACATGGCCTCACATTGCACCAGGGGAGGTTCAGATTGGCTATCAGGAGAGATTTTTACACTAAAAGGGTTATCAAGCCTTGGAATGGGCTGCCCAGGGCAGTGGTTGAGGCACCACCCCGGAGATATTCAAAAGATGGGTTGACATAGTGCTTAGTGACATGGTTTAGTGATTTTTTTTTTTAAATCAGAGTTAGGTTGACAGTTGGACTAGATCTTGAAGGTTCCTTCCAACCCAGACAATTCAAAGATTCTATACTCTAGATACAATCAGCTGGCCATATATGCAGGGCATTAAGAGGGCTTTAAAGGTAGGGATAACTTGTTAACTAGATAAACATACAACAACTAACACATTTATATCTATCTTTGACAAGCAACTTGTTGAGGACTAGAGGATGATGAGCTGGGCATTCAGATTCTGTTCCAAAGGTGACAAATATTACCAAAAGCCTGAGATATTTACGGAACAGGGGAGAAAAACAAGCCAAAATGTGTATAACCAAGGATCTGAAACTCTCGTATTTGTCTAAAAGTGAGCTTAAACCATTCTTGCACTGGTTCCAGAAGCAAAGGAGCTTAAGCTTCCCTTACCTGGGGACTGGAGAGGCTGAGACATATTAGATTCTCAGCCAAAAATAAAACAGAATCATCGTGGTTGGAAAGGACCTCTGAGATCACCCAGTCCAACCATGCACACTCAAAAAAACCCCTACGATCTTGGCCACTAGAGCATGTCCTTGAAGTGCCACATCTACACATTTCTTAAATACCTCCAGGGATGGTGACCCAACCACCTCCCTGGGCAGGCTGTTCCAGTGCCTGACCACTCTTTCAGTACAGTAATTCTTCCTAATATCTAATCTAAACGTCCCCTGCCCCAACTTCACACCATAGATGCAGCAATCCTTCCGCTTCAACATCATTCTGTTGATACTCAGCACCTTGGCCATGCATGGGAGCATAGCAACTTGGCCACTGGGACATCCTAGCCATAACTAGGACATTCTAGCCCTGTCTCCCCCCACTTTGACTTCAGCCCACTTTACCACTCCCAGACTCCCCCCTGCACCATGACTAAGCGCACAACTTAAAGCACAGGAGATGCATTTCCTAGACTTTTCCTCAAATGGCTAACGTATGTCCTTGCCTTGAAAGTACTTTGCTCTTTGGCTCATAGTCACTGGCACAGTACTGGGATTAGCTGGCTGGTTCTGCCTCTTTCTGCTGGGAGAGGCAGGAGTTTGCACTCTTACCCCAATTGTGGATCAGTCCCACGTCTAGCCATAGGAAAAAAAAAATAGTCTTTGCAATCTGTAACAACCTCATGATTTAGGACATGAAGCCTTGTTTGACTAACAATCATTGCACAGCAGCCCCGCGAGCGCCTTTTGGGAATAAGCCAAATTCATATTTCTGTCATTTTCCCCATCTTGCATGTCCATATATCCGTTTATACTCATTTCATTAGCAAATCACCCCATCTATTTACTCAGCTATTTGTCAGTGGGGCTGTCACTCTAATTACCTCTGTCTACAGGGATTGCTATTATTTATCTGTCTTGTTTGCAACGCACCATCCACCAAATACATTCTTCCCTCAACTGGAGACACTGATGTTATCTGGGAGCCTGACCCAGGGAGCAATGCTCTTAGACAAACTGTTTCAAAGCAAGATTTGTGAATGATACCGTCTTGTTAGAGCCAACATCGATGACACCCTTGGGAAACCACTCATCACCGCTCCCCTGAACAGTAAAGGAGTCTCAGACCATGGAGATCACCGATCTCTCCAGCTACACAGGGCACATGGGGACAGTGATGGGGTCTGACACCCCCCTCCAAGCCAGCTGCAATCCATAGACACCTCTGAAGCAACACAGACAGTCACAAAGCATTGAAATCCAGCTCGATTTGGGTCCATCTCCACCCGCACATACCCTCTTGCTGAGCTTTTCTCACATGGATCTGTAGGATGGGGCAGGTCCATCAGGTTGTGACACTGCAGGGGATGGCCCTTTCCTTGTGTGATACCTGAATGAAACACTGCCCCTCCAAAAATGTCATACCCTACAAACTAGTTCTGCCTTAACTCTTTCTCTACGCTTTCTACTCCCTTCCTTCCTATGGAAGAATTTTGAAGACACCCTATAGATTTCTTCTTTCTTGCTCCACTGTTTCCTTTCTCACCAAGAGGAAATCAAAGCCATACATGATATTAATTAAACCAGCTCAAATCCAAGGGCATTCAACTGCACTCAAGGAAGAGACAAAGCACCTTTCACCAGTAAACAAACATGTAAACCACCTTGCAGACATCTCCACTCCTCTCTTGCCCATCTCTGTTCCTCCTCAAGGGCTCCTATCATAGAAACAGGCTAGAAATTGTGATGGGGATTCATAGGAGATCCCTTGTATGCCCTTCCATGCAGAGGCTGGCAACCTCAAGCCTGAGCACCTGGAGCAGGGTGTCAGTTATGGGGAAATCCATTCCCCTCTCCAGGGAAAGGACCTCTTATCCAGCAGCTACAACAGAGTTAATCTGTGCTGGAGCACCCAGTGGAGAAGCAGCCCATCATCCACATGACCTATTCAGCAAAATTCACTCCAGAAGGCAGCAAAGCCATGATTGTGCTGCCCACCTGGGGTGCTTTTCTTTGTCTGCTTGTCACACAAATGAGACTTGACTCAGAGCTGCTGACTAAGCCCTTGGGCACCAGCCAGTGATTGGTGGGTCAGCAGTAGGGAGACCATAACCATATTCAGATCATTCCAGCTGCGATCCATCCACATCTCAGCTTCTGCACGCGAACTCCACCCATGGTGCCATACACAGCACCAGCTGGGAGGCTGTACCACTCTTCACACTTCCAAAATAACCTACTTGGAAGCACACACAAGTTCCTTCAACTTCTTGAAATTCAACTTATAAACAGCCCCCCTAAGCCCATCTGTAGCATTCAGATCCAAGGTCAGAAAAGCATCCTGACTCTAGCCAGGACCATAGCTCACACCTAGGGGTAGGTACAGTGAGGTCCACACACCTTTCCCACCATGTTTTCTCAGCCTCCACCTGTCTGTGGTCAGAGTCTTTGAGCTCACATGCGCATCCAACCCAGACACTTCATCTGGTGAAGTCTCCCAGTTATTCTATCCACATTTTCTTGGTGGCTACACCAGCTGGATCACTGCCCACCTCAGTGTCTTGCAGCTTCTGTATCAGCTCTTAGGGCCATGCTGTGGACCAAACTGCGTTTTCCAAGTGTCCTTTCCTCCTATTAGGTTATTTCCCCTCCTGCCAGGTTGTCCCGCAGACAGATCTGTCCCATAACACACCCCACAGACAGCAAGGTCAGTATGGGACACCTTCAGCTGTTGCTGCTACTTGATGGTACAACAACTCCTTAATTCTCAGCAGGTATCAACAGCAAGTTTTCTTCTCCCTGTGATCTCTGGGAGAGGCACACTTAAAACAGAAGGACTCCTGGAAATATTGTCCTCCTCACAAGCCAATCCAGCCCTTTAAGACAAGCCTAAGGGTTCAGTGGAGAGACCAAAGGCCACAAGAACTAGTCTGTCACAGGGAAGGAGCTGCTGAGATCAAGGGCATAGCCACTGTCTGAGGTCCTTCAGAAGGTGGGAAAATTTCTCAGTGAAATAAATGCTAAGCATGATCTTTAAGGCATGGAGAATTGACAATCTCCCTTTTCAGGCAGGCAGGGGATTTCACGTGATCTTTTCCTGAGAGGTACATGCATGGGTGGAGGCTGAGAAAGCAAACCCTCAGCCCCGGAACGGTGGAGTACTGCCAGTTGCGATGGGTTTGCGATAAGCTAGAGAACATCCATAAGCATCCAACTTCAAAAGCAGGGAAAGGAGGAGGGGAGCTGCGCAGAGTCAAACGCCTGCGGCATCCCATTTTCAGGAGGCTATTTTTAGAAATAGCCTGTGTACACCCCCGGGAGCACCGAGGCTGGAAAGGAATTCTTCCTTTTAATGGTCCCCTTCTTCACGCTGCCTTACAGGTGGCGTTTCTGCCAAAGCCACTCCCACCCCTCTGTCCCCAAGGAAAGCTGGTCAGCAGCACGTTCTCCCCACATGAAGACAATATCACAACAAAAGGCACTATGACCAAAATGCCATTCCAAATGTCAATGCAGACGAGCTTCCAGCCGGGCCTCCGCTTCCCTCCGTACGACAGACTCCTGCCCACTTCCCATCTCCGGCGGTAGTTTGCATTAGCCTGTGGGAAAAAACCAGCCCGAATACCCAATGGAGACCTACAGCTACGGTCTGCCATGGGAGACACGCACCAGGTGGGAAACCTGTTCATGAAAAATAGGCACATGAGACACCTGAACTGCAACTACTGCGCTGGTTGCTTCAGGGGCCCTGGGAGGTAGATGAGTATCAGATCCAAACTGACATTTTCCAACACTTCTTCATGTTAAAGAACCATCAACTCCGAACATTGCAACCTCAAAGTAGCCACCTTGCTCACGCCAGAGACAGCATTATGGTTTTCTATGGGATGAAGGGTATGGGGACTTGTTTTGGGGGTTGAGATGCTGGGCTTTATCTTTTGTCTTGCTTTGTTTCAGCTCAGAGGGACATGTTCACATCAAGACCAAAAAAAAAAGGTGGTAAAAAGTGGATCCAGAATATCCACCCCACTATTATCTATTTCCAGATGCCTGAATGCAGTGAGAAGCTGGCCAAAGGGGAGACCTGTAGGACACAGCAGAGATGATCACAAGTGCCTACAGCCTCACAGAGGGCCAGTCTCCCCAGAGTCTGAGCCTGGTATCCCCTTGTCCCAAGACTGTCACCAGCTGAGAGCATGGATCAAATATCCCTCCACGTGACCAGCCATGGGAAGCAGTAGAATGCTACAAGTCTTTTCTTTAAATGAAGTGTCAACTTTCACACCAAGGAGATATGTCCAAAAAAAAAAATAAAGCAATCCATAATGAAGTTGCTAACAATCCTCTTGCCTTCTCCCCTGCACATATAAAATGTTAGCTGAGTGATGGAGTCCCTAAAACATGAGCACCTCTTTCCAAAAAATGAACACAATGCCCTTGAATGCTGTATTTCCAACCCTTCTGTTCCTGCTAACATCAGAAGAAATTCCAACAGAGCAAGTAAATTTGTGTTCCAGACTCCCAGTCAATACTGGCTTGTACCTTAAATCATGAAGTTGCCAAGAGACCCCAAAATCCCCAGATTTTCCTACCAACAACTGTGACAAGGAGGTTAGTGAAGTTCCAAATCCGTATGGGTATCTTATCTATGAGAGCCTCCAGTAGCATCACAAGTGGTTCAGCAGAGCTATCAGCCCAAAATGCTTGTGGTCGATAGCCACCAGCTCAAAGGAGAGCTTATCCGAGGGCTATCTCCCTGTTACAGATTTTTTTTTTCAAGGTGGCTTTTCTGCTGGACCAGGAGGTAACAACAGGCTAAGGTGGCACTGCTCCACCCCACATCCTTAACTTTGCTCCCTCTGTTTCTAGTTTCCACAGTTTCTACCGAGCAAAAAAAAAAACCAAACACCAACAACCACAAAATAAACACTTGCTAAAAAGCAAACTATTGTTCTTTGTCCTTGCCTACAGTTGTTGAAGATACCAGCACAGTGAAGGTGGAGAGGATAAATGAGGAACAGAAACCCATCTCCCTTTTCTCCCCAACTGTATCATCCCTCAAAACTGATTTGGGACCAAATCCATCTCCCTCCCTCCTCTGTCTCTTCCACCAGAAAGGAACAGGACATTTCCTTCCCCTCCAAGCAACCAGGGGAAACTTCCTTCAGAAATCCCCAACTGCTCAAATATTTCGAGACGGCAAAGAGAAATAATCTTCTCTTGAAAGCTCGATGGCATCCCTTTTAAACCGAGTATTGTGGTTTGGGCTCAGCCTTTTCTTCTCGTTTGCATGCTAGACACGCACTCGGATGGCATCGCGTTTCCCAGCTGAACCCGACCGCATCCCTGCACCTGCATAGCTAGCAGCAACACGAGGAGCCTTCAGCAGGCAATTCAGATAGAGATCTATTCAGGCAGCTTTATTGATGTTAATGGACTTACTTGGGATTTACACACACGTAAATCAGGGCACAGGTGGATGGTAAATTCTTGCAACTGGCAACAATATAGGGAAGGCCAACTTCACCCCTGGTATAACACGACTGATGTCAGAAGCCATGCACCAAGCAGCAGCTGTGTTCACAAGCCACCTCAATCAGGCAAATCAGCTCATTGCAAATAAACCTGTAAATTCTCACAGCATCCCTCGCTAGCTCCAGCAGTGAGCTACACAGGTCCAGGACCCCAAGGGATTATGTTGCAAGTTTACTGCTTTAAAATACTGCCTTAAAATAACGTTTTCAGCAGACTTGGTGCGTGGTCATCTCACCCTTTGCAAAGACATGGATCGTTTCGTAGTAGCAGTTGCATTCAAAGTCATAGCAGAAGCTGGTGGGACATGTACCTTGACTTTCAAAACAAGCCTGTCAACACTAACATGCAAGTATGGCAGATGGTGAGATCTTTCACCCAAAGACAAGCAAGAGTTGTGGCATTCCAGTGCTCACCACTGCTCATGCCTCAGCACAGCCAACTGGGAATCAGGATACGTTGTCCCTTGCATTTTAAGCCCTCTGCCTTCTCTTGTTGGGGCTGGCAACCCGCTTCCTTGTGGTCACTGGAGATCTGACAAGTCGCTGAGTGCTTTCTTCCCATTTCATAGAGGCCTATAAAGACAGGTCCCGGTTTCCTGGACCTTTGCATGACCAGAGAAGCAAGAAAATCAGCAGAAATCATCAGTACCAAAGATGATGAGCAGCAGTTGACTAATGCTTTCAAAAGACCAGTTATCCAGTGGATCCCGAGGGTAATAATGACCTAAACAGTGCAGTTAGGAAGCGACGAAGATCAAATACACAGGAGAGATGGTAAATGGCCAAACCACAGCTTCCTCCCCTGGCCGCAGGACACAAGTCTGAGTCTTACAGCAAGACTCAGGACCTTGGAATTCAGACATAGTCAAGCAGGTCATAACTAATAGGGACAGCTAGAGACACAGCTCGGAGCAGACTACAGAAATATGGACTGTTGTAGGAGTCTCAGGCTCTCAACTCTTCCAAACACTAAATTAATGGGCAGGTGGCCTCCAGTAAGATCTCCTCACTTCTCCACCCGGCCACCAGGGTGTATTCGCTCCCCAGCAGCCACCACTCGCACTCCCAGGGCTTAACCTCCTACTCCATTAATTGTTTGCCACCCTGCCATGACTAATCTGGATTTATGACACGGAAAGCGGTAGGAAAAAGAATCTGATCAAAAGGACGATCCTCACAGCCAGAAAACAAGAAAGAGCTGTGTAGCCAGTTGTTCCAGGACACTTAATCCATCGAGCCTTCGCCATTCTACCCTTGGGCTTAGGTTGAGTCAGTTGTGATTTGCTTAAAACCATGAGAATTCCCTCCTCCTCTCAAAAAAAAAAAAAAGCAGCCAGTTGTAAAGTTTGTCAAGAAGTGTGGGGGGGGGGAAACCCAAACCACAAACCAGGGGCTCATGCTCCACTTTTAACATTATGAATCAGTGGCTGGTGATCAGCCAACTGGCAGTTCTCCACCTGTGGCATCTCCGTGCTTCTGAATGCCAAAGCAAGCACTTTGTTCTATCTAAAAGCCTTTGCATTCAGCTGGGCAGATTTGTTCTTATGCTGCTGGTTACACAGTGGGTCCAGGACCACTCAGTCCCACATGAACCTCCCTCAAACGTCATTTTTGGGGCTAACTGCTACAAAGCCACCCAAGTCAAGCCTTGTTGCATTACCACGCTCCTACTGAGAGGAAAGCAGGAGTTTTGGGTCCAAACACTTCTTTCAAAGAGTAGATCTATCTTAAAAAAATGATATATCATAGCAGAGGCCAAGCCAGCAGCAGGGAGTCATGAAGCATCAGTCACTCTTATCTAATGGAGGATATATCTAAAGCCCAAGCAAAAATGTCTGAGCTGCTCAGGTACCCCCATACAAAAGGCTTTATCCTCTCTCCTATCCCCTAAATCCCAACTTCTACCATTTTGGGTCAATCACTCGCTCCAGCACCAAGACATGGACTTACACTGAGACTTTTTTTTCCCCACTCCCAGGACCAGAGAATTTCCCTTGGCTTTTAGATCTAACACAAGCTGGGCTCAACCTTACTCCAGTGCTCTCCATGTTCTGGAGGTGATCCAACATCCCCCGGACTCACAGAGGTTTTCCATTGGTTTTACTGAGTTCTGGATGAGGGCCTTAAAGACATTTTCTTGCCTTCCCCCCTCCCCCCCCCCCAGCTTAGCAGAAGTCAGAACCACTTTGCCTGCAGTTTTACAAGAGGCAGCTGGTGAAAGGTTAGATAACCAGACAACACAGCCAAACCCAGGGGAATCTCAAGAAACCCCTACTTGTGGGGTTTTATGCCAAGTTATTGCTTACAGCCTTCTTTTTTTCAGGAGACGGCTGTCTATAAGCCAGAAGTTCCTTTCCTCTTTATCTAACAATCAAGTGCCCTTTACAAGCCATCTCCAACACATGGACCAGATGTGCATTTTAACTGCAAGTTCATGGGGAAAATGGCAATAATCTACCACAGAAGCACCAGGTAGAAAAATTGCCTAGCTTGCAGAGTGGGATCGGTCTTTCTTCACTCACAACCTTCTAGCTCGTGTTCATCTTGAGCCTGTTTTTAGCTGAAGATTGGACAATGATCCGAGATAAGTAGGTTGCATTCGCAGTAGAGATGCTTTCCTGGCCCAGCAGGAAACAGGAACACCTCATAACATGCCCAGAACCCCTTCAGATTCCTTGGCAACATGAAGCACGTGCAGCACCTCCAGACACCAAGGAGGCAGAATTTCAGGAGCCTGAGAGAAATGGTGCCCACAAACCTGAAAAAGAATGTTGTTTTCCATCACACTTACAAGAAAAACTCCTCCCTCCTGTCTCTTTTTCCCCCACCCCGAGAGAAAAATCCTAATCCTAAGGTCTCCAAAGCAAACAGACAATTTTGGGTGCCTTATTTGGGGGTTAAGCTTGAAACCCCTCCTGAAAACTGAATTGAGAGTCTGCATTCAGCATGTTGTAGGACAAGGGAAAAAAGAAAACCTCAGAGTCCTTACAGGCATCTCACACAGATGCTGTCACAGAGAAGAAAAAAAAAAACACCTCTGGAGGTCTAGAACCAAAAACCATAATGGAATGCCAGGCAAGAGATAGTCTCAACTGAATTCTTTGCTTATCAAGCCCTGGATGCTCTTCTCTGGACCACAGAGAGGATCCCAGAGATGGTTACCAGCCAGACCTTTTCTATGTCTTCCTCCACCTTCTGGACAGGCTCACACACTCTCCACCGTAACAGGGAGAGATTTAGAAGAACTTACTCTAAGAGTTACAGGCCACTTGAAAAACCTGCCCTAACACAAGTCTATTATTGTACGCCCTGTTTACTTAAATTCATTCCACAGCCTGGGAGACTTTGCACAAGGAAATTTACAGCTCAAGTTAATAGAGCAAAATGTAAAACTGCTGGCTTTTGGCTGGGGCTGCAAGCAAAGGACAGGCACAGGTTGTGACTGGGGGTGTTTTCACAGGGCCACTGACACAGAATGTGTTTTCAGGGAGTATTTATTTTAAATAAGGAAAGTTTGTACAGCTTGAGAAAATTATTGGGAAGGAAATTAAATCTCGTTCTGTTGCTCTTCCGTCTCACCTTGACACTTGCAGTTCTCCTCCCTCCCCCAGGGCTTGGTTAGGGCAGGTTTCACTTGCAGAAAATTGCCTTCCTCATGCACACTGATTTACAACCAGCTCGTGGACCAGCCTTCTACACCCGTTTCAGGAGAGAAGGGGCAAGCGAGACCCACTCCTCCCCTAGCCAGACCCCAGGCTGCAGTTTGGGAGCACGGGGATGCGTGGTATCTCAAGGACATTGCCTCCCACCCCGAGCGATCTGCAAAGAGAAGGGTGGGACCCATCAGTTGGGATCCCCCTCGGGCAAAACTACCCCCAGTCAAGCAGGGGATGGGAAGAGAGCAGCTTTCTTCCAAAGCTCCTCCAGAAGCACCAGAGCCGATGCCACCCCAGGCACAGTACGGCCACTGGGACCAGCACAACCTCTTCCTCTCCTTCCCAACACCTCCCCACCGCAGTGAGCTGCACCAGAAAGCCCAGCACCGTACACAAACAGCCACACAGCAGGGTCCTTTGGTGCAGCCCCATCAGTATTTAGAGGCCTTTTCATTTATTTTTCTATCTCCCAAGAGTTTCCTCCCCATGCTGGTACTATAGGGTGGGAATGACAAAATATAAGGCCAAAAGGAGCCATATGAGGCAACAGCACCCCAGTTTCCTCTAGGCACAGCCATCCACGCTATTCTCCACCCCAAAAGGCCCACTGAATCCCCACTTCCCCCTCCTACATCCATCAGGCACACCACAAAACCACTCCTCAATTCCCCACGTCACTAAAAGGCCTGAAATTCAAGAGAGCAAAAGCCTCAAGAGGCAACGACATGCAATTAGCTGGGTGAATCCCTAGTGCGCATCTCACAGGGTGCCTAGATCCCAAGGGATCCAAACCTACCACCCCTGCCACCTAAGAAACCCAGCAGCAACCAGACGAACGACGTCTGGGGAGTCAAATCCTCCCTGCGATGCGGTGGTGGGTTCACCTGCCTCATCCCACAAAAGCAGCCATCTGAGCGAGCATTCGAGGACCTGCATCCCACAGAACAGGTTCAGCCCGACTCCAAACCCTTCTGCATTTCCACCTTCCAGAAATTCCTCCTCCCACAGGTTAAAAAAAAAATAATAATAAAGAAATCCTGGCTGAGACCTTCAGCAGGTGTCAGGCAGGGCATTTCCCTTCCCATCAAGCACGGCAGCAGCGAGACGGATTGACTCAGCAGGTACTTGCTGTGGTTCAGCTGGAGCTAAACCTCCCTGACATAAAAGCAGCAGAACCCAACACGTTGCAGCGTTGCCGAATCCCCAGAAGGGCCCGATAGGAGGTTTCGCTTCATCTGTCACAGGGGACATTCATTCAGTGCACAGGGATTGGCAGGGTGCTCTCTAGAAACAGTACCTGGGGGGAAAATAAAGGTTCTGAATTTATATTTGGGGATGGGCAGGGGCAAGATGAAGGTTTTTGGAGACAAGGTGTCTCAGGCTTGTCGATCCCGTTGTAAGCCATGTGTAACTGGACTTATTTAGGGCTACCCAGGGCCTCTTGCCCCAGCAGAGGTTATTTCAGCTCACACTTGGCTGTATCAAGATCAAAAAAGGGTTATTTTTCCTCTGGGTGAAACATCCCAAATTGAGTAAGTTCAGTTGTACCAGTTCAAGCATAGGGATGGATTCCATAGGATGAAATCTGCATTTCTCACCTGAAAAACCTGAGCTGTGTCCTGGAGTGTCACCACTGACAGCCAATGGCCACACACAAAACCATGGCTTGTCCTGAGGTTTCCACCTGAAGGTTGGGTTGCTCTTTTGAGCACGGGGTCTCATGGAGGAGCCCTCATCCTTTCTCTTTGACCAACTCCTAAATCAAACTGCTCCTTAAGAGTGTGGTGATCCCCTCCCATGCACCATCAATTCCTGCTGCCATCAGCGGGCACGGCAGACAGCTCTCAACATCTTTAGAGGGCTCCAACTTGTGTCCCTCAAGAAGCAGAGTCATTCAAGGGACCTCAAGTCCTTCGACATCAGACAGGAGGCAGCAGCATCTTGTAGATTCAAACAGATTGCACAGGGGGTTGGTTTTTTTTTTTTCAGAGCGCTTGAAACCTGATGAGTAATTAACTCTGACACCCTTAGGTGTTATTAATCCCACTAAAGAGGGGAGGAAACCTGGAAAGGAAACCAGACAAACCCTTGGACCCGCTCCAGTTTGCCTCGGGAGCGAAGCTTGGCTTGGAAGAGCGGCGCCGCTCGCCTGGGGCCACGCGTGGAGTCCATATCAGAGGGAAGAGGGATGGAGCTTCCCTGTCTGCAGGAGAGCGGGTACTTCCCCGGCCGGCGGCGAGGTGCGAGGCAGGGAAGCAGCCTTGGCAGCCCCTGGGGAGGGGGGGGAACCTGCCCCGCAGCCCCCCCTGGCAGAGTCACACCGCCCCCGGCGCTGCAAAGCCTCCGACATCTCCTTTCAGTGCAGGCTTTTGTGCCAGCACGTCCCAGAAAGCTGGCTTTGTGGCAGCTCCAGACAGCTCCTTCCCTGCCTGCGTTTCCCCCCACACACATCACAACGGGCTTCTGCAGCAGCCAGCTCCTCCTGAAGGGCCACCAGGCCAGGCTCGCTCTGTGGCAGGGCCCAGGCACTGGTTTTTGCTTCCCCAGGTTAGTGATTTTTCCTATCTCCTCCATCAGTGAGGCTCCATTCATTAAAGCCTCCAGAGGAGCTCAGCAGCACCCTAGAGAAGCTAATGATTGCCTCCTCCACAGCTTCCCATCCCTCCTGGATCCCAGAGACTGAGGGTTTGAAGTACAGGCCACAAGCAGGCTACAATAGACTACATTAACCCTGGGACAAGATCATTTGCACCCTTAGAAATAGGCATGGCTACCACTTCTCCCTCCAGATGACTCCAGAGTTACACCAGGACCTCTATATCTGGCTGGGATCCTACTTCTAATTGAAATAGGAACCATAGCTGTAACCAGGACACAAGACATTTGTTGTCCCCTTGCAAGGTCAGCCTTTTAAGTCCCCTTACACAGCAGCAGGAAGGAAAAACACATTGCTTCACCAGGTAGCTTGAAGATGGTCCCCTGAAGAGCAGCCTTGAACCCAAGTGCCACCAGCAGGAACCAGGGGTCTACTCATCACAGGGCTGCACGTCTCGCTGAGTCTCACAACTTCAGGTGTAATTGCTAATTTGGTTTGAGATGGAGGATGGGTTACCCTTTGTGAGTTACCCGGGGCTTCAAGAAATCTGGCTAATTAATCTGATTAGGACTGCACCACTCGGATAACCCAACCTCCATCCAGGCTATAGAGCCACCTGCCTGTGCCAGGTTTGCTGCCACCCATTTCAACAGTGGGTACTGAGATGGGGCACAGCCCTAGAAGAGGCCACTCACACCACCCCCTATGGGGCACAGCCCTAAAACAGGCCACTCACACCACCCCCTATGGGGCACAGCCCTAAAAGAGGCCACTCACACCCCCACTATGGGGCACAGCCCTAAAAGAGGCCACTCGCACCACCCCCACTATGGGGCACAGCCCTAAAAGAGGCCACTCACACCACCCCCACTATGGGGCACAGCCCTAAAAGAGGCCACTCATGCCATCCTCCAAGGAGGCACCATGCCTCCCTACTCCCCAGGAGTACAGCCCCGTGGCTCAAGACCCATCAGAAGGAAGGTGCCGTGGAGGATCAGTCCATGTGGGAGCCCTGGGTGCTCCCCTGGCTCTATCCCAGTTTTGCAGTTGGACCCCGCCAGCCCCATCCCTTCCCCGGAGCAGGGAGGTGACCGGCCTGGAAGTGCCTGCTGGAGGCTGCCCTCCCCCGGCCCCCGCAGCCCGGACCGGCTTCTTCCTGGGGCCATCTAGTGGCATATTTTAAGAGTTCCTTAAAACACCAGCACGAGCACCTGGAGTTTATGCAAACACAGGCTCCATGGGAGCCCGATGTGCATCCTGCCACATCCCAGCCCAAACCGGCATCTCCAGCGCAGCCATCACCTCCAGCACCAGCTCCGAGTCCTTCCTCTGAGAAACCAGGACCACCATGTGCTCCTTTTTCCTCCTCTATGTACTCTCTTTATGTACACAGCATATAAAGTTTCTTAATCCCAAAAAAAAGTGCCTGCTGCCTTTCACCAAGGTAGCAGGCTGATTAACCATGAGAAAGCCATTTGAGTCACCGAGCCTGGCACCTCTCAACCAGGCTCAGAAGGACCAGGGCTGCTAACTCCAAGGGGTTTTTCTCCTTCAAAGTTAAGGATTTACACACCAACACCTCTACACCCGTTCTTTTGTTAAATCAGACACTCTTCAAATCACTTTTCACATCACGTGGACGTAGCCATTTCTGTGCACCAAGCCCTGGATCAAAAATAACCTCCTTCTTCCTAAAGTGATTTAAATAGAACAGAAGATTCCATTCCCTCAGTGCCAAGGTCTTGAGTCTATCTACCCACTGGAAACCCAGCAACTGGCTCTTCAGCCCTCAGCTGAAGTACATGTCCATAATGAACATCCCCCCCTCCACCTGAGGCTGATAGGTCATCAATAAGTTATCAGGAGACCAGCATTTATGCAATGGTTGGGGGGTAGGTGTGTGGTTCCTGCCTCACACCCTTCTGGAAGGAAAACAGGCTCCTAACATGAAGATAAACCAGTATTATGCTTCTGGTCTTCACCAACCTAAATGCAGATGTAGACTCTTGGGAACATAACACAGCCTTAGAAGGTTGTGTTGGTCACTCCTCCATGCAACATCTCATTTTCTAGCAAATGAAGAATTAACTCACAGAATCACAGAATTGTGGTGGTTGGAAGGGACCTCAGAGATCATCGAGTCCAACCACAAAAAAAAAAAAACAA
>JAOQGH010000005.1:19698294-19713158 GCA_025769975.1 Gallinago jamesoni | reverse complement strand
CCCCCCCCCCCCCCCCCCCCCCCCCCCCCCCCCCCCCCCCCCCCCCCAAGAAAAAATTACAGAAGAAAAAAAAAATCAAGAACTTCTCAACATTTATATAACACAAAATATACCTTCATCATTTTTATTTTTTTTTTTTCCTTTGAACCAGCTCTGAGCACCTGACTTTCAAGCCAAGAAAATATGCACTCACTCAAACAAAGACGACAATAAGCACAGTAGTAAAACTCCATCGTGGGGTCGGGGGCTTTTTTTTTTTGGACACAGCAAGGAAACGGGGGGGGGGGGATAATACAAAGTAAAGAAAATCCTAGAATCTTCATCACTTTTTTTTTTTTTTCTTTCTCTCAAGCCACTGGAGAAGCCTGTAGTCGTGTATTAACGCGTATCATTTTGTTGTTGTCGTTGACATTTTATACGGAAAGTAGCACTTTGAACACCGAAGAAATCGAGGATTAAAAGCTACCATGGCACATCGCTTTTTTTTTTTTTTCCTTTTTCTCTCTTTTATTTTTTTTTCATCTTTTAAAAGGTCTTTGATTAATTTCGGTTGTTTCTGCTTTGCCTTTTGCATTCGGCTCCTTTACGAAAGGGCAGGTTTTTCTGGGGTGAACTCCGATTTTAAAAGCGAGCCCTCGGAAACGGGGGTATTTCTCCTCTGGGTCGGGGTGTATATTTAAAGGAATTACGAACTTGAAATGAAAAAGACTAAAAAATCAAAACAGAAGGAGAAAAGAAAAAAAAAAAGACAGCTGCAGTCGTATTTACAGAGATATGTACAATGTCAATAAATTAAAGTTTAATTTCGAGTATTCATATTCCACGTATTTACAAGAGTTATCAAATAATTACATAAATACTTTGTTTTAATAATAGTGTCCGCTCTTTTCTTCTTCTCAGTATGTTTAAACCTTGTTATTGCATATACAATTAAAGAGGGAAAGCTGTGATGAACCTACAGTCAAGCTACAGACGGTTTTAGATAAAATAAATTCACTTTTTTTTTTTTTTCCTTTCCAACTACACTTCTTACTGTTGTTGCTACAGGGAGGACGTTTAAGGTAGAGGGACGAGGGTCTTATTTTTGTTTTTTATTATTATTAATAATATATTTTTTTCCCTGGGATTTGAAACGAGCATTAAAAATAAACAACAAAACCCCATCGAAATAAAAAAATACACCACCCCCCCCCAAAAAAAAAAGACCCAAAAAAAAAAAAGCAGACTACTATGGAACATGCAAAAAAGCCACCGACTGGCTCTCAGACATCACAATAATATTTTAAACACACAGCTTCCCTTAATATCGACTCGGGGGGTTGTCGTTAACAACCCGCCCAGGAAACAACTGTTGAAGAACCGATATGCGAGTTACTTACACACTTTTCTTTCGGAAAGAAAAAAAAAAAAAAAAAATCACTTCTCTTACTTAATTTTTATTCATACGTTTGTTTGATTTTTTGTTTTGTTTTTGCTTTTAGTTGATTCTTTCCTTTTTTTTTCTTTTTTTTTGTTTTGTTTTGTTTTTACACAGTTTGGTGTTTTGTTGGGTTTTTTTATAAAAAAAAAAAATAAGAAAGGAGGATGCTACAGCCCTACCGGTGACCCTGCCGGGCCCGCCCGCTCCCTGCGAGCAGCCTCCGACCCAGCTCTCCCACCTCGGCTCCGCTCCCCCATCCCCATCCCCTCCCCTCCCCCCCTGCTTCGCCAGCTACCTTTTTGCTGCTGAGAGCGGACACAAAGCCGGGGGGGCTTCTATTTTCAAAAAAAGAGAGAGAGGGAGAAAGGGGAAGAAAAACCAAAATGAAAGAGGGAGGTAAAAAAAACCAAAAAAACCAAAAAAACAACAACCCAAACAACTCGCGGGTGGAGGATGTGGTTTCTTTCAAACAAAGTGCACTGCGAGACTGATTTGAAATGAGCTCCCGGAGGCCGGGGGTGTTGCGGGGGGGGGGGAGTTGGGGGGGTTATGGGGAGCCGCTGCGGGATCTGTCCTGCTTGGGGTCGAGCCCACTGACCAGGCGCTGGATGTTTTGCAGTTCGCTGGTGGCCGCCTCTTTGTCGGCTCCCAGTTTGGGGGAGAGGGAGACGGAACCGGAGGAGAGGGTGGAGGAGCGGCTGGTGAGGTCCGAGGAGGAGTCCAGGGGGACGGAACCGGGGGGGCTGGTGGTCAACCCCCCGGTTTTAACCTCGCCGGAACCGCCGGCCAAGCCGGGCAAAGCGGTGGTGAGGAGGCTGCTGCCGTCGGGGAGGGGGACGGGGAGGGGGTAGGGGCTGTAACGGAGCCGGGGCCGGACGGCGTTGAGGAAGGGGTGCCGGTGCACCGAGCTGGAGGCGGCGCTGGAAGCGGCGGCCGCCGCCGCCATGTAGGTGTAGGGGTAGGGGAAGAGGCTTCCGAAGGGAGACATGGCCAAACCCTGCGGGAGGGGAGGAGAGGAAAAAAAAAAAAAAAAAAAAAAAAGTCACCGGCTTGGACATCCCACCCCCCACCCCCCCAACACCGGGGGATGCTCCACGGGGGGACCTCCCCAACCCCCCGCGCATCCCCACGCACACACCGCTGGAAGAAGAGCGGCCAGAGTGCTGCCCAGGGGAGGGGGTCGACTCACATCATCCCCCCCCACACCTTATACTGCCCGCTTCCCCCCCCCACACACCACCTTGAGGTAGCCCCTGTTGAGGGTCTGCCCTGTCCGGCCCCCCTCCCGCTGCGGGGGTGGAGGGGGGGGTCACCAGGCTGCGGTGTCTCTCCCCCCACTGTCCTCCACGGGGGAGATTTTCTTGCGCGGGGGGGGAACTCTCACTCCCTGCAGGAATAACCGGGTCCCCCCGCCCCCGCAGGGCAGCCCTGGGCATCCCTCTTCTTCCCCCCCCCCCCCCCGCCCTTTCCCGACGGCGGCTCCGCTCCGCAGGCTGGGACGCGTCCCGCACCACGGAGCTGCGGGTTGGGACTGTCCCGGGGGAGCCGCCAAAGACGCCCCTGAGGGTGAGGGGGGGCGGGGGGTGAGGGGGGGGGTGGGAGGGGACACGGGACGACACAACACAGAGGGCCTGGCCCCAGCGCGACGTCGCAGGGAGCACAGGAGCTAGAGGAGAGCGGGGAGGGTGGGAGAGCGCCGGGACTTCAAGCTGCCCCCCCACCCCAAAACCCCCTCCCCCCACCTTGGGACTTTCCCATCTCCTCCTTTCCCCCCAAACCCAGTGCCTGTCCCTGCAGAGAGACCCGGGGGGGGGACACCCACAACAGGGGAGACTAATTGGGGTGTGTGTGCCCTATAGCCCCCACCTTTCCCCCAAGACGGAGCCCCCCCGTGCTCGGGGGGGGGGTGGGGAGTGCGGGGGGGGGGTGGGGTGGGATGCGGTACCTGAGAAGCCAGGACGTGCTGCTGGAGGTGGAAAGGCAAAGCAGCCGCCGACGCTCCCGAGAGTCCCTGGGCCGCCGCCGTGGCCATCACCGTGTTGTCCAGTCCCGAGACCCCGGCGGACGCCCCGGAGACGGTGGCCAGCAGCGGCCCCATCCCCGCCGCCATCCCGGAGAAGGCCCCCCCCATGGCGAACTGCCCGGGGTGCAGGAGGAGGGGGTGCCCGTTGCCCAAGGGGTTGAAGAACTGCTGGCCGGCCAGGGCCGGGGGGAAGCCCAGAGGGTTCTGCAAGTGGCCCTGGCTCAGGTGGGCCGCGCCGTCGGTCTGGACCGTGAGGGGGGCGAAGGGCTCTTTGCCCAGGAGCCGGTTCTCATCTACTTTGGGGGGGTCCCTGAGGGGGCTTTTCAGTTCCTCGCCGCTCAAGCTCCCCCCCCGGGTGCTGGAAGAGATAGTAGCCGGGCTGTGCCGGGAGTCCGGAGGGGCTTTCTCCGTCCTCTCTCGGCTCCGATTCGCCGTCGAATCACCTGGGAAGAAGTGGCTTTTGGTAGGGCTGGCCCCTTTCTCCCGGGGGTCCTCTCCAGCCCCCCCGGCCGGCGCTGGGGTGGGGGCGGTGGTCGTGCTGATTTTGCCCGACTCGGTGCCGTCCAGCAAGGGCTCGTCTTTGCTGTCGGCATCGCTGTCTCCCTCGCTGGGGCAGAGATCTGCAAGACAAAGGGCAGCCCCGGGCTGGAATCCGGCACCCCACGTCCCTAAACACCCCCCTTCCCCCCCCCGTCGGGCTTCCCGGCCGGCCAGAGATCGTAATGTAAATAATTCCCTTTTTTCTTTTTATTACAGAAATAAACACACACACGGAGTCCCACCGCCCGCCCCGTCCAAGCCCCGCACCCCCCACCCCCCCAAACCTGACGGCTCCGCTCCGCCGGGACCGTCTGGGGTGGCGAGAGCCCCCGGATAAACACACACACACGCACACCCCCCGCAGCGTCCTCCCGGCGGGGTTGGAGGGCTCTGGGAATATTGGGAATACGTCTCCTAAGAAGTTTTCCAAAGTTTTCAAGCCCTTTTGCCGGGTAACTTTTAACTTTGAGCGCACCCTCCAGCCACCACCACTCGTCTCCATCACCCTCTGGACCCCCCCCCCCCTTCCTCCTCCTCCTCCTCCTCCTCCCTAAACGCATGCAGGATTCCTCTGCACTTCATCTCCTAATTTCAGCGCCCCAGGTGCGAAGCTCTGGTTTTGCTTTTTCGGGTCCCCTCCCCTCGGCAGGACTTGAAACAAACGAGTAAAGCAACAACCGAAAAAAGGAAAAAAAAAAAGGAAAAAAGAAAAAAAAGGAGGTTGTTTCCTCCTCCTGGATGGATTAATAGATGGGAGAAAGCTGCAGACAGCTCCCAGCCCCGCACAGAGAGAAACCGAGGGTGATTTTTTTTCTATAACAAAGTTCGGGATTGTATCCAGGGGAAAGATCCTTCCTCTAATAACAGATTCAGAGAGGAATATTAATGGAGTGACTCCAGTTTTGAACTTTTGCCCCGTGGTCTGTCTTTGCTCCCTTGACTCGGAGCTGGCTCCTTCCTGAAGCCAGGAGGGGAGGAATGAAAGTGGAGGGGGGGGAGAGGGAGAAGGAGAAAAAGGGAGTGAGGGGGGGGGGAGAGAGAGAAAAAGAGGGGGAGAGGGAAAGGAGGAAAGGAGGAAAGGAGGAAAGGAGGAAAGGAGGAAAGGAGGAAAGGAGGAAAGGAGGAAAGGAGGGGGAAAAAGAGGGAAAGGAGGGGGAAAAAGAGGGAAAGGAGAGAAAGAAACAAGAGGAAAGAGAGAGCAGAGACAAAACAGAAGGAAAGATGAAGGAAGGATGGACAGAAGGACGGGAGAAAGGCCAGTGCCTGGGGGCAAGGGTGCAGGCCCGGGGTCCATCTCCCCATAGAGCAGGCACCCAGGCTCTCTCAGGGGGGAGTTAAGGGGGGGTCCGGGGGCCGCAGCTCTCACCTTTGAGGCTGGAGGTGCCGACAGCGGGCACGGCGGGGCAGGAGGACTGGGCGAAGCACTTGAAGGCCGTCTGCTCGTTGGACGACTCGTCCGAGGTGGGGTTTTCCTTCTTCTGCCTCTCGTCGTACACCCGCATGGACTGCAGGGTCAGCTGCTTCCTGAGGGCACACGCACCCGCTGGGCGAGCAGACCCCAGAAACCCCCCCAGGGGCCCACACCAGGATCCCCCCCATCCCTTCCCGAGTCCCTGTTTGGGGTTGAGAGGGGCAGGGGAATTAAGGGCTAAGGTCCTCTAGAGTTTTTTTTTGGGGGGGGGGGATGGATGGAGGCCTTTCTCACAGGCAGGACTTGGCTGCTAATGAGAGGAGATTTCTTGGAAGCCAGGGCAGATATTAAAGACAAGGAGGGGAGGGGGAGAGGGAAGCATTCCCTGGAGATTAGCTTTTTAAAACGCGAGGATGTTCCAGAGATATGAGCCATCTTAATGGTTGCAAAGATTGCGAGGAAGTGGTTATTTTGTTAGGCACTTTATGTAATCTTGTCATCCAACAATTAGCCCGGAGTAAAAAAAGAAAATAATAATAAAAAAAAATAAAATCTATTTATATTTAGAGAGAAATTAGAAATCATTTCCGTCCTGTGGCTCCAGCATTGGCTTTATTTTCACACTGACGGACAAGAGGAGCTGGGGGGTGTGTGTCTGTGTGTGTGTGTGTGTGTGTATGTGTGTGTGCTGGGCTCGGTGCTGAGCAGGGAGAAAGGCCTCTTGTTTAACATTACATTCTCCTCTCGCTCCCCCCCCTTTTTTTCTTCTTTTTTTTATTTATTTATTTATTTAAAAAAAAAAAAAGAACAGATTTATTCATTATCTAAACCCGAGTGGAAATGGCTAAAATACCCTGTCTCCTGTAACAAACCAAAGAAGTACCCTCCATCAAAGAAAAATAAATAGTCATCCCTTCTCTAATTTTCGCCGATATTAAAAATAAAAATTGCAAGTCCCATTAAAATGAGTTCTGTCCCATTTTCTACCTGGGGCACAAACTCTGTCCTGCTGCTTTTGGAAAAAAAGAAAGAATCTTCTCTCGTTAATTACTTCCATATTCACGAGACACCTCTGTCAAAACAGTTTATTTATACGTTTCTCCTCCACGGTTTAGCCTTTTCGATCCATTCCCCAGGAAAACGCCAGAGATTCAACCCTCTCTTCTCCCTCTTTCCCAGTCCCAGATACACGCTATAATGGGATAATCCTCTCAAAAGTTGAAAGGAAACTCTTTCCCCTGGTCACATTTCCTCAAGGTACCACCAGCCCTTTGGCCATCCCCCCCCTCCCCGATGTAAAAATAAAATCAACGTGGAAAGCAGGAAAGAATTCCCATGCAATCGGTTTGATTCTGATCCTGATGAATTTTGGCGGGGGGAGGAGGGGGGGGGAGCATGGTTTGGAGGCCAGGCGAGGTGATTTTGACCTCTCCTCGTGCTTGAAGCTTTACACGCAAAAACCAAACGAAGGGGGCCTCTAGATAATCTGTCCAGACTCACCTTTTTTCCCTCCTGCCATTCCCGGTGTCCCGAAAACCTTTGGCGAAGGGGTTGTTGTCAATTTTTAATTGAGTGATCTATAGGATAGAGAAAAAGAATTAAAAAAAAAAAAAAATACAGGCAGGGAGTTGGGGCAGAAATAAAGAGATTTTTGTAATAAAAAGCAACAGCAAAAAACAAAAAAAACACCAAACCCTCCTCTCCCCAGTTCCACCAGCGCCAGGAAGACCCCGGCGGGAACAGGGGGCACAAGTCCCTGATTTTGGGGTGAATCTCTGCCTTTTCCCGTGTCGGTGGGGGGGCAGTCCCCCCCCCCCCCCGCCGGGCTGGCCGGTAACCGGGGCTGCGGTGGCAATGAAAGAGCCCCGTGTTGCTGCCACCACCGCATCGGAATTAATTTAGCCCTGCAATGCGATCCACGCGAGGTATGCCTGCGCTTAAAACTCTTTAAATGCCATAATTAAACCGCAAAGGAATCATGCCCACCCCCTTGCTATAATAAAATACTTTATATAAGCGCGTTACGCTCCGTGTTCTGGGGCGCCGAGATTTATTTTTTTTGGGGGGGGATGGTGGGGGTGTTGGAAGTTTTTTTTGGGGGGAAAGGCTTGGAGTTTTTCTTCGGGATTCAGGTTTTGGCAGGGAATGGTTGTTCCTTCCCGCTTTTGGAGGGATGGGGGAACGCGGAGAAGCCCGCGGCTCCTTCCCCGTGCCTGCGCGGACCATGCGCGGAGGCGGATTCAAAGCCCGGCCGGGGGCTCCCTTCGCTTTAAGGGGATGCGGGCGGAGGGGACGGGGATGCCTCTTGCCCGCACCGCCCCTGGAAGCGCCGCAACCCTCCAGTTTGAAAGGAGAGCGGGATCCCGCACAGCAAAACCCCTGCCCGAGTGCGGGGCAGGACCGGCTCCTGAGTTACACCCCCCCGCTTCCTCCTCCTCCGCCCCCGCGTCGCACATGCGGGACCAGAAAAGAGCAGGAAAACCCACTGGTTAAAAAAATAAATAAATAAATAAAATAAAACCCACAAAACAGCAGGACTTTTTAATCCAGGTGATCCCGGGCCGTGCCTTCTGACCAAGGCAGCTCCCGCAGCGCCGGCACCAAGGGCTCCCCCGCCGTTCCCGCACGCCCCTTTCCAGCCGATTTCATGGCAATCAAGACAAATATGCTCATTTCTGTCCTTCAAGCGAGCCGGCCCCAGCTGATAGAGCGGGGGGAACAGCCCCGCTGATAAGTCCCAAAGCAAAGTCTACTCTCTGTACACGCATTTTCTTTCCGTTTCCTTGCGGGAGCAGAAAGAGAGGAAAAAGAGCCCGAGCCCCGAGGGAGAAGTGGCTTTTTGGAAACCGAGGGCAGAAAGGTGCAGAGGACACCCCCCCCCCCCCTCCTTTTCATCTCTTAAAATTAACTTTGGAAGGATGAGGGGACAGAGAGGGACACGGGGAGGCTGCAGCGAGCGGGCACCGCACATCCAGTGCGCTTAACGCACACAAAGTTAGAATTTATAGATAGAAAGAAAGAAAAAAAAAATAATCAAAGCCCCCTTTCTGGCTCCTTTGCTTCCTTCCACTTGACTTAATTATCGTAAATTCGCCCTTTGCCACTCTCCCAAATATACCACCTTCGTCGCCAGCGACAATAAAGCAGCAGAAATGGGAAGGCAGCGGCCGCAGCGCCGCAAAAACGCTCCCACTGGCTCTTTCAGCCCTTCCAGCTAAATCCAAGCGAGATACCCCTCTCTGATCAGAGCATATTTCTGCACCACAAAAAATAATAAAACACTGCAGGATGCAAAAAAAAAAAAAAAAATATATAATATATCATAATATAATAATAATAAGAACCAGACGTGCGCTCCGGCCTTATTGCCAATTGCTGTTAAAGGAGCTAAAACAGCACAAAGGCCAGGAAGAATTACAAAATCTCCAGCCCCGCTGCTGCTCTCCCCCCTCTGTCTTTCGACACACGGAGCCGATTCTTTTTTTTTCTGTTTTGTTTTGTTTCTGATGCGTCTTAGATTAAATCCACGTTGAGCGCAGCGCGCCCCCCCACCCCCTTCCCCCGAAAAAAACCAACTCTAAACACCCCCCCACCCCCAGACCTCCCTTTTAATTGCCTTCCCCGAGGTCAGTATTAGGAGAATTCCCGACCCCCTCCCCCGGCGCCTTCCCGAAGTTGGATCAAGGAGGTTTTTGAGGGAGAAAGATGAGGGGGAGAGAGAGAGAGAGAAAGAGAGGAGCGGGATGAGCTTCGTGAGTTTTTTTAAGGGAACAATGGAGAGTAAAAGCTCTCTTAAAAGCCAAAACACGTAAAACAAATCCTTTCTTAATCTCCTTACCTTATCATTCTGGTATGCGGTCACTGCGATGAATTCAGTCTCCGGGAAAACGTAGGTCCTGAACGTGCTATAGGGGAGCTTCAGGATATCGTTGGCTCGGACGATGTGGAACCGGGGCTGGTACTTGTGCATGGAGTTTAAAATGGTCTGGGGGAGGGGGGGGGCAAAGGGAGGGTGCAGCGGCCGGCGGCAGAGAAGGGAGGGGGGGGGGGAAAGAAGACGGTCAGCTGGAGCAGCACCCCCACCTCGCACCCCCCTCCCCTCTTCCTCAGCCATCGGCACTTTCTCCTCCTAATCTGCCTTCCCTCTCCTTCCTCCCCTCACTCCTCCTCCTCCTCCTCCCCGCCGAGCACACTCCAAACACACGCACACGCCTTGCAGCATCCAACAAAAAGCAGTGACAGCTCCAGCTCGCCGGGGTGAGGGCTCTCCGCTGGGCTCTCGGGGGGGAAGGGGGGGGGTGTATGTGTGTGTAAAATCCCCAGCACAGCTCTCCTAGGAGAGGGGGAGAAGCTGTTGGGGCTCGGGCCGCGATGCCTTTTGATTAAAAAAAAATATATATATATATAAAATCACGCAAAGAGAAATAAATAAAAAGAAAAGCAGCAGCTACAACAGCAACCCCCCCACCCAGTGCCTCGGCCGGGTCTAATTGCTCGCCCCAATCCACTTAAGGCCTTCTGCGAAAGGCCAAAAAAAAAATAAAAAAAAAAATAAAAAAAAGAATGTATCGTCTAATCAAATCACAGCCAGCAAATGCAATCTTCGGCACATTAGAGATCCCCCGGCCACCACCAGCAAACCCCCGGCTCCGAGGAGGAGGCTTTCCCAGGGATAGGAAAAAATGGGAAGGCTCGTCAGAGCACTTATCAGCAGGTTTGTTTGATTTCACTCTTAGGGCCAGTTTTTATCTCCGCACGCCCCGTAAATGTAAAGGAGTGGATAGACATGAATGGGCAACTTGACCTCTGATTTTAGTCCCTGTTTATTTTCACTCCGACTTGCTTTACACTGTCCAGATTAATATATATTTAAATGTTTGCGCACTTAGGCCTTTAAGCCCTTTATACACACATGCATATCATTTTCCTACGCTTAAAAAGTGTGATCGACTTTATATTTTTTTAAAAAAAATAGAGAGAGACAGATATATAAAGTCACCGCAGTTCCTAGAAATATCGAGTTGCGCTGGGATGGAAATATATCTCCTAAATTAATGCTGGGTGGCAGGGAGAGGGTACGGAATAAACTCGAGTGGTTACTCCTGAGCTCAGCAACAGAAAAAATAAAAATTTAAAAAAATAAACTGAGGGGTATCATAATGCACGACCCCGTGTGCGTGGAGGTGCGGGGGGCTGTATTTATTTCCCATTTTCCCTGCGGGAGCTGCCAGCCGGGGCTGCGGACACGGCTCCGGCCGAGCAGCTCCGGGTCCCACAGCCCCCCCTCGGTGGGAAAAAGATGGGGAAGGGGGGCAAAGGAAGGTGTAAAAGGCACTCACAAATCCGTGCTTGTCAGAGATGTTGTTAGTGAGCTTCAGCTTGTGAAAGGTGACGACTTTGGACATCCATTGTTCGCCGGTGGCCGGGCTGTCCGGGTGGATGTACATTCTCTTTGGCATTTCAGGGTCAGCTTTGCCGGCTACCATCCACCGGGAATTATGGAACTTGTACCTACAATCATCAGCCGCCACGATATCCATCAATAAAATGTACTTGGCCTTTTTATCCAGTCCAGTGCATCTCACTTTAAATGGAGGAAACATTCTCCTATGGGGAGAGAAAAGGGGGGGGGGATATGTGTAAAGAAAAGACAAGACAAAAATAAAATGAAATTAATTACAGCGTTTAAATAAGCTCCAAGCACCAAGTTTCAGCTCTCAGCAGCGGAAAAGTCGTGTGTGTGTGTGTCCCTCCAAAAAAGCTTCCCTCCCTCCCTCAGCGAAAAGGTTTCTCAAACGCCTAAAAGTTTAAGGAGAAAATGGTCCCTGGGAGGGGAAGAGGTGCGTGTTCCCTCGAAATCAGCAGGCGCCTACCCTCTGCCGTTCCTGAACAGCAAAGCCTCACTCGGGGCTCCCAAATCTTTCCTTATTTCCCTTTTTTAAAATTTTTTTTCCCTTCCCCTGCTAAACAAAGAAACGGCAACACCCCGCACCCCCCAAAAAAAAAAAAAATACTCCGCTTGATTCTGACCCACTGCACCCATGGAGAGAGGAGGGGGGGGGGGGGGGTGTTCACTTTTTGTAGAAGTAGGGAAGGGGGGGTGAAAAACAAGGCTGGAGCAGAGGGTAGGGTGGCTACCGTGGCTTTCCCGGGGCTCCAAACCTCCCGGTGATCCCCGGTTTGCGCGGAGGGCTCCCTGCAAACCCCGCTCCCCTCCGAGCCCAGCTCCCGACTGCAACAGGATACCACAAATTTGCTGTTTATTATATCGAGCGGTTGGCATTCGGCAATCCCAACTTAAAAGGAAACACATGACTCCGCAGCGTGTAAGAGCGCTCAGTGCTCGCGGAGGCTTCCGCGCAAAAAAAAACCCCTCCTGACCACAATTAGCAGAGAAAACTTCGGCAGAGCGGTAAAAAAAAGGGAGAAGGGGTTTCTTTTTTTTTTCCTTCCCCTCTCCTTGCTGCTTTTAGGTTTGTCGTGTTGGGGTTTTTTTGGAGGGTTCCCCCCCCCCCCCTTTAGCCTGCAACTGGTGCTCCGCAAGGAGGTGAAGCTCCAGCGAGCCAGCTGAAGGCCATCTAAGAAGACTTTTCAGGAGCGGTGGCTTCCTCGAGTCATTTCTGCTGGCAAATTGCATGCGAATCGTTTGGGAGGTTTCGAAGAAAAAAAAAAAAAAAAAGGAAAAAAAACCCCAACCCAACCCCAAAACCCACCCGGCTGCCCAAGGTGTGGGGGGGTTCTCCCTGCGTGTCATCGCAGCAATAAGCAGAATCGTAAAAAAAAAAAAAAGAGCAGGGCTTAGGGAGAGGGATCCGAGAGGGGTGAAGGTAATAAAAAAAGCAGAAATGCCGAGGGTGGACGCGGCGTGAAGGTTCATTCATTCCCCACGTGAAGGTTTTACACACACACACTCACGCAAACACTCACGCAAACACAGGGACGGGCCGCGCGGAGCCGCAAAACCTTCCCTGCCACTGCGCTTGGGTGGGTTTCTCGGCTTTTTTTTTTTTTTTTTTTGTGCCTTTCCAGCTAGAATTAAGCCGGCACAAAAGCAAGCCCAGATCCCAGCAGAGAGACAGGCACAAGCCAGGCGACTGATAAACTGAGCCCATCTGCCCTCCCGCAGCTCCTGCCCCGCCACCAGCCACACGCCGCTCCAAATCTTTATAATTTTTTTCCCCTTTATTCCCCTTTTTCTATCTTAAGGAAAAAAAAAAATCAGGCCGGCTCCTTTTCCAAGCCCAAATGATTTTCTTTCTGCTTCCAGGTCGTCTTCAGAAAGTCTTAAGCCACTGAACCGTGAAGGGACCCCCCTCGCCCCCCGCACCCGCTGAGCAGGGCCGGTTCGGGGTTCAGCGGGTGAGTTTTTCCCCCGCAGCCTGCTTGCCCGAGACGGGCTGGGCTCTTCAGCTGCCTAAAACTTTCCATAATTCCCGGGGAAAGCAGCTTTACGGAGAAATTTGTCAGGGAAAGAGCCCTGCTCTGCAGCGGCCAGGTGGGGTGCAGAGATTGAGGGATAGGAGGGGAAAAAAGGGGAGGTGGGGGGGGGGGGGAAGGAAGACACGGACCCCCCGACCCAGACCTACCTTCCCGATTTGGTAATCACCATCTCCGTGCCTCTTTTATGGAATTGTTCCCAAAGCTCTTTGGCCTCCAGATGCACTTTGGGATCGTCTTCCACCTCTTCTTCTGGCTCCAGAGTTTTTAAAGGCCTCAGATGGGCTGCTGCCTGGTGACCCAGGGAAGAAAAGGGGATACCAGTCTCTGCAGCCCCCACTAACTGATCCATGATGGGTTTAGCCAGAGCCCCGGGAAGAGAGAGGGCGGCAGCCCCGTTGGGAGGCAAAGCCAGAGCCGGGAAGAAGGGAGGCTGATGTCCCAAAACAGCGCTCATGGCAAAGTCCGGTGCCCGGTGAGGTAAAAAAGGATGATAAGCCATGCTCGTCCCAGGGATTACTGGATCTCTCATCGGTATATTCATCCACTCCACTCCTCCGTCTTCCTACTGCTGGAGTAGTCCCGGAGTGGTTTCTAACAGCACATCACGAAGAAGAAAAATTAAGAGAATAACAACGACAGCAATAAAGCACCAAAAAAAAAAAAAAAAGTAAAAAATTAAAAAAAAAATATAGGGTGTGGGGGGGGAAACAAGCTCTAAACAGCACAGTACATGGGGGAGAGGCAGAACTTCTACAGCCTACAACTTCCCGAGCCGGGGCACATCCCCAGCCCTCGGGACAGCGGATTAACAGGATTGTTCATTATTAGTCTTGCTTTTTTTGTGTGTGTGTGTGTGTGTGTGTTCGGTCTCTGCAGGTTTGTTGGTTGGTTGTTTTGCTGTTGGTTTTTTTTTTTTTTTTTCCTGAGTGGAAGTCCTTGCGCTGGAAAAGAAACGCCGAAGAAGGGAAAAAAATAAAAAAATAAAAAAAAATCCACCGGGTTCGCTGTCTGTTCCTCTTGCCGCAGAAGGGCTGGACAAGCCGAGATCCTTTTTTTTTTTCTTCTTCGTCTTTTTTCTCTTAGTCTCGGTCCCCCTTCTCTTCTTTCGTGGCGGAGGGTGACGGCTCGAAGCTGGGTTTTCTTTTTGGGCGGCTGGCTCTCTCTCTCTCCCCCCCCCCTCCCCCCCCCACCCTTCCTCCGGACGGTCAGGCTGCAGAGCAGAGGCTGGGAAGGGAGGGAAAGCAGAAAGAAGCAAACAAACCCACCCCCCCTCGCCGAGCGAGGAAGGCTCCCGAGCAACCTTCAGCAGCAAAAACTTGTAGGGAAATCTCGTTTCCGCCTCGCCTTCCCCCTTCTCCAAGCAGGAGCTGGTCAGGGTGCCCTGATTTCCATCAGGATCTCTTCTTTCTTTCACCCTGCTCCTTTTCTTTTTCTGTCTTTTTTAATATATAGAGAGATATAATTCTTTTCCCCCTTCTCTTTCTCTTTCACTCTGCCTTAAAAAAAAAAAAAAAAATTAAAAAATCGGGAAAAAAATGACACTCCTATCTCCGCTCCAGCAAAGGAGAGAAGGAGAAAGAGGGAAAGAGAAAGGAAGAGGGAGGGAGAAAAAAAAAAAAAAAAGGAGGGGAAGGAGGAGGGGGGGGGGGAGAAAGAGAGGAAAAGAGAAAGAGAGAGAGAGAGAGAGAGGGAGAAGGAGCCTCTCAGCTCTGAGAATTCCCTGTGAGTCTGTGCTCTGCGTGCACCAGATTGTATGGATGTGTTGTGGGTTACAAGGGAGCTGGAGCCTCCTTGATTGGCTCTTTGACGCTTTCGGACCAATTGTGTGGCTCCATAGGCGTGGTTTTGACAGGTCGAGTGGAAGGGGGACAGAGCCGAGTTATAAAAAGAAGGTGTCGGAAACTGTAACGCTGCAGCAAAGCATCACCAGGACTCCGGGCCGTGTGAATATGTCAACACGATCAGAGGGGAGGGAGCCCGGCAGCACCCGCCTCTTAGATGGGGGGGGGGGGGGGGGGGGGGGGGGGGGG
>JAOQGH010000005.1:19671722-19687289 GCA_025769975.1 Gallinago jamesoni | reverse complement strand
TTTTTTCTTTTATTCCCTTTTTTTTTTTTTTTTTTTTTTTTTTTGCAGCCCATCCACCCGCTCTCCTCCCCGCCTCCGGGCGCCCGCGCCTGTTTTGCTCCAAATGAAGTATTTTACGTGATCGATGGAAGGAGTCATTTGGCCCATAATTAGGTCAATAAAATCAATGTTTATCCCTCTGATGGCCTGAAAGCTAATAAATTCCTCTTTTATATTCGCTCCCTCCCAAGATTAGAAACGAGCTGCCCCAGCCACGGCGGAGCGGAGCGGGGCGGGCGGTAGCCCCGGCCGGCGGGGATGGGAGCCACGCAACCCGGCCCCGCCACCAACCGAGCCTCTCCCCTAAAAAAGGTTTATCCCTCCCCCCCCCCCATCCCTCCCCGCGCCTGTTTATTTTGCAAGACGAGACATTTCACGGCGAACCCGGGTTGAATTTAAGCCCCCCCCCTCCCCTCCTCCTGTCTCGCAGATAACTTCATTTCGCTCGATTCCCTTTGGAGCCCCTGATAAATAAAAATAATTTTTAAAAAGCGAAAAAAAGGCAAAGAAAAAAAAAAAAGCGGAAAAAAAAAAGCAACCCAAGTTTTTTCACGAGCACCCAGGGAGGTTTGAAGGCGCCTCGGAGAAATCCTATTAGAGTTGGGGAAAGTAAAGCTTTTAGGACCATAAAAAAAAAAAAAGGGAAAAAAAAAAAGAAAAAGCGCGACATTTTTACGCAGTAATAGCGAGGAAAAAGCATCCCGGTCCTAATCAGATCAATATAGAGACACACAAATCTCTGCAAAGGTTCACCAGTTTACAGTGGGTTCCAGACCTTTGACATACATTGGGGATTAATTGGGCACTGTCAAGAGTTTTTTTGGGGGGGAGGGAGGGAGAGAAGGTGGGATTCCAGTTAATTAGTCGAGAAATGAATAAAAACTAAACATTATCGGAATTGTCTGCGGGTCCCCGGTTTGTTAGTGGGGATTTGGGGATCAGCTTTTGTGCGCCGTAAATTGGATGTGAGTAGCGTGGTGCTGCCTTACACTGTCGTTTTGTGAACCGGCGACAGCTCCGGTCCCTGGGAAAACCTAAAGTGGAACCCGGGGCCGGTCACGGAGCCTCATTATCTCATGTCGGATACCATCTTTCGGGGAGGGAGTTTAATCAAGAGTGGCACACAAACCCTCCCCTAGCAACCTGGGAAAAAAAAAAAAAAAAAAAAAAACAACCAAAAAACAAAAAACCCACCCACACCGCCTTCCCACCCCTCCGCCCCGCAAAAACGGCCCGAGAGAAAGAGGGGGGGGGGATAGATAGATAGATAAATAAATAAATAAATAGACACACCCCCCTCCCCTTCCTTTCTCGAGTGGGTGAAACAGTCCGACGAACCGGGAGGCGGCGGAACCCCCCCGGAGCCGCCGGTCCCCAGCCGGACACGCGTGGCTTCGGCCGTGCTTGTGTTTGAAGGGCTGCTTCTCCACATTCCCTCCGGCTCTGGTTTGGGGTTTTTTGGTTGATTTTTGCCTTTTTTTTTTTTTTTTCCCCCCCGAAGGAGAAGGGAAGGAGCCGGGCCCGTGCCCGGAGGGATTTTTCCCCGCGGAGCTGGACGGGGCGGGTCCAGCCTCGGCCGCCGCTCCCCTGGCACCGACCGGCTGTTTCTTTCCCTCCTTCCCGGCCTGTTTTCCTCAAGGAACTCCCGGGTTTGTCACCCCCTAGCATCCCTGGTCCCAGCGGCCAGGAGTGGGACTCCCCGGGGCGGGCAGGCGCGGAGCCCCGCGGGTCCGGGCCGGGAGGGGGGGGTTGGGGTGTATCCTACCAGGGTGTCACCCCGGTTGGAGCAAGGGCTTTTCCCTTCCCTCTCCGCAAAGTGAACTCCCAGGCACTCCTCCTCCTGTTCCTGAAGGGTCCCGGCTGGAGAGAAGAGGGAAAAAGGGGGAAAAAAGAGATGGGAAGGAGGGAGGGATCCGCAGCATCTTCCCTCCAGCCGCGGGAGAGGAGTCCTTACCGGGGGGTGAGGGGGGAAACTTTCGGCATCGAAGGCACCGTGTCGGTGCCCCGAGGTCCCCCCGGTTGCTGCTCGGGGCCACCGCGGAGCCCGGCCGGGCTGGAGCGAGGGGAGCAGAGAGGGGGAGCCCTCAGCCCACGGGAACTCACAGCTAGGTGTGGGTGCCCCCCCTCACCCCCCCATCCCGAGCCGCTTTCCGCGCTCTCAGGTTGGGAGGGGACCACGCTGTCCCCTCCCCACCCCACTGAAGGGTCTCTGTGGGGAGATCTGTCGGGGGGGGTCGGGTCCGTGTTCCAGGCTCCGGAGAGACCAGGCCGGGGGGGGGGGGACACACACGACACACCGGAGAGCGGGGGCTCCGGTGGGCAGGGAGGAGATGGTTTTGGTAGGACCGTGGGGCCGGGTACCCCGCCATCCCGCGTGGGGTTGGGAGAGACGGACAGACGGACCTTTCCCACCGGTAAAATCGTTGCCGCGGGTAGCGGCGGGGCCAGAGGGTGAGCCCCGTCCTCCGGGCACACCGTACCCCCCTCCGGGGCTGAGCAAGAAGGGGCCTCGGGGCCACCAACCTCCCCAGCAGCTCCCCGCCACCGCTACCGTCCTCCCGGCCAGCTCCCAGGCCTCCAGGGCCACCGGGGGGGACGGACGGGGACAGGAGTCCCCGTCGTCATCCCCCCCACCCCATCCCGTAGACGGAGCTTGATAGAAACGGGGATGGCAACTCCCCGGGGGGGCATCCGTCCCGGAGAGCAGGGGAAGAGGGGAACCCTCTCCCGGGATGGAGAAAGGGGAATATCGCTGGGCTTTTCGAAAGGGAAGCTAAAAAAAAAAAAAAAAAACCAACAACAAAAAATCCCACCCCAAAACAGCGCCAACACAAAACAAAACCGAAGACCGCGTCCCCGTCCGTGCCCGGGGGCTGCCCTTCATCTCCCGCACCTCCCGTGCGGTCACCGCGGGGCCGGCGACAAGCCAGCGCAGCCCGGAGCATCCCCGCGACCGGGCGGCAGCCTCTGCTCCTCCGGGCCACTAATTGGGTGTGTTTAAAATCAAGGCGGTTAACAAGCCCGTTGTCCTTCCTCACCCCACCCCCGCGTGTGAAACATTGTCATTAGGCGTCTAATATCTTCCGGGGGGGGGGAGGAGAAGGAGAAGAGGCTGCTCGGAAAAAAAAAAAAAAAAACCCAACAAAAAACCAACCAACAAGCAAACAAAAGCCAGTGTGTGAACTCCCAGCGCCCGCCCGCACAGCACGATGCGAAGAGGGTTAATATCAGTTAGCAGTTCTGCAGTGACCTGTAAAGTTGCCTCTCTGGAAAGATTCTTGATGTATTACTTAACATGGCTACACAGTTATCTGTCTCGGCATTAATGCGTCCATTAAATCACTGTTGAGTAGCATCAACCTCCTCCCGAGTCTTTCCGTCCCCTGGGAATATGGTTTCTAAACAGGATCAAACATGTGATGCTGACAAGTCATGAGATAAGTTATAATTAATTAGAGTTTGCTACGTCCACGGAATGGGTACTTGGGGGAGTGGGGATGGACCGGGCCATTAAGGACTTCAGCCGGGAGGGAGGATCTATAATATTGAGTTGGAAAACAAGAAGAAGTAATAATCAAAGGTGGCCGAAGAAAACTGCAAACCTTTAGCTTTCAGAACTCGGTCAAGATTAAAGTCGTTCTTGATGGGAAACACACCATCCCCTTCTTAATGAAAACCATGGGGAGACTGATGCTGGGGATGGCTTCTTAAAAGAGGGAGAGAAAAGCCTCGTTCCAGCTTCCAGGACAAAAATCAACGGCCCAAGGGAAGAAGAGGAGGAGAGGAAGGAGCTGGGAGAAGGCACCCGCCTCGCCCGGCCGAGCAGGGAAACCGCATCCAGAGGTCACGTCCCCCACCTGACACACGCTTTTGGGGTCGTTTCGCAGATGTTCCCCTGATTCAGAAAGGCCCGTGGCATCCCTCCCCGCCTGCCCCACAGCGCCCTGACGCTGCCGAAAACCCCTCTCCTCCTGGCAGACAAATGGCCCCTCTTGCCCTGGGCCGGGGCCAGCCTCCAGCCCTCCCCCTGCCCTCTCTCTGCTGGGGACGACGGTTAAAAATCAGACTGCAAACAAGTGGATTTTGGGTCTGAGCTGCAATAGCCCTTATTTGCTTTGCTTTAACAAACAGCTTGGGGCGAGGGGGGGTGGGGGGTGGGGGGTGTTACTTTCAGGCTGGCTGTAAAAGCCCCACAAAAGGAGGGGAAAGGCAGAGGACGGAGGTTAACCGGCGGCATGGGGTGGCTTTTCATGCCCTTTGAGAGTCAAAGCGATGGCTGGCTTTATTTGCTTGCTCTCTGCAATAAATGGGAGCCCTTCAGGTGAGAAGATGCTGGAAGGGTGGAATGACAGGACAGATTTACACCTGTCCTTACAGCTTACTCTGACAACCCCTATAGCCTACAGAAATGACCAGTGGTGCCGCGCAGTCTGGGGAAGCCAGCAGGTTCACTCTGATTTTTTTTTGTTGTTTTTTTTTTTCTTCCTTTCTCTTTTCTCTTTTCTCTTTCTTTCCCTCTGTTTCCACTCCCCACTCCCACTCCTTACTCCCTTTCCCCTTTTTCTTACGGTACGACACGAGGCACAGAGAGATCACCCCGATTGCCACGCTCCCCCCAGCCACCCCCTTCCCCAAAAAGACAAATATTCTAGCTGACCCCGAGGAGCCCTTTCTTGGCACCTCCTTGGTGGCACAGGGTGCCCAGGCTCCACGGCCACCATGCTCCAGTATCCGTAGGGACAGCCAGGCGATGCCATTTCATCACTGGCCTCCTCCAATTCTTAGCTGTCCCCTCCCAGCCGAGAAGGCAGAGGGGGAGATAACCCCCCCTTATGTCCTGTATCCCCCCCACCCCCAGCCATCCCACCTCGATGACAGAGGCTGTCCAGATGCCTCTGGAATCTAGCCGGACCCGGCTGCCATCTTCATCTGTGGAGAGGACAAAGGCTGCATTCCCCATCTCCCAACCCAAGGGCCTGTTGCCACCTCCTAGTGCCTGCTGAAAGCCCTCCTCAAAGCCAGCTCTCAAGCGTGGCATCTGGTGGAGCCAGGGCCACTCAGCCCCGCATTCATCACTCCTGGACGAAGGGCTGGCTGCAGCCGTTGAGGCTGAGGGCCCGGAGGGTGTTGCTGAGGGTCCCGTCCCCTCCGTAGAACGGCGGAACACGTTTCGGTAACCCCTAGTCCAAACAAAACATCTCGCGAGCGAGCAACACCGGCCCAACATCTCACCACCAAACCTCACACAAACAGCACTTAACAGGACCTTTGGACAGTCTCTTCCAGCACCGGTGCCTTAACTTCTATTCCCAGAGCCAAATATAAACGCCACATGACGTGGCAGTACGGAACTGAGGTCTCCTGATGGATCCCACAATAGATGCCCACGTTCCCAGGACGGAGCTCCTGGGCAACAGAGTGCTCAGACACGGGATGCACAGGAGGTAGGACACCACACAAAGGAACACCAGGTCCTAAGCTGCTCTAAATATCTTCATCTAAAGTTTGATAGATGCCATATTCAGCTCAGGATCTCCAGCTGCAACCCTTCTCCTGCAATAGGCAAGAGAGCCAAAGTCACCTGCTCTTAGAAAAAAAACCCACCAAACCAGAGAAGGTTTCTCATCTCCCTGTGCCTATTCTTAGGTTCATTCCAGCCATGATTTCCCAATTACACGAACTCAAACGGTTTCAACAGAAAAGACTGGGAATGCCTCACAGGAGGACTCTTGCCTCCCCGGGGCTAGGAAAGTCCAGAGAACCTGCCCCACATGAGGCAAGAGCTGGGGATTTGCAAACAGGTCCCTCTGCTCGCGGCCACAGCCCTAAGCCCTGGGCTGGGGTTATAGCCAGGGGCAAGCACTCGAGATTCCTCCAAAATCTTTAGGAACATCTAAGGGTTCGGCACTTCTGAAAAAATCTCTTCGGGCTTCTTCAGATGCCTGGAGAGAGATTTCACAGCTTGCTTCCTCTTCATAGCCGAGTTGTGATTCTCCGGCCTGAAAAACAGTCCGTGCGGCTTCGGAGCGCCTTCTCCAGGAGAAACTCGTCATCTCACCCACCACCCCATAGCATCTCCCCTGGTAAAACTCACCCCAGTGAAGAAGACGGACAAGGATGTCACGAAGGGGAGAGGAGTTAAACTTTTCATAGCCTGGAAGGAGCAGGGGGGGACTCTCCCTGTTGCATTCCCTTTCGGAGGCCGGGGCTTACTGGGATGATTCTGCCAGCAAAGAGATTGCAGGAAGAGATGAGGCCGAAAAGATCCTTTGGAAACTTTTAAAAAAAAATATGGGTTTAGGTGATTTTTGCTTTTCCATTACTTTTTTTTTTTGGATAGCATTCTTTGCAGGTGAGGAGCAACGAGCGCAACCAAGGCAAGAGCCACTCTAGAGTTGATGGAGTGACATTTGAAGGCATCAGGCCAGGTGTGTGACCAGGCAGGGTTAGACACCACAGTGCATCTCCCCATGGAGGTATCAACTCAGCCACCGCCGGCCAGAATTTCAGACAGAGGGTGCATCACGCCTGCGCTCGGGGATCTTGGGTCAACCACAAAGTCAAGTTCAAGGTCTCGTCCTCATAGCTTTAAATGACCTGGACCCCAGCTCTCCAAGAGACCACTTCTCCCCCTGCATGCTGGGATGACTGGAGGTGCTGGAGTTTAGACCAGGAGGAGGTTGCAGAGAGGAGAGTGCTGACAGCAGGCTTTGCTTGGTGAGAGGCCCTCAGAGAGACAACCCACTTCTCACCTCCATTTACCAAAGCCTGGATGTGGTTACCTCCTGGTGGAGATCCACTTGTGGGTGGCTTTTTTTTCCCATCAAGGATTTCCCAGATGGGAATTCATGCATGTTCTGCCCTGCCAGATCCCAGACACGCTGTATTTCCTTCCTACCACCTCTCCCCTTCTTGCAGAGCACAGACAACACATCCAAGGCATCCCAGCAGCGCTGGGCTCGCTGCCTCTCTCCGAGACACAACCCATCTGCATATATTCAATGACCACGTCTGGGAAGTCTGGATGCGTTCAGCCGAGGCATAATTTCCAGGCATGGAAAAGGGTGTGCTCAGAAACCTCAGACATTTTCTAAGCCCGCTCAAGACCCGCCACGATCAGCCCAGCCAAAGAAGCCCTGAAGATGGAGCACATGGCTGGGAAACATCAGGTTTGGAGGAAGTGAAGGACATTCAGGAGACACTTCCGAACGTGCAGTTTTTCTTGCATGACACACAGGGTCACTCTTGTCAACAAATCTCCTATTTTAATATTTCATTAAACTTTAATGGTGTACTTTGAGTCCATGATATAGGCACAGTCAACAAACCTAAAAATCAATTAATCAGTCCCTAAGCTAATACCCACTGAGAGAGAGAGAAAGGCTCCCATTAATTTCTCCGGACTTCAGGTCAAGCCCTAAATGTATAAAGATCAAAAGACCCAGAGATTAGCATTGAGCAAAGTCATCAGCGCTGGGATTTCCAAAGGCCACACTCAGCCCCTTGCAAGTAGACGGGCAAAAAAATATTGACCCAAGATTATTTTTTTAATTCCCTTTTTTTTCCTTGTTGTCGTCACAATGAGGCGACTCTTGATTTTCTTTTCTTTTCTAAAGAAAGGAAACGGTGAAAGAAGCTGTTTGCACTTTTTCACCACAAGCGGTAGCTTTCCTAGAGGCGCGTGTGTGCCTTGCACACACACACACACACACACATCACTCCCAAGCTCCCGAGAAGGTGAGTGACAGCCAAATTGCCTCGCAGCCCTCGCTCTTTGCACATCTCCCCTCCCAGCTTTGCACCCAGAACAGGTGGTTTTCGCACCTCGCGCATTTTTTTTTTTCTCCCGGCTGAGTGTTCCCAGTGAAACCAAACCCTTTTCCTTTGACCTAGGAATTTTGATGGGAGAGGGAAGGGTGTCTTGCTCGAGGGGGGTGTGGCACTTCTTTCCACGGGAACATTTATCATTTCTCTCTGCTGAAAAAAAGAGACCAATAACCCGTACCCCGTGCCTGTTATTACCCCGCGAATTCAAAGGTGTCTCATTTTTAATGGGCCCTCAGCAATAATGCAGGCACCTCGTCATTTATCATCTTGTGCTGACATCTTCCTTGATGCAGAAAGCTTCTGAATGGCACTTCTGAAAGAGGTTTCAGCAGAATGAGCTGTGAGGGGTCTTGTAGCTTTTCCTATAGTCAAAAGGCAAAGGAAAGACCCGAGGCGTGTTTCCTGCCTTTGCAGAGGCAGGAGTGACAATATCAGACACTCTGTCTTCTCCTCTCCAGCCTATCTCCAATGCCAGGCACTGCACAGGGGATGAAAATCAACCTCCTGAGGGCCACATCTCCCCTCTTCAAGGGCAAGAGGGATGAGATGCTGCAGTGCGGGCAGGAGAGCCCTGCTCCTACCTCCTTCCCCCATCCCACGTCCTGGTCAGAGCCAGGCTGGTGTGGAGATGCCCCTGCACAGGGCAGAACGGAGCCAAATGACTTCTCCTCCTTCCCCAAGTAAAGCAGAAAATACAGGGGTGAATCACAGCTTTGACCTACAACTTGAAGCCTGCTTTTTTTTTCCCAGGGCTTTAAGGAAATCTCTTGTTAAATCCATAACCGAGTCCTAAGGGAGACAGGCAAAACATCCTCTGACACAGCTGACCTCCTTTCTCCCTCCCTCCCTCCCTCTCTCTCTCTCTCTCTCCCCGAGAAGATGTTTTTCAAGGAAAGAAGCCAAAAAATCCAGCTTAGGGAAACGCGCCGAGCTCGGGGCTGGGTTGCTCCGGCTGAGCTCCCTTCGGCCGGGCAGGAGCTGCCGCCTCCTCTCCTGCCTCCCAACCTGCTCCCATGCAAATCCCACCACCAAGAGCCTGGCTTTGGCACGGGCTGCTCTCCTCCCCCCCTCCCCGGTAGCCAGGTTTGTGCAAATAAAATCTTGCCGCAAAATCCCTCTGCGATGGCCTTAAATGACAACAGCTGATTTTGACGCTCGCACCAGTAAATCTTCCCTCTTCCCCTGGGAGGGGTTGGCAGCGGCGAGGTTGATTTTCTCCTCCAAACCCTGCCTGGCAAAGGTTTCCCTATCTCATAGCCTCATGCAAGAGCAACGCTCTGTAATTACCGGGTCCGGAGTCTTTCATTCAAGTGCCTTCAAGGACTTTGAAGCATGAAGAATTTTGACTCGGGGGCCCCCGAGGCAAAAAGCCCAAGGATTACTTTGCCCAATTTACTTATGAGTAAACTGAGGCACGGCAGAGAGGAACCTCTAATTTTCACGAGTCTGTTCATTCAGGGTTCCTCGTTTTCCACACTCCCAACTCAAAAAATGCCCTAAAGGCTTCAGTATCCAGGGCCTGCTGAGCAGCCAAATATTTGGCGGAAGGATTTTGCAGCGCTCCGGAAAGTCAACTCCATCATCTTTCCAAACCACCCACTCAGAAAAAATCAGGGCATCCAAAACCGGTGGTTTGTTACACTCAGCTGATAATAGGGTGTGTTATTAATGAGTCCCAAATCTCAACCTTTCTGCACTTCCCTTGAAGAGATATCTAGAGGGGAAAACAGGAAAGCAGGTAATATCTTCCCCCTCTTCTGCCCGAGAGCTCAGTGCGTGGGCAAAGCAGGGGGAGGAAGGGAGGTGTTTCCAAACAGCTTCAGAGGAGGCTCGGTGCCCGTGCTCGCCAGGAGACACCTCTGTTGCAAGGATCACGTAGGGCCATGAGCACCAGAACACAACAAACACGGCCTGGTTTCCAGCAGATCTGCATCCAAGGTTGATTTCCTCTTTCGACTCAATCCCACTAAGGCTCAGGCATGAATTCAGCCCTCGTTTGGCCCCAAGGGCTCTCTGTTGAGTGGTTTCTCCAGCATCCATTAACACTTGGACACCAGGACCAGCTTTATGACCTGCTCTGGGTACCAAGCAGCTGCCCCCAAGTGGTTCCTCAGATCTTTACCCAGAAATGGGTGCTTGCTGTAATGCCCGCTGCTTTGGTGGGAATCACTAACCTCGTCCATCCTACTGCCACCTGTTTTCACAAAAGCTTTACAAAACCTTCAACCTTTGCTCAACTTTGACTGAAACCACCATTTGCATTCAAAAGGTACTATGGGAAGGGGATGGAGGGGAAGTTTAAGGCCACTTAAATCTCCTTTTCTTAGCAACTGTCTGAAAAAAAAAAAAAAGAATAATTGTGTATTATCCACATGCAGCCAGAGAAGAAACTGCAGGAAAGAATCCATCAAAGAAGGAAAGGAGATTCAGATATTCAAGGAAGAGATTCCCAAGTTGACTTATGATTGTTTTCTCCAGGATCTCATTGCAACAGGCGCTGGGCAAACACATGGGGAGAGACAATTTCCTGCACTAGATATATTAAAACCTACGCTGCGGAGACAGAGAGAGTGTGGGAGGGAAAATGGGAGGGTTAAGGCCAATTGAACTGACTCACCCTGGGTTTACTTATCTGGTCAAGAGTAGAGGGCAGGGAGAAATAATCCATGGCTCCAGAGAGCCAGTCCAACGCTCCGTCCTTCAGACAAGCTCGTTCCTACCAACCCCTTTGATCTGTTCATCACGCCAAGGAGCAAGGGCCACCTCCTATCAAACCCAGAAGCCAGGCAGCAGCCAAAGAGCAGCAGAGGGAGACATAAATACCAAGAGAAGACCATCCGAGAACGCCAAACACTTGTGAGAATGAAAAAAAAAAAGAAAATAAAATAAATGCAGGCTGGAGTAGGTCAGGATGGTTCCCCAGCAGCCAGGGCTCTGCTCATGGAGCACCAGCAGGATGGGTTATCAACCCCTGGTGCTGGGTAGAGGAGTGGGGAGCTGTGGGCTCAGTCAAGGCCATACCCCAATTAGGAGAACACCAATATGCAGTCCCAAGCTGGGGATCTGGCTGTGTCAGGCAGGGAGAGAGAGGGGTGATAAAAAGAGAAAATAATGCCAAAATAGGGATGTAAATTAACCGCTGTGAGTAAAGGAAAAGAGAGGGGAATCTGGTCCCAGTAAAGGTGAATTCAACCTTCCTCGTCCCTATGGACCCCTGAAAGAGTTAACAAAATGGTAGGAAAAGGAGAACAGAGATTCTAATTTATGGAGAGGTTCAAAGGGCTTTTGATAAAGCCCTTCAGTAGAGTCTCTGAAGGAAATTTTATAATCATGGGGTTGGGAGATAAAGTGCTGTCATAGATTAAAAACTTGTTGAGACAGAAAACAGAGGAGAAGGAAATAAATGGCAAATGACCAGCATGGAAATAATTTAGGAGAGGTGTCCCCAGGATGAATTTGGAAAGTGGTTAACTGTAGTATGACTTTATGACTAATAGCAATTAGAGCTGGTAGAATAATAAACAGAAGCATACTAACGACGTCGCTCCTGCACCCATTGCCCGCCTGCGCTGCGGAGAAGACTCTGATCTAGAACAACCCATCAGCCTCTTTTGATTACTTCGGGGGGGTAGAAGGGGAGAAATGAAAAGAAAAAAAGTGTTATTATTTCCATTCTTTCCCCATCGAAGCAAAGAGAGAAACATTTCAGCGACACCTCTCCGTCCCCACGCTCCCTCCGCGGGCTGACAGAGGATCCCTGGCACCGGGGAAAGCGGAGGAGCAGGATTTGGGGTTTTTTTGTTGGCTTTTGGTTGCCATAAAGTTTTCATTCCTCCCCTCATTCCTCCCTCCCGTCACCGGCCGCCTCCCCCCTCGGCTCCCCCTGGGCCGTGACCCACCACCTGAGAAACGGCGAGGAAGATGCTGAGCTTCTGCAGGTGGCACCGGGCACACGAACAAACTGGAGGCATTTTTGACCAAAAACTGATGTAGAAAAGGCGACTGTGAAGTGCCCACTTCTCCCACCTCCCCCCCCCCCCCCCCAGGGAAACATCGACTACCTGGGATGCTTTCCCCACCCTGGCTGCCCCCTCCTCCTCAGCAGCTCTGCTCCGAGACGCAGGCTTGGAAAAGATCCTTTACACCAAGCCCAGCCTCTCCTTAGCCATGGAAATAATAATAATAATAATAATAATAATAATAATAATAATAATAATATAAAAAGAAAAAAAGAGCAGTGTGGAGATGAACCAGATTGCACTGTACGTTTTAACCCACCTTTAATCAAGGCACGCGATCTCAGGATTATTGGGAAAGAAATGAAAATGGATACATTTTAGGCACGCCGAGGGGAAGGGGAAGGCTGGACGCGGCTGTCGCACGGGCATGAATAGGTGGCAAGTGTTCCCAGCGGGTCCGTGCCCCCCTGTGCCCCCCTGGGAAAAGCCAGGAGGCTGCTCCCAGCAAGAAGGTGCTTGGCATTTTAAAAGAACCGGGCTCCCAGTAAGGAAACGGCCGCAGGAATATTAATTGCACAAGATGGCTGGTTGCCTGCCTTGTCTCTGTGAGTCTCTTTTATATATTTTTTTTTTTTCCCCCCCTCCCCAGTGCACCCACAGGGCCAGCCCTTTTACGACAGAAGGGTTTCAGCGAGCCTAACCACAACGTGCCTCCCAGCTGCAACGCTGGGACTCCTCGACCATGAATCATATGATGCTCAGAGCTGATAAGTGGGGGCAGAGGCATTTGCTTGGTTTCCAGACAGAGGGATGGAGTCGGGCTCCAACCCGGCTCAACCAGTGCTGCCGCCGCCGCTCCCGCACCTTTTCCCAAACGCCACGTCAAGGCAGGGCCAGGCACCTGTGTCACTGAGCCCCGTTTAGGACACACCGCCCGCCCCGAGCCGCAGCGTGTCTGAGGAATCCAAGCGCGGCGCTGCCGTCGAGAGAGCTCACGGCGTCCCAGCCCCCTGCTCCCTTGCAAAACCTCGTGCCCTCGCGGAGGCAAGGCCACAAAATTCACTTGTTCGACTTCATTCTCAGACTTTCATTGAGTTTGACTCACGAAGGGAGGAGGAAAAAAAAGATTAAAAAAAAAGAAAAAAGAAAGAACCCTCAAAGTATCAGAAATAAAAGCAGTACCAAAGGGAAGGGAGTTCGCAGGGAGGGGAATCTCGCTGCCCTTCCCTCCTGCCCCGAGAGACGGCTGTCGGGGACCCGACACTCTGAGCTGTCACCAACTGCCATGGAAAGGCTCTATCCCGGGAATATGGGGGTGGAGGGGCTCTGCAGGGCAGCGAGGGGAAGCAGGAACGGGCAAACTCGGGGGGGGGGACAGCAGCTCCCTGCCAGATGGAACCCCCTCGGGCTGCAGCCAAGGGGCCGTGGTGGCAGGAGCCTTCGTTCCCATCATTTAGGTTATATACACACACACATATATAAAATATATGAATTTCCACCCTTTTATTCCTCTCTAAACCCATCAGATCTGAACCCATCTATCCAGACCTCCCAGAGACAAAGCAGTGAAGAAAACTGGAGATGTGAGAGGCTGGGAAGGATCCAAAAGAGCACTCACAGGTGCCTTCCTCCGAGCAGGACTGAGCATTTCTCTGCGGCCAAACGCACCCCGGCACCGTCCCACCGACATTGGAGAAACCGTGACCAGATTCATTTTCCTAAATCAAACGCTCCTGAGGGTTGTTTTTTTTTTTCACTGGCTTTGGTAGAAACCAGCACTGTCCCCACCACCCTCCTGTTCTACAACGCACCTCCAACACTTCGCTTAGGGTTTATTTATGTAGCCTCCCTCAAAAGGTCACCGGCGCAAAAAAAAGACACAATTTTTACTATTTGTAGGTCACAGGGTTTCACAGGTATGCGTGTCCTTTTATAGCAGGGGGGCAAACAGCTAAGAACATATTTTGATTACCCTTTAAAACTCGCAATAAAGGTGTTAAAAGCAAAGAGTGTTTTTACGTGCCACGTCAAGCTGTAATCTACGCCGTATCTCACACGCACGCTCTTCCAGCAGAGTGCAGTTGTTTCAAGCCTGTCTCCAGTGTGTGTTGGGGTTTTTTTTGGGTTTCCCCCCCCCCCAAGTTGTAGCACTTGTACAACCAGCAAAGGAAAAAGCAGAAAAGCCTATCTTGCGACTGGCTTTTTTCAAAGCCGCGACCCCATGTTGTTGTTCTCCTGCCCCAAGGAGTTACGTGTGATGCTGCTGTTGCCTTCCCCGGGTGGGGAGCCGATAGGAAAAGTTTGGGCTCAAGTCACCGGCAGGAACACCGGGCTGGTGATGGAGAACCTCGAGTGTCCCGAGGAGCAGCCGGATCCACAGCTCCAGCTTCTTCCCGACCTCCTGCTCCCCACGGCCCTGCACGGGAGAGGGAGATGGAAGATTGGGGGGAACGTAGGTCAAGCTGTGGGGTCTCTCCTCCTGCGGGTCCTGCAAAGTGCCCGGCCTTGTCTCCAGCCCCATCTACAAGACCGGAGGAGAATTAGGGGGCCTACAGCTGGAATCAGAGGAGCCGAAGAGCCGAGCGAGGCGGTGGGAAACGCTTAGGAGATAAGCCTGGGCTTTGTCTCCCTTTGGCCGAGGACAGCGCCGCGAGGAAACAGAACACCTTTTATTCCCTTCAGCTATCTGTCCTGAAGTCAGGGAAAGAAGGGCGCTTAAATGCCATGAAGCCACCCTTTAATCCCCCCCCCCTCCCCCTCCCCCTGGAGAGAGTTGTCAGGGGTGCTCGTCCCCCCCAGCCCTGCTGACAGCCCGGCGTGCGTGACGCCTCCGAGACACCGCTCTCCTTAGCGGAGATGGTCGCACGGCTCCATCCCGGAGCGCTTCCATCCCTGCATCCCACCCATCCTCATCCTCTGCATCCCTCCCGCTGCTCGGAGCCGGCCCGCAGCCCCCCCCCCCCCCCCCCAAAAGCAAGGCTGCTGCCTTCCCTCCATCTCGGCTTAAAAAAGCCACACGGCAAAGGCAGTTCAGGTCCCCAGCAGCTTCAAAATAAACAAACCAGGGACTCCCCTTAAACCAGGAGAGCTCAAACAACTAATTATCACCTCCCCCTCGACGCCGGGCAGCGGGGCCGCAGCGAGCCGGCCGCTCTTTCTGCTTCTGTGTGGTCTCCCTTATGGGCAGGCGAACATAAAGGACTAAGTCACTGAAACTTAACGAGTTGCTGCTCGTTAGCTGAACCGCATTAACGGCCCGCGTGCGCGCTCCCTACAGATAGCGGGGGCAAACTCGTTTATGTTTGTGTCGGGGCCGGGAGGGCTTTTTCCAGCCTCAGAGCCGAAAGAGCTGGTTTCTAAGGGGTTTGCAGAGGTAACTGGAAAACAAACCACTTGTCACCAGGGTTAAACCACTAACCCGGGGATCCACGCCCAGTGGGGAAAAAAAATAGAAAAAAAAAGAAAAAAAAAGAAAGGGAAGGGTTAGAGGGCTGGGCAGAGATGGAAATCACTGGGCCAAGAGCTGGCGCTCAGCTGGGTAAGGCAGCCCTGCTGGTAAGTGGTAACTCCTGGGGTTTAATTGCAGGTAACTATCTGTCCCTGCTTTGACTCCCCCGGGTGCCAGGAGCACCCTGAGATGGAGCTGACCACAGCCACCACTCTCCAGGGCACCGAGAGGAGAGGGGAGGGGAGGAGAGGGAAAGGAGGGAGGGCGGGAGGGGGGGGAACGGAGGGAGGGAGG
>JAOQGH010000005.1:19628314-19667459 GCA_025769975.1 Gallinago jamesoni | reverse complement strand
CCGGCCCCCCCCCCCCCCCCCCCCCCGCGGGGCGCCGCCCGGGAGCGCCGTAGTCGCTCCGCGCCCGCGGCGCGCTTCCCCCCCCCCCAAAAGCCACCCGCGGAGCAGCCGCATCTCCCTTCCTTACCCCCCAACTCCGCATTTTTGGGTTTTGTTTTTTTTTTTTTTCGGTCCTTTGCTGGTGTTGAGTCCCAGCGACACCCCCCCGCCCCCGTCACCGCCACCCGAGCATCCTTTGCCACCGTTGTGCGAGGGGGGAGCCACCCCCTCCATCCCCCCCCTCCCTCCCTCCCCCTTCGTGGGCTGGGGAGAAGCAGCGGGCTCGGTACCAGGCTCCGGGGGACGATGATGGGCTCCGGTCCCCCCCCCGGGACGGGAGGCACCCCCAGCCATGCCCCCCTCCCCCAAGGACACACACCTCTGCCCCCCCCCGGCTCCCCCATAACCAGGGCTCCATCCCCAGGGATTTACTCCCCCCTCAATTGCGACCCTCCCTGATGAATAAGGCTTTGGTGCCCCTCGGTACTCGGCTCCTTTATGGGGAGGGGGTTCACCCCCCCCAACCCCAACGCTCGGTGTCCCGGGGAGGTGCGGGGGGGTGTCCCTTCTCCCTCCCCCAGCTCCGCGGGGCTCCGCGCCTCGCCGCGCAGGGTCCGCTGCTCCTAAGCCCCAGCGTTAGGGGCGACGGTTCTTCGCTTCCCAAAGGATTTATCGTTCCTCTGCCCCCCAAGCCCTAAGGCGGTGGTGTTGCCCCCCCTCTCCCCCCCCCCCCGGTAGCCAGGGGAGAGCGGCCGGGGGCTGGGGATGCTCCGTGGGGACCGGTCCCGCAGCGCTACCCCGGGGGGGAAATTTATTTTGGGGGAATTAATGCTCCGCAAAAACAATCATCCAGGGAACGGGAAAACACAACAAAACCCCTAAAAAGAAGGGGGAAAAATATCAAGGCCTGATAAAAAAGGGGAAAACCCCCAACACAAACCAGCAGAAACCTTCCAAGGGAGTTATTTCCCCTCAAGTTGAGCACAGAAGGGACGGGATTTTTTTTTTTTTTTTTCCCCCCAATATTAAGTGTTGGGAAGGCAAAACCAGGGTCCATAACTGGGAAATTATAAAAAGGAAGTAAATCCATCAAAGCAAATGCAATTGGGAATACAATTAGGCAGAAGGCTGGAAGGACACAGGAGGAGGGAGGGATGGAGGGAGCTCTGCCGCTGAGTGACAATACGCAGGCTGCGGAGGGGGGGGGAACACCCCAGTAAAGACCATTTTGTAGAGAGAGGGCTCCTGGCAAGGAATAAAAATCGATGGGAACTCAGGGCGGCTTGCGGGAGGTGGGAAATGGGGGCTGCGACGGGTCCCTCATCCCAAGGGTTGGGGGGTTTTTTGGGTGTTTTTGGGTGTTTTTGGTTTTTTGGTTTTTTTTTTTTTTGAGGCAGGCGGTTTGGTTTGTAAAGCAAAATTAGCATTTTTTTTTTTTTTTTCCCTTTCTGGTTTTTTCGGTGCGAAGGGGCGATGCCGGCGGTGGGGTGGAAGCTCCGGGAGACGGGACAGCGCTGGGGACAGGGGACACAGAGCCCCCGGACCTCACAACCCACCCCCCAATCCCCCCCCCGGGAATGGGAAGGGAGGATAAAGAGAGAAAACCGCCCCCCCGGCAGCCCAAAATAATTCAGCGTTTCCACCCCAAGCCCCCTTTAGCCGGGACTCTCCCTCCTCCTTCCCCAGGAATTAAGGAAAAGCGGGGGCTTTGCCCCTTTGCGAAGGGCTCCGGGGCGAGAATTTCGGCTGTAAAGGAAGCGGGGAGGAATTAAAACTCTCCAAAACTCTCCAGGCAACGCTTAACCCCCTTTTTCCCTTTTTTTTTCTTTTCTTTTTTTTTTTTTTCGGGATGGGGAGGGAAGGAGAGACGGTTTCTCACGGAGAAAAGTGAGAAGGTTTGATGCGCTGTCATTAAAAAAAAAAAAACCACCAACAAACCAACACACCAAACCCTGATTTTTCTTCTGTTCGTAACATAATCCGCAGCCCAGCTCTGAAAACGTAAGGAAACTGCTTATATACCTCCCTGCAACTATTTATACAGCCTCTAATTAACACAGCTACAGGCGCAGAGCCTTACATGACATTTATTGTTCAGACCTTTCCTAAAAACAATAGATCTCCCGTCAGAATTTCCTATTCCCCGTGCTTCAACTCATCACCGTTTCCAGTTGGGGGGGGGGAGAGGGAAACGTGTGAGGATAATCACCGATTTTCAGCAGCAGTGATTTTTTTTTTTTCGATGGGGGTTAAAAAAAAAATTAAAAAAATAAAGGCGAACGAGCAAAGGTAGCGTAAACATGCAATTACACTACAAGAATTTTTGCACAAATGAACTTAATGAGTAAAAAACGTATCTGTAGTTAAAGGCTTTGCCCCCTCACTGAACCAGATTAACAGTATTTGTTGCTTTTCGAACTACACAAAACTGCAGTAATGAAAAATAATCTTGACATCCTTTGACATCCTTAAGGTATCTTTCCCCGGCAGACGCTCTGAAAGCTCTTAAAGAGATGAGACGAGGTTCTATCGAACTGTTAACAACGTTCCCTTGGATCAAAATTAGATGGAATCGCTTAAAAGAATAATTAAGGAAAGCTCCCACTTTAAAAAAAAATAAAAAAAATAATAAAAATAACGAGTTCCTCGCATCAGCAAACTTCAGCGTTACCAGCCTGCCTTCCCCCAGCCTTCCCAGCGCCAGGAGCTGGAGACAGACACCGAAAATTTGGCGGCCACAAATTGAAAACCCCTTTAAATGTAAAACCCCTTTAATAGGAACACGCTGGGGACCTCGGGGGTTCTCCGCTTCCACCTTTCGCCGGCTCCGGAGCCGCTTGGCCGGTCCCTGTCCCCGAGGGGTGGTGGCACCCCCTCTTCCCCCCCCCCCATCCCCCCCCCGGCTTCCCGCAGGCGACACGGGACGGAGCGAAAGTGCTCTTTTTTAGCTCCTTGTAGGAAATAAATCTGACATACCGCCGCTGTCATGGGATTCGGACAAGATAAGGGAGTAGCCTGGACCACAGCATCCCGGAGAGTCATGTCAACAGCTCGCATCCCCCCCCCCCCCCGGGAGGGGAAGGGAGGAGGCCGGGGAAGGGGGGGGGAAAGGGAGCTGGACCACAACCCCCCACCCCTTTGCTCGGATCCGAGGGGTTTGGGCAAGTTTTCTTCAAACCCCGAGTTTTTTTGTGAAGCTGCCAACGTAGCGCAACGGCAGAGTTTGTATTTTATCGCCGAGTGGGAATAAAACTCCCCAGGGCAGCATTGGAACCAGATGCGGTGGGGCAAGCCCCCCCCGCAGCCGCCGGGACCCCCTCTCCCCCCCAATCCCCGTGGAGACCCTCATTTGGGGTGCAACTGGGTGCCCACGCGTGGCAAGGACAGCCTGCCCACCCACAAACATAAGATTTGGGGGGGGGAATAAGAGTGGAACCCGCTTTCTGGAAACAAAAGGGGGAAAAAAAAAAAAAAGACCCCAAAAGAAATAACAACAAAAAGAACTAAGCAAAACAGAACAAAAAAGAACAACAACAAAAAAAGAAACCAAAAAGAAAAACAAGAAAAAACAAACAAAACAAACTAATAAAAACCAAAAAGAAAACCAAACAAAAAAGAAAAGAGAAAGAAACAAATGTAAAAAAACAAAAAAAAAGGGGAAAAAAGAACCAAAAAAAAAAGAAACAACTCCCAACCCCCAGTCCTTAGAAACACCCGGATGGAGCTGCCCAGTCCTCCCACTGCTCTGTAATCCAGGAGGAGAAGCCCAAGGAAATAAAAGGCAAGATTTAAAAAAAAAATAAAAATAAAACCCACCCTCCAACACCCCCCCCTTCCCCCGTTCACCCCAGGCCAAGGCTTGGCAGGCTGGGGAAGGTGTAAAAGCTGTCAGTGAAAGGTGGCCAGCGGGTGCAGAGCACATTGAGGAGCCCAGAGCAGTGCCCCCCCAGCCCCCCCCTGGCTCTGGGTGCCTAATCCTGTCCATCTCCCCCCTCCTTCCCTCCTCCAGCTCCGCTTTCTCCAAGGAAAGTCACAAGGTAACCACGGCTGGCTGTAACCTAAGAACGGAGGATGGCTGGGAGATTATTTTTACATTAAGAGCTGCCCGAAGATGCAAACGTGCCTCCTGACGAGTTTTTGGCACTTTGGGTTTGGACCCAGGCATGGGTCTTCGTCTCCCCCTGGACGTCCCGCCGCGGTGCTCGCACACGCATGCTCGCACGCCCGCCCGGTGCCACCCCCCCGAGGCATGTGTCCCCGCACAGAGCACCCGAGGTATAAAAAGAAATTTAAGCTTCTGCTCTGAAACCGATCTCCTTTCCCCTGGATCACACTTTTGATCTAATTTGTTTCTCTGTCCAAATGACTTGGCTCAGCCTTCCCCCCGAAAATTCGGTGTACAGTCGACATCAATCATGTCTCGGTCTAGGGAGGGATAAGGATAGAATATCAGAGAGGTGACCATGCATGCCACATGATTCAAATCATCTCAGCATTGATTAATTGGGTTCAATCTGAGTTTCAGAATCATAACAACTGTTGTTCCCCTTCACGTAACATCAACAGGGCCTTTAAAGCAGAGTATCCATTTACTCCAAGGCATGTGATGCATTAAGACCATCATCTTTTATTAAACCTTAAAGGCTGGATGAATTTTAGACAAACTCAATTAGCTCAAGATGGTTCTGCAGTGATTAGACATTGTTACCCCTTCCCCTTCATCAGGGATTTTTCTACCCCCTCTACTCTTTAATGGAAAGGGCAAAAGTATTTTGACATATGGAAGATGCATGCATGCCCTGAGACCCTCCTACTGCTGCTTTGACCGGGCAGGTAACCTGCTGAAATGGGGACAAATCCTCTCTAAAACTTCTACAGGAGATATCTCATAAAAGTATGAATTATTTTCCTCTGGATTTAAAAATAAAAAATCCCTCTTTGGATATCTGAGTTGGGGCATGAAGCTGTTCTTAAGAGGGAGGAGGAAACAGTGGGTTTCTGAGTTGGACAGATGATTGTACCTCCATCTCAGAAGAAAGAAAGAGCCAGGCAGGACTCCAGGCCCTCATCAGGGGAGTTATCCCTGTCCCTGCACCCAGGGCTACGTTGTGCTGGGGTCTGAGAGCCTCTCACCAGTTCACCACAGCGAAAAACAGGACAGAAACACCGCCTGGGCCGACGGGGGCGGGGGGTGAGCGGGGCTTGAGATGGAGACGACTTCTGCAATTCAGGTTTCCATATGTTACGAAAGATGAGCCATATTTGTGTGTGTTTGATTCTTATCTACCAGCTGGGATCACTCATCCGGGTTGTAACTGAAATAATAATGATTAAAGAAAAGCATGCCTGCCTTGTAACGCTGCAAGTATGGGCCCCCCCATCGCACACACTCAGCCCCCATCCAGGAATGACCTATCACAAGCACGGCCTTGAGCAATCAGAGGAAGATCATTTCTAATTACTGTTTTGCAAGCTGAAACCCTATTAAGTACTTCCCTGTTGTGCCTATTATGACTGGTTCTACACTTAAAACAAAAGCATCTTTTTTTTTTTTTTTTGGTTTCTAATCGTTCCACTTCGCATGGGAGCGATATCACCCTGATTCAGCTGCGGGATTGCTTGCTTTCTTTTTAAATTTATTTTATTATTTACTTCTCAAAAAGCTTGGAGGCCCTGGTTGCAGAGGTTGAGAGAGATGAGTGTTGCACGAACGAGCCTCGTAGCGGGGGACAGTCAGCCTAAGAACTTAAAGTGCTTAAATTCAACCCCATGATTTAAAACACGACCATTTTCAAGTAGAGAAATCCCACGGCGGCACTTTTAGGAGAGTTTTGACACAAGTTGACCTTAAAGCTTTATCTGCACAAACTGCCCTGCCACGAGTACCCCAGCCGTGGAAAGAGATATGTGATTTTCACATCATATAAATGGGTATCCCAGAGCAAAAGGCAGGAAAAAGAGCAGGGTGGCGTTAGGTAGAGCCCTGGGGACCACATGACCCTTCAGAGCCCTGAAGAGTCACACCACTAACCTGAGCTTGCACGGCCCATTTCTGGTTTTGACTGATTTTACCACCAGAAACAGGGCAGGGGGGGAATAAAACAACCCTCCAAGAAATGATAACGTGAAGTGTGCAACCGAAAAAGGGTAAGTGAGGGTGGGAGATGGCAACAAACACCCCAGCGGGGCAGCCAAGTGATGCTCAGCTTTGGGACCAGGATTCTGGAGCAGGGAGTTGTCACCGTGGTCACATAAATCAAGCAAGCAAATGAATTGAGCAAGTTGCTTCAGGCAGGATACCCAATGGATTTGTTCAAACAACAGAAATTCTTGGCCGGACCCTTATCAGGTCCACGTTTTACTTGCCAGTCTCTACAGCAGAACCACCTCCCTACAAAAAAAAACCTCCAGAGTTTTGCTGTCTCTGGGTTTTCTCATCCCCAAAATACAATTCCACTTGGTTTCTGGTCTAAGCTGGGGGGACAGACAGACACACGCTTCAAGAAATCCTGAAGCCCCATTTGAAAGCCGTGGTATAAAGAGATGAGTGCAGAAAGATAGAAGACAACTAATTTTCAGGCCAGTTGACTCCCAGCTCGGCCAGAGCTGAAGCAGCCGGTCTCCATCGCTGAACTTGTGTGAGACCTGTGGGACAGCCTGTGATGGCCCCCCAAGGGGGAAAAAACCCAGCCAAGATCCCTCCCTGCCATCAGTCAGTGGCTCCTACTGACGTGAGCGATGCTGGAATATGGAAAAGACCATAAAAAAGGAACTACTGCTAAAAATGTACAGCCCCCAGCCATTTCCTACGTACACCCCGCCCAAACCAGCAGACACTTCCATCTTTTCCTTTTCGCTAGGCAGATGGAGAGTAGCATCCCCGTGTGTCCTTAGGGAGCTGAAAAAAAGAAGCATCATGATTTGAGATGCACTTGCATGGGAGAGGAAAACCAACCGGAGACTCACGTTTCAACCTTCGCATCCAGCCTGGCAGGGGCGAGGAGGATGGGAGCCATGAAACAGCAAAATCCTGCTCGGTTGCCAATTCACATTCCCCTCGGGTGCCCGAGGAGGGAGGGCTGGGGGACACGGCATTAAAGACCGAATTGTCCATCACCCAGGGGAGAGGGACCACCTGGGATTCTCCTGCCACTGCCTGAGCTGCCAACCTGAACGGGGACCTTAGGGGGTCACAGAGCTGGAGCAGCCCTTTCCTAGGGGATTAAATGCCCGGAGAACACTCTGCTTGTCCCGGAGGAGAGGGCAAGAATCTTCCCCCAGAGGTGTCAGGTGCCAAGAGGATCAATCCCAATACTGAGATTCACTATGCTGAAAAAGTTTTTTCTTCCCCCCCTCCCCTCCAAAAAAAACCCCTCTACTTATAGAGGAAAGATTTCCCAAGTGCTGACACCATGTGAAGAGGTTCTTCATCCCCCTGTAACACAAACCATCCATCTGCGTGGAGTGGATTCCTTGAGGGCTGTTTGTTTCCTCTCACTTCTTTTTCCTTCTTTCACATCAGCTGCCCGGTCCCCCCCCCCAGCTCTTACACTGGAAACTGGAGCTGGGTGCATCCCAGAGAGAGATGCCATTATCTCCTGGTCTGTGGTGGGAGGGAAGCACAGAGGCACCTGCACTTCTCTACTTCAGGCCAAGTTCTTGGAGACGACCCTCACGTTTTCCCCCTGTAACGGTACCCACTGTCCATCATCTCCGTAGGCTGCCATCTCCCCCAAGTCCTGGCAGGAATGGGATAAGCCCTCATAGTAGACTCCTCCAAAGCAGCTGAAAGCAAGGAAATGAGAGAAGGAATGCACTGAACCAGACCTGGATTTGAACTTTTAAGTCTCCCACTCGCTGAGCGTAACTTTTCCCTTTGAATTTGACTGATCCAGTAGCTATAAAGCTACGGAGAAAGAGCGTGTGTAGGGATGTATCCATCCCTCTGGACTTTCTAGGAACTCCAAGCTGGTGCTGCCCCAAGTTTCTCCTGAGCCTCTCAAGTCATTGAGTGAACTATTCCAGGAATGTGCAAGGATCAGTCCCCAGAAGAGCAGACCCAGACGGGGGAGGCCGTGGAGCAACGCAGCGTTTCCCCCAGCTTTTTCAGGCAGCTTTCTTTTCCCTGCCTTCCAGCCAGCTTCCCCTGCGCGACCCGAGAAGTTTCCCTAATAAAAATATAGATGTAACCTTACCTAAAGCGAGCGCAGCGAATGTACTACGGATAATGCCTAATTAATAACAGAAAAATAATGTTTCCCCTGTTATTAAATCAAGGCCTCCCCTGACCCCTCGCCCTCATATAAGTGCCTTGAGTTTTATGACAGCGACGGACAAAGTTATTGTGTGTCCGTGTGCGCACGCACATCCCAGCTGCCAAGGGGCTCACCCAACTATTGCTGGAGTTAGTTTAGGGATTTTCCTTGGGATTTTGTTCTTTTTTTTCTTTTTTTTTTTTTCTTTCTTTCTTTCCCTTTTTTAAGGTTGAAACAAGAAATGCCTCCCAGTAGTTTATCCGATGCTTGGCCGGCGAGTGAACTCAATCAAGTGCATGAAACTCATCTGGGTCCCACTGAGGAAAGATCCTGCCCCCCCTCCCCAGGTCTAAGCGTAACCGAATCTATTTACACACGTGAGTGCATCACTTTTGGGCTCCCTAATGCATTTCCAGGCTCAGAGGGATGCTGGAGGAATGTATCAATATTTTTATATACTCGCAGCACGCAAAGGGAAAACAAAGAGCAGCCGAATTCCCTGGAAGGAATTCCCTGGAAGGGCTCAGCATTTTTTTTTCGGTTGTAAGGCAGTAAAATCTTCCCTGCTTACAGGGCGGCGTTTCTTCCCTGGTTGCTTTTCTTGTTTCAGTAGTTGCAGAGCCTCAAAAAACCCCATATTTATATATTGGGAGAGATGAACTAAGGAAAATAAGCAAGTTTGGACCTGAGAACGCATCCAGACTTTAAAGAAATTAATAAATACGAGGCCAACCTGGCTTTCTCTGCCATCCCCCTCCCCTCCCCAGCACGCTGTCAGCGGTGCTATCTAACTCCAGAGGTCATCGGGCTCGCCTGATGTATGGGCTTCCCTCCTGATTCATTACGTTTGGTGCACGGCTCTTCCAGGAGTCAACCCAGCCAAAACCCTTGGGTTAATGGAAGCCACACCAGCTCCTAATCCAGTAGCTTTGAATTCGGCTGTTTGCGTTGCAGAGGCGCTGCGCCAAAGCCCCAGCTCCCAGGGTCAGAGAAGTTCCTTCTGATCATCGGCGGCAGGGATGTGAACCCCGGGTCAGGCATTTTCCACTCAGCCTCTGGATCTACCAGACGATGCAGCAACGATGCTCCTTCACCCACCCCGGGGACCCCCCGCTCCCCAGGGACTCTGGCAGGGAGAGAGGGAAGGGACAGGACCATATCCCTGTCATGACATAAAGCCACTTGGATGCAAGCCCCCTCCTATTCCTGGGCTTATTTTGTTGCCTAATTTCAAGGCAACTAATTTCAAGGCTCAGCCCTGAGCCGTCCCTCTCCCCCAAAAAGGTTTCTTCCCTTCGCCTTTTCCCTGAAGCGCTAAAAGCAGAGGAAATATTGGATTTCTCCACCATTTTCAACCCGACACTTTCCTTGAGGAGGTGGAAAATGCTTTGCCTTAAACACACAGAGGCGAGCCAGCCCCTGGGTCTCAGTATTCACCCATTCCAGCCCCTGTGGTTTGAAGGTATAAATCTGTGCAAAGATAAATGCCTCTCTCAAGCGGCAGCCGGGCAGGCGAGCGCTCCAAGGTAAATGCTCCCATAAAAGCAGGTATTTCCTCCGTCCTCCCTGCTCACACATCCCCCCCCTGCCACGCTTCTCCAGCTCTGCCGGCAGAAGGGTCAGCACCACCCAAAAAAAAAGTCAGGAAAGAGGGAGCTCCCTCCTCTTCCAGATTCATCGCTCGCTTTGGTTTGATCATTCAATCCCACCAGGTCCCTCGGATGGAGTATCACGCCCCCGACTAGAAATATCGTGCCCTGCATTTTGCTTCCCTTCCCCTCAAAATGCAAGTCGAGGGGATATCGTGTCCCAGCCAAGCTCCGGCAAAGGCGTTCCCAGCCCCCCCTGGGAAGAGGGGACAAGGGATATTCATCTTTGGAAATCCCCTTTGAAGGGGGGCTTAAGGATGCAGGTGGGATGTGATATTCTTGCAAAGGGTAGAGGGGACCCTGAAGTTTTCCCAGGGGAAAACTCTGTATTCCCAGGGGAACACAACTATTTTAAGAGGATAGGGGCTACCGGGGGGGAGCCTCCAAACCCAGGGCTCACCAGTTCAGTTGTACGGCTCCCCCTGCCCACCAGCAGCAAACTGGCTTTGCACTGGGCAGCATCACACCCGCCTCAGGGAGGTCACAACGGGATGAAGGAGCCAGGACATCTGCCCCCCCGGCCCCCAAAAAGGCGTAACGCAGATGATGGAAACGAGTTCCCCCCCCCCCCCCCAAACCCTGCCTTTTATTTACTGTTTTAATAACTCTTCTGTGCCCACACGGGCCGCAGACACGAACAGCAGCAGCTGCTTCAAAGGCGGCGCTTTCCGGCTTCCACGTCACCGTCAGGTCCCATAAATCTTAAAAATATTTCACGGGGCACCAACCCCCCCCCACCACCACACGACGTGTTTCCCGAGCACACCGATACTTTCAAGTTCACCAAAATCTTTCATTTCAGTAAGGGCAAGCTCCCTCGTTTGCTTTCGGAGCCTCTTGTTCAATTATTTCTCTATGTTTTCCCCCCTGAAAGGAGTTAGAAAATGAACTAAAAAATAGCTCTGTCAATCCAAAAACATCCAAAGAAGGTATTTTGTAAAGAAACTCCCTGCCCTGTTGTGTTTTTTTCTCAGTGGTGGTGTTGGTGGGTTTTTTTTATTTTTTATTGCACAAAGTTTTGCCATTAGCAGCGAGGGGGAAAGAATTAGTTGCATCAAAATACCATTTTCTGATGAAAACCCAAATTCTGTTGCGTTCCCTCTCTCTCTGCAGAGATCAGCCCTTGGGAGCGAGCACCCCTCCACCCCTCCCAAAAACCCCTCTCCGAGAACTATGCGCAGACGCAGCCAACTCCGTTTGAGAAACAAATCTGCTCTGTTGACTGATAAATATTTATTCAGATATTTACCAGGAAAACATGAAAGGCAAATCCAGCGCGTGCATTCCTATTCTCACTCGCTGAGGGAATATCACTACGTACAGAGCACGGCTTTGAGATCACCCCCCAAATCTGCTTCTGCAAGTCAGCTTCCCCCCCCCCCCCCCCGCCATGCTTAAAATTAAAGGTGAAAATCTGATTTACTCCAGAGGTCACAGCATTTTTACTTGCTAAGTGTTATGCTCTTATGGCTCAGAAAAAGCCAAATAGTGAATTCACATCCCCCTGGAGAAAACCCAGCACGGGGGTGACGGGGGGTACCTCCTCCCGGGACATCCCTTCGGGACTTGCAGTCGTTTCCATTTGCAGAAACGTCCCGTGGTTGCTTTTTTCCTGACTTTAGGCAAACTTCTTATTTCTGATTTCTGCCAGCTAGCAAGAGACAAGGGTCGGTCTGCGTGACGCTGTACGGCGCTCGTTTATTTGTTAATATTACAGGTAGTTATGGGAAAATTATAGATCTAAACAGACCTTCGCTGCAGCTTATTCTGTCAGATGAAGCCGTAGTTTCACCAGGATGGAGGAAATCAACTACAGCAGCACAGGTCAAAAAAAAATTATCATAATGATGCAAAATACAAGTAATAAAAGACTAAAAGGAAGGAACGCTCATGAACCCGCTGCAGAGATGTTCCTAAGCAATGAAGCACCCGTAATTGTAAATCTCATGCCTGCAAAGTTTTATGCCCCTACTTAGATTTAACTTTAGATTTCACTTTCTCGGAGTCCAATCCCTGGTTTGAAGGCTCACAGCTGAAGCCTGCCAGTTCCGGAGTGTCTGAATAGGCAGAAAATTGAGGATTTTAGCTAGGGTATTTCGCTGCCAAACACCAAACCAGAATTTTGTCTTGACTTTAAATTGGTATTTATCTTTCTGTACATTAAAAAAAAAAAAAAAAATTGATAGAGCTAGAAGAAACAAAGCCACCGGTCCCCAAAATCATGAGAACAAGCATGCATCAAAAATTACACACATTTTTTGCGAGAAAGGCGTTTTTGGTTGGTTGTTTGCAACCAGCTATGAAATTCTGCAAAAACCAAAGGCAATGCCCCTCTGAATGAGAGCGAAAACGATTGCTTTGGGGTTTCTTCCGTGCTTTGGCGGATATGGGAAAAGAAAGAAAAAGAAAGATAAATTACGAGGTGGCACCTGAAAACCTTTCAGTGCAGAGGAACGTAAACACGTTGTTGTGCTTACTTTCCCCATGGATTTCAGGAAGGATTCAGGGAAAGGCTGCTCCGAAAACGGTTCCCCCGCCTCGGCTACGCGGCAGTTCCAATAATAGCCAGCGTAGGCAGATGCTTAATCATCTTCAAATCATGTTTCGCGATGCCAGAGCTAAAGCTCTTGGCCCGTGGTGGGACACAGCTAAGCTCCTGTTTAGCTGAAGGGTTGTGACAGGGCTCGAAGGCAGTTGTCCCACCAGCTGGCAGAGCCAGGCCCTCCAGCCGGCGGGAACACGATGGGTGGTTTGGAGCTGTGATGGACACGCAACTCGGAAACTTTCCACCAGAGAAGAGCTGTTGAGTTACAACCACCTCACGGGGCTCGGGAACTGGTTTTTCTACCTCTCGACTCGTTTTCGAGCCTTAAAATTTGCACCCAAACCCAGTGCTACGTCCCCACCTCCGTCACAGCATCCTCCCACTCCAAGGTACAAAAGAGGGGACACCTCTCCTGGGAGAACCAGGGGATCCTCAGAGATCCCTTCATCTTCCCAATAAGATTTACAGCCCCACGCTCACCGTCCACCTCCAAATTCCATCTGGAGCTGAAAGAAGAGCTCGTTTAGGGCTGAAACCCACTCCTTCCAAGGGAGCCACAGGTCCGCTGGCCTGGGAGGAACGTCTGGGAGATGCTTCCAGGTTTCAGGTGGGCCATCCATGACAGCGGCCCAGCTGCACTCCCACGGGCAAAGCTTTTGCTCGTCTGTTTATGGCAGGTGAATAAATAGCACCTCAAAGAGCTGCTGCTGCTGCTCCCGGGGCTGGTGGAAAGGGCCCGGGATGGGGAGGGAGGCGGGAAGGGTTAAAGGAGCCATGTGTCACGCTATTGCCACTGGAGCGGGGCCAGGCTGCGAGGGCTGAGATTGCTCCGTCGGGACGGGTGCCATGGAATCCTTCCTGATGGGGGGAGGACCCGGGGGGGGAACGCTCGCGGCCTCGGCTCTCCCACCTCACCCAAAAGGCACCGGCAACAGCCCGGTGACCCCCCTGTCGCTGGTGGCGATAACCGGGTGTTGACAGGGAGGGCGGCGGGGGGGCCTCTCCCCCCGCACATCATCCCCCCCCCCCCACCAACCCCCTGTCCTGGGGGCAGGTGGAGGGGGCCAGCTCGCATCCCACAAGGCTGCCGCCAGCGCTGGCCCCCGCCGACCCTCACCAGCAGCTTCTCCGTGGAGATTCGCACTTGGAGACAACCCCAGGAACACCTTCAGCCCTGCCACGGCAAGGGGACGCTGCCTGCTCCCCTGCCATCGGCCACGTGCCCCTTCCACCAGCCCTGGCACTGTGTTTTCCACTGTGGCTCCTTGTCTCTCCCTCTCATATGGATCGTATGGGGTTGGAAGGGACTTCCGGAGATCATCTAGTCCAACCCCACACCAAAGCGGGTCCGCCCAGAGCAGGTTGCACAGGAACGTGTCCACGTGGGGTCTGAATGTCCACATGGGGTCAGAGAAGGAGACTCCACCACCTCTCTGGGCAGCCTCTTCCAGTGCTCTACCACCCTCACAGTAAAGAAGTTCCTCCTCACGTTTAGGTGGAACTTCTTATACTCAAGTTTGTGCCCATTTCCTCTTGTCCTGTCACTGAGAAAAGACCAGCCCCATCCTCCTGATGCCCTCCCTTTAAGTACTTGTAAGCATTGAGCAGATCCCCCTTAAGTCTTCTCCTTTCAAGACCAAAAAGACCCAAGTCCCTCAGCCTCTCAAACATACATATATATATATATATATATATATAACTTGCATCCAGCTACTCCTGGCGAGGACAGGGCAGTGCTGAATGTGTGGGGATGCCACCAGTGGACACGCTGGTCTGGTGGCTCCTCGCACCGTGGCTCCTCCTCGCCAGTCCCTGAGAAGGACGTTGGTGTGCGGAGAAGGTGTACAAATCCAAGGACATGAATGCCCCTCTGCCCCCTGCCCTCACTGCTGGCCTTAGGGGGTGATACACAGGTTTTTTTCTGCTCAGGACTTGCTGGGTTTATTTGACTGGTGCTTCCCGAGGGGCTGAGCTGTGCTGGAATCCCTACAATCCCTCTGTTCCTTTGGACAGGGCTCAGGGTCAATCCGTGCTGGAAAGTCCCACCAGAGACAGGGTTTGAAGCCTATTCTGATGGAACGGAGCAAACTCCTCAACAAAAGGCTCTTTTCTTCAAGTTCAAGACTAGGAGGTCTCTGCTTGGCTCCAGGTAACTTTGGGATGCTTCTCTGAAAGCATCCTGGACCAAACCAACCAAACCAAAGGGAGCAGCAGCATCAGGGTTCCCCACGGCCCCGGGGGGTTCATTAACCCACCCAGGGGCTCACACCGAGCTACCACCAGCTCAGAGACCATCACACACATAAATTGAAACTCCACAGTCAGGTCTCTAAGGGAGAAGCAGAGGAAGCCTCCGTGCGCTGGGGGTGCCCACCCAACCCTGGCACCCACTCTGTAGCCGGTCCCGGGGGTGGGTGGGGAGGCCAGGGTCCCCCGACGCAGCTTTTGGGGAGGATGTGGCATTTTCTGACGTCGTGTGGTTACTCCTGAATTACACTGGTGTGGGCAAAGGGGACCCCACCTCCGCCCCGGCCACCTCCTCGGGAGCACCAGGCTCTCCGTAGCGCTTGGCACGGCTGAGCCGGAGCCGAGGAGGTAAAACCACAGCTTTCCCTTCCCCATCCCTGACCAGACGGACTCAGCCTTGGATTTTCAACAGGAAGGATCCGTTCCAGCATCCAGAGCAGCGCCAAGCATTTCAAAAAGGTGAAAAAATACGCGCCAAAAAAAACCAAACCCAACCCCGCTCATAAATACCTCCGCTCAACTCCGGGGGCAAGACGGAAGCGTGACATTCCCGTAGCAAAATATTCCGGGGGGAGGGGGGGGAAACAATTAGCGTGGGACTTGGCTCAAGAAAAATAGGCTGGGGTTAAGCCATGGACGGAGCCAGGCCAGATGGCGGGCGGCTCTCCCCACCGGTGGCACTTGTCCATGGCAGTGTCACCCCGGGCTCACCTGAACGGGTGCCAGGGGCCGGCGGGGAGAAGCCAGCTCTGCTGGAGCCCTGGCCAGGCCAGCAGGGAGCCGGCCATCTCTGCTTCAGCTGGGCCACTGAGAGGCAAAAAAATAACGACCTGGCCGGGGTTAGGGAGGAGGAAAAGGTTCAAGAGTTCAGGCGGGGATGGGGAGAGACGGGGCTTCTGTGGGGAGAGGGGAATGGGAAGGGAAAAGGGAAGGGAAAAAGGGAAGGGGAAAGGGAAGGGGAAAGGGAAGGGGAAAGGGAAGGGGAAAGGGAAGGGGAAAGGGAAGGGGAAAGGGAAGGGGAACGGGAAGGGGAACGGGAAGGGGAACGGGAAGGGGAACGGGAAGGGGAAAGAGAAAAAGGAAGGGGGAAGGGAAACAGGAAGGAAAAGGGAAGGAGAAAGGAAGGGAAAAAGGGAAGGGAAAAAGGAAAGGGAAAAGGGGAAGGGAAAAGGGGAAGGGGAAAAAAAGGGAAAAAGGGAAAGGAAAAAGTGAAGGGAAAAAGGGAAGGGAAAAGAAAAAAAGGAAGGGGGAAGGGAAACAGGAAGGAAAAGGGAAGGAGAAAGGAAGGGAAAAAGGGAAGGGGAAAAGGAAAGGGAAAAGGGGAAGGGGAAAGAAAGGGAAAAAGGGAAAGGAAAAAGGGAAGGGAAAAAGGGAAGGGGAAAAGGGAAGGAAAAAGGGAAGGTAAAAAGGGAAAGGAAAAAGGGAAGGGGGAAAATCCTCTGGCCTGCAGGAAGGGCTGGTTGGGGCTGCTGGCAGAAAGGTCCGCTCAGGTGTCACCAAGCCATAATTCATGGGGCAGGATTGAGGGCGAGGATGCAGCCCGGAGCCCGGCTCGGCTGCCGTCAGACAGTGGGAGCTTTGTCTTGGTGGGGAGTGAAGGAAAAGGTGACGTTTCTCGCTGGGCTGCTCCAGGCAGCCCTCACAGTAGCCACACTGGTCCAAAGGGACTCCTGGGGTGCAGAAAGTAGCCCCCGCCCCACAGCACTACCAGCAGGAGGGAAAACACTAGTGTTACCAGTGTTTGGAGAAGAGATGCAGACCCATCTATCTGGAAAAACCAAGTGCAGCCCCAAATCCCCCTTCTCAAGGTGAGGGAATTTTCCTGGATGATGCATGGAGTGTGCAGACACCACCACTTGGGCTGCCAGGATGCAACTGCCCCACCTCAAACCCTGGGCTGCACAACGGCCCCAGGAGACATGCTGGAAACAACTCCAGCTCCAAAAGCTCATTTGCTGTCAACGGCGTTTGTAAACTTGTGAGGCCACTGTCTGTGAAAGAGCAGGAACATGAGCGCCTCTGGCACAGATGCTCAGTGCCATCTTCATAGAATCACAGAATGGTTTGGGTTGGAAGGGACCTGAAAGCCCATCCAGTCCCACCCCCTGACCTGGGCAGGGACACCTCCCACCACACCAGGTGGCTCAAAGCTCTGTCCAACCTGGCCTTGAACACCCCTAGGCATGGGACAGCCACAGCTTCTCTGGACAACCTGGGCCAGGCTCTCACCACCCTCACATCAAAGAAGTTCTTCCTGAGATCTCATCTCAATATCCCCTCTTTCAATGTAAAACCATTACCTCCCGTTCTGTGGCTCCCCTCCTTGAGCAAGAGTCTTGTGCCTCACTTGAGGGACTTGCTGAACTTCATGAGGTTGGCACAGACCCACCTCCCAAGCCTGTCCAGGCCCCTCTGGATGGCATCTCTTCCCTCCAGCGTGCCACCGTGCCACACAGCTTGGTGTCATCAACTTGCTGAGGGTGTGCTTGATCCCACTGCCCATCTTAACTCTGGGCAAGTCTCAGAGCCCTGGTGGATGTCCCAAGCCCCAGACATTTGCTTGTTCGGATGCTGCACACCTGCAGCACTATCACCACCCTCAACCCTTCCATCCAGAGAAGCTACTTTGAAGGTACCATAGAAGGCACAAAAAGTGCACAGAAGAATATGCAAGCCCCCTTCCATGGGGCTTGGGATGGGCAGGACACTCCCGCTCTCACCAGTAACACACCACGTAGTGCAAGATGATCAAAATCACCCCTTCCAATCTCTCCCCTCCGGCCTCCTTGTTAATATTTGAGATTTCTACAAAATTACTCATTGAGATTTTGCCTGCCAGGAGAAGCTCTCATAGGGTTAGGTGGCTCCATCGCTCATCCTAAATCCTTTCCCTCCCCTCCTGGAAAAAGGCTTGCCTAGTTTATTCCGGTTCCTTCTCTTCCAATGGACTTCCCAAACAGGGAGAGAGCTTGCCCTTCTTTTGCAGGCAACGTGTTAAAAAACAGGCGGCGTTGGCGAGATTTAGAGGAAAGGAGGGATTTGCCTCTTCGAAACAAGTTGAGACCAACCCCTTCTTGGCCTCTACCCCTCCAGATGGCTTCTCCACGACGTGGCCATGGGAGACAAGCAAAGGTTCCTCTCGTGAGCACCCTGGCTCCCGTTGAACCCAGCACCTTCCCTGCGCTGCAAGTGCTTGGCAAGCCAGAGCTTCCAGGACCAACAAGACCTTACATGCAACCAGGATGAGGTGCTTCACGAATTGTTTGCAGAGAGGGGGACTTCTTTTAGAATAATAATAATAAAAAAAACCTTAAAAAGATTGACATCCTGCTGCAACACCTACAAGACAAACAGACAGACCAAACCATCCTTGGCTCGCCGCATCATCGCATTTATAAAAGAAGATAAACCGGCTGTTGTAAAACACTGCTCAAGTGGTGAGGACCCCATCTCGTTTAGCACTTTGCTAAGATATTGGCTGTAATTATTTGGCAGGTGTCTTTAAAAAAAACCACCATCTCCTGAAGTTCCTACCGGTCGTACGTTTTATTTGCGGTCCTTCCTGAAGAGCTGGGGTTAAAAGCCAAGAAAAGGCAGAGATGGGAACGTGGGTATTTTGCTGACTTGAAGTAAAAATGCATCCCTGCCACTAGCACATGTTTCTGTCATATATGGGAAGAATAAAGACTGGAAACGGTAGGTAGAAGTCCTGAAATGAGCTCTGGTACGGGCCAGCCAACCACGCCAGCCCCATCCCATGGGATCTGCAAACGAGAGGAACGACGGCGCGTGTGGAGCGGCAATGACCTCACTTCTGATCTCACCAGGACGATCGAGGAGCAGAGGGAGCAAGGCACCCAAATCCAGTGCTGCCCACCCAGCTCTAACTCCCCACCCTTAACTTCAGGCAGAAAAAGGCACTGAGGGTGGGGAAGCGAGGCAGCACCCTCCGTTATTCAGTTTTTACCCTGTTCTCCCAGTTCTCATCAAGGGGAAAACCACTTTAGACTGATTTGTGCCGTGCTCTTCCATCCCAAGCGATGTTCACATCACCACGGGGAAAACCACGAAGGAATTAAAAAAAGAATTAAAAAAAAAATAATAAAATTCACTATAGTGTCTCAAGCTTCTCTCTCTCAGCTGGTCAGCATTTCTACAGTGGGGCACATCTGTTCCCGTCTCCCTGGAAGAGGGCGGGGGAGGAATAATTGGGATATTCACTTTGCATGAAGATCAAAACCCGACCGAGATGCCCGGAGCGGTGGAAAAGGTGCATCCCCCACCGCAGGCTGCGCTGACCAGCCCCAGCCCCCCCCCTGGGATGCTCCCACCCCCCCCCACCGCCTTTCAAAACTTTCCAAGTTCCAGCCGGCCTTCCAGATTTACGACGTGTTTCACTTTTTGAACACCCTTGGATCAGACCAGGGTGATGAAAGCCCGATAGGTCTGTAGATAGCTTTTTGTGCGGAGAGAGTATATAACAGATATTGCCCCCCCCCCCCCATAAGCACACATGGGCTCCTCTTCCCTCCCTCCCTCCCTCCTTTAAATGCGTCTCTTCTGAAGACTCCAGCCAAGTCCACCCATGCCAAGAACCTTCCCACACTCCACTCCAGCCTCTGCTTTACTTAAAATTAATTCGGAGACACGGCACCAGGGACCCGCAGCCTTTGCTGAGACTTAATGAGACCGCAAGGAATAGGAAAGGGGGAAGAAAAAAAAAAACAAAACCAAAAAAAAAAAAAAGGGAAAAAATCGCAGCAGTTCTTGTAACTAAATCTGTTGGAGTTGTAAGTGTGGTAAATAGTTCCTGCACTATTTGGACGCCTCTGCTTTGCCTTTAGCAGCTGCTGTAATAAACTTCCCAGAAAGTATTGGATTCACAGAAGTGTTACTAGAAACCCCAACAGAAACCGAATGGAAACGATGGACCAACGCAGCAAAGCAGGGAGATAAGCCCTGCTACAATAAAAAGAGATTTAAACTAGGTTTCCTCGACTTGAGAGCCAAAATAAAAACTGCCCTCTGCATTTCGGGGGGGGGGGAAGATTGGAAAAGGGGGGGGGGGGGAGCGGGGAGGGAGCTGAGATCTAATTACCAGTGTCTTGAAATTCCTTCTGCATAAAGTTTCCTTAAAGAGCTGCCAAAAAGGCAAACTCTGGGAGATGAAGTTTGAGGTGCAGCGCTGGGCTCAGCTGAAGCGCACGCGGCTCTGCCCCGCGATGACAAAACATTTAATGACGACGAGCCCGATGTCTTCCACATTTGGAAACTGGATTCTTGACACACATAATGTACCCCCTGCTGACACGACTATTTGGCAAAAGCCGAGCCTGTGATCTCACATTAATTGCTACACAAATATACTTATTGTGGGCATGGGTTTTATATGGCTGAAACCTCCATTTGCACATGTTCACAATAAAAACACTTCTTCCCCCCCCTCCAAATAACGATTAACTTCTTTTTTTTTTTTGAGAGGGCTGGTTGGTTGTTTTTTTTTTTTTTTCTGAGATGCACTTTTAATGGCATGAGAACTGTCTGTCGGCTTCCATTACCCTTTGTTCTCTTCGTCTCTCGCTTTATATGTATTTTTATAAGCCTTTTAAAACCAAGTCTCCCCGTTCTTAATTCTTCTCTCTCTTTACTTTTGTTTTTATTGTAGGGCATCAATATAAGCAGAAAGATTTCGCCGGATTAAAGACGCGGCTGTCCCTTGAAAGCAAGTCCACTGATAGAGATCTTATAAGATCTCTTCATTTCTTCCATCTAAGGACCTCTGTGGGGAGACAGGAGGACGGCGACACGGCTCCCCTTCCACCGGCGCCTGGAGGTGTGAGATACCCATCGCCTGGCCCTTTATTCCACCAAACCCAGGTGAAGGCAGGCGAGCGTCGGCCCCAGGACCTGCAGAGAGGGCTCCTTGGTGACACCACAGCCCCTGAGGTCACAGGTCCCGTGACCTCACGTGCGGGAACACGCAGCAAACAGCCATTGAGGGCTGGAGGTGGAGGATATTCATAGGGTGTCATAGAACCATAGAATCATTCATGTTGGAAAAGACCCTTAAGACCATCAAGTCCAACCATCAACCCCACTCTACAAAGTTCTCCCCTACACCATATCCCACAACACCACATCTAAATGAGTCTTAAACATGTCCAAGGATGGTGACTCAACCACCTCCCTGGGCAGCCTATTCCAATGCCCGACCACTCTTTCTGTGAAAAACTCTTTCCTAATGTTCAGTCTAAACCTACCTGGTTGGAGCTTGAAGCCATTCCCTCTTGTTCCATCACCTGTAAGAAGAGACCGGCACCAATGTCCTTTCAAGTAGCTGTAGAGAGTGATGAGGTCACCCCTCAGTTTCCTCCTCCCCAAACCAAACAGCCCCAGCTCCCTCAACCGCTCCCCATACGATTTGTTCTCCAGGTCCTTCACCAGCTTGGTGTCCCGACACAGAAAGATCTGGGCTCTTCACCCGATTTCCCACTGAAGACCCCACGGAGGGAAATCAACCCTTGGATCTTAAACCTGACCCTTTCCAAGCCAATAATACCAAAGCACCCAAATCCACCTTTCTCCACGGGAGCCAGGCTGTGAGCCACTAATTCTGGCTCTGCGGCTAATTTGCCCGATGACCCTGAGCATCCTACCGAGCCCCCCGTGAACCTTTCCAGCGGCAAAGCAACAGCGAAACCCAGCCATAAAGCCCCCACGAGGCTGGGAAAAATCCTAACGTGCAGCAGGCTCGGAGATCCAAAGCTCAAAAAGCTACATAAGGCTCAGAGCTGTTATTTCCATCACCCTGCTCGGAGCAGGGATGCTCCAGCATCCCCCGCAGAGCCCCACAGGTGGAGGAGGAACCCACCCTGCTTCCCCCTCCCAAAAAAAAGCTTTTGCTGCACAGCAAAGGCTGCAATAATTTTTTTTTTTTGCCTTCTCAGTACAAAGAAACTGTTTATTTAGAAAGATCCCCCTTCCACCCCCGCAAAGTGATGCCCAGCCCCGTGGTGGGCGCCGCTGGATCTGCTTTTCGATGGAGAACCCGCTCTTACAAACCCCAGATTTTGCAGAGAGTCACCGTTTTAACGGCCCGTCGGAGCAGAAATCGCATAAACCAGCAATTCGGGGCGGAAAAAAAAAAAATGTAAAAAATTTTATTTCAGCAAGGCAGAAGTGTCTCCCTTGAACAACAGGATGTCTTCTGTAAACAGGAGGCTACCCCAGCTGTCCGAGATATAAAGCGCTGCATTAAACCATTTCTTTTTATCATTGCTGAAACAGAGGGAGAGAGCTGAAGGGATCAGTTTAGCCTTCCCTCTCCCACTCCCGCTGCCAAAAATCCCACCGAGAAGGGTGAAGCCTTTTTACTTTAATGGAAGTTTATTTTCCAAAGGGCAAGTACGCCTCTAAAAAGGTTGCAGACGCTTCCCCCCCCCCTCCCCGCACATCTACGGGGCTGCCAAGTCATAATTTTAACAACAAATCTTTTTATTTGCCTTTTTTTTTTTTTTTGATCTTAAAACCCAAGCACTTGGGATTTATGCAGTGCATGGGAAGCAGCTTTCATGACGGGAGCGAGTTTTCACACGTGATGGTTGTGCGGTTTTAAGCTCTTCTCTGCGAAGGAGCGGTCCAGCGACCGGCACACCAGCGAAGGGAGAGACAGAGAGAGAGAGAAATGAAATATTTTCCTTCCCCTGATTATTCAGTATCTAATCGTGGGGGTTTGGCCACACCGCACGCGTCCAGCCACCCGCACAGCCCCAGCAGCATCTGAAGCCTGGAACCTCACGCCTCATCCCCAGCGCCCATGGCCTGTTGGTCCGGTGCAACGGCAGGACTTCCAACCATAAATTATCTTTTAGAAGTGGCTTATCACGGAGGCGCATTCATCTCCAGGAGCTGGACCAAAACCAGCTCCACTGGCTGGAAGTTCAAGCGAGGGCACACGCGTTCACCATTTCTCTCTCTTTTTTTTTTTTTTTTTTTTTGACCCTACAATTTTGGGGTTGCAAAGCCAGACATTAAGCTGGCTGAAAGTTTAGTCCTGCGAAGCATTCTGAGTTGGCAAAGTTTTTGCTACTGATTTATGTGGCGCAACAGCCCAGGGCCTGGGATGCATCCATAACATTCGTTCCATCTGTCGTCAACGCAGATTCTGTTCTCCACCGCTCGTGTTGGCAGGGCTTGATCCGAGATCTGCTGCCCTGGGTGCTGGTGTGGGGGGAGGAAAGGGGACGAGAGAAGAGGAAGCAGAAGTCGCCCATTGGTGCCAATGGCTTCACAGGAGGCCTCAAGTTCTTCAGATGCCTCTAAGCATTGTTGCTGGAGCGATAATCTTTGGCAGCCCATTTAGGGGAGGAAGGGAACGAGCGGTCGCACTGATTTTCAATACGATTTCAGGATCCACGTTCACCAACGGTCTCCTTTCAGGCCCACACACGCCTGCACGGATAAAGGATAAAGGTCCAGAAGACCATCTAGTCCTCCTGGTCTCCCATCCTTCTCGTTCCTTCCAGGCGAATCTTCTCCGTGACCAAGCCACACGAAACACCGCCTCCTTTTCCGAGCAGTGAAAAAAAAACAACCCACCCCCGCTGATCTGTCAGCTGGCTCCCGAAACTGGGAGCCATCCTGTCCAAGAAGCGAAGGCAAGCGTTTATCTTGGGCACAACAAAAACCGTCCAATCTGCCCCGGAGATCTCTGGCAAGCCCAGGGGGGGCTCACCGAAGCTCCGTCCCCACCACACGAGTGCCGAGCACCGCGCTGGGATTCACACCAAGCCTTAAGAGGCCTCTTCTGCAGACACAGATAGCTGAGGCGTGAGCCAGGCTGCAAGCCAAGGCACTCTTCCCTCCTTTTCCTCACTCCCCCCCAATATTTGGGAAGGCTGGGGATGGTGTCCCCCCCTTTCTGAGGGGCTGCGCCGGAGGCGGGACCATCCCCGCCGCCGAAACGCTGATGATGCGATTCACCTCTGAACATTGCCTTCTGGTTCCTCGCCGTTCCAACGCCTCCGACATCTACAAAAAAAGCTGGAATTTCCTGCCAGCTCGGTGGTGCAATTTCAAATGCTTTTTGGTTTTCGACTGCGCTCTTTAATCTCAAGCCAGCTGGGCCCGTGCGTTAGCGTGAAGGCTGAAAGCTTCAGAGCTCTGGGCAGTTAGTTTTCCAAAGATCTCACCTGTGGGTGGAATGGTTTTGCCACAGCTCTGCGTTAAATTAAAAAAGAAACGCACACGCACAAAAAAAACCAAAAACCCAACCCCGTGTGTCTGAGCTGCCACGTCCCCGTTGCGGCACGGGGGCAAGCTGTGGGCCAGCTCCGGGCTCCCAGTTCCCTTCCAGAGAGGGAGAAATGCAGATTTATAGCTCCTCGTGCCAAGAAGAGCAAAGAGCGATTCGGAAGGGAGCGCTGCAGGGGCTGGCAGGCTCGGCACGGTGCCACGAAGGTCCTTCCCCAGCCCCTCCATCCTGGAAGGATGGAAATCACATCTCACGGAATCAGCCCGCCTCACACCGGCACCGGGAGGATTCCTGTCCTGGTTTGAGGGTCACTACCTTCAAAGATGACGAGACACACTCTGCTGATGTTTGTCCCATTAGACAAACGGACTTTATTCCCCTGAGAGCTGTGAAAAAGGGTCCCATCACAGACTCTTGCAGCCCTTGGCTTCACGGGAGGCTTGCAGAGATGATGCCAGGGCCACCACCCATGGTGGTATGGTGCTTGTATGAACAAGCAGCCCCTAATTTATATAAAGGCTCAGGGGAGATGTTTGGTCCAGACTGTGGGGACCAGATCCTCAGCTGACGCAAGGTAACATCATTTCTGAGAACTTAATAAACTGGTGTCAAGCCACATGGACCAAAGGACTCAAGGAATCATCTCAAGGAACGCAGACAACTAGAACCAACGCATGCACCTGCTGGAGCGACAAACGAAGTATTTGAGAATTAATCTTATGATAATAAGCCAAAAAAAGAAAAAAAAAGGTGTGTGGCGGAGAAGAGAGGGAAGTACGAAGCAGTCCTCTTACCCTGCTCCCTCGGCCATTTCAGAAAAAAAATCTGTTTATACAAAGAGACCTGACAAGAGCCGCAGCAAAATGGATGAGGAGCCGAATACGTAAAAGGCAAAACCATCACTGAAAATAAATTCAATTATTCGGTTTTGCTTAGAGAAGCAACAAAGTTTCTGACATGTTTGTTATTCAGCCTGTCATTAGAGCTGAAAGATGTCTCAATAATGTTGAAGTTACATTTTTAACATCCACTCTCCTCCAAGCAGTTTGCATATTTTCCACTACGTTAGCCGATCAAGCCATTAGTTACAGTTACTTAAAAATAAATGAGCTCTATATTTTCCTTCCTCCGCACTCCCCACCGCGCAGCCCAACGGCCGGGGAGGGGGGACAGGGAAGAAAAGTATTTCGTTTGCAACGAAACAACCCGACAATAATGGGAAATGCTCAAGTTCGACCGCGGAAGGCGAGTACATCTACGAGGAAAAAGCAGCAGCATCTCTCGCCGAGCAGGGAACTGATCAAGTCCTAAACGGCGGCAAAAGATGCAAAACGAAAACCCAATTTGTAAAAGAAACTGTAAGTTGGGAGGTTGATGGCATCTGAAGAAATCCAGCAAGAAGAGAGGCAGGGTGGAATTCCGTGATACGCGTTTACTTGCCAAAATGAGTTTGAACTAGATCTATTCTTTCTGCTCTTTCCCCTAATCCTCTCTCCTCCCCGCAAAAAAAAATACACCGTCAAGTCAGTCAATTTTCATGAAAAGGTTTCTGGTTTTACCCCTTACAGAAAAGCAGGTAATATTCATTCTTCTATCCCCTCTTTCCCAAAATCTGGCCATAAAAAAACCCCAAAGCAAAACCGACCGTTTATGTTTTGAGTGCCGAAAAACAGAATCTGAAAGCAATTTCTCTTTGTTAATTAAGTTTTAAAAAAAAACAACCTGCAGAAGATGAAGATATTCTCTTCCATGCAGAAAATGAAGGCAGCCCATTTTCCCAACTATCTGTGAAATGGAGAAAAAAAAAAAAAAAACAACAACCCACTAATGAACTTTCAGGCTAGAGAAAAATCTGAGCATGCCAGGAAAAAAAAAAACAAGCATATTGGACTAATGGGTCATCGGGCAATTCGAACTCAAGCCAGGCTCGATGGTGGGACACAGATTTATCCAATATATTGACCACTGGGTTGTAAGAACGGCCTTCACACCCAGCATAGAGCAACTTTCCAAGTGCTGTCCTTTCCGTATGGAACATCCCACTGAGATCCAGTTAGAGAAATAAATTAAAAAACCCCACTTGCTGCAATACATAACCTTAATATTGCCCTCCTCCCCCCCCCCAAGTCCTCTTACATCATAATCTACAAGTTTTGGCAATAAAGCAAACCATCTTTGCATCCCCTACTGCAAAGTCACCTCTCTCCAGGTGATGTTCTCAGCTCACGCTGTACCACCAATGACCACGGAGCACCACCAGGTCACCTGTCCCGTCACAGCAGCAGGGCTCCCAAAGTTCATGGCCAACAGCCCACCACGAGCTCCTTCATCAACAAATAATTTCCCCATCAGACTTAACAAACAACTACTTATGTGAAGAAATTGGGCTGAATGAAAAATCCAATCCTAGTTGCTAAACAAACCTGCAGACCGATGGTGGTCCAGACTATGGCTTAGAAGCCACGGTGTTATGGGCTTCTCCCTGGCTTTGGAGCATGTGCTGCTGCCACGTGGTGTCCAACAGCTGGGGCTTCCCAATGCGCTGTTTGCCAGTGGAAGATGATGTGACTTCCAATATGAGTTTGGAGGACCAGATCCTAGTAGTGCCATGCTGCAGACCATTTCAAAAACGTTTGAGGGTGCTTGCAGATTTTTTAGAAAGACCCATACTTGTAGGGGGAGCTCCTGCCCTTTTTGGGAGCGTTCCCCTTGATTAAGTCTGTTCTGCTCGAGTGCGTTCTGGCTCCGCCATTTGCTTTCAGAGCAAATAACACCCAAGTTCCTGCCGTTCCTCTAACCCAGCCAGATGAGGAAGACTCCCAACATCCATACATCACACACTCTTCTTCTAGCTACATCCCAGCACAGTCACTGAGCTTCCAGGACGCTAAGGACACAGTGCCCAATATCAAGCAGTCCAAAGGCCATGCTGGGTCCTACCCCAGTTGTCCCAGTTCCAAAGGGACAGTTTTGGGGGTCAGCCTGGCTTAGGCAGCGTGCACGAATCCCGCGCATGCGTCCTTCATCGTAACCGCACCCATGATGCTGGGGTGTGAGAATGCTCGATCCCCTCCAGCTACAGGGGAATTCCCAAGCAGATGGTTAAACTGGATTTCCAGCTTCTCTGTAGTAGCAGGATGGGGGTAACTCATCAGGGCGGAGGTGCAGAGCTGGCTCACGGTGCCCCGTGCTTGGTGCTCGGAGCAAGTCACAGGTCTATCGGTCACCAGAGTTTCATTAGCTCCAGATGAGGTCATCCTTTGGCATCTGCGGAGCACCCTGAGACCTTCACGCGAGCCTGGTAATTATGCAGCAATGTTATATAAATAACGAAACACATTATGGAAACGCGGTGCGTTTTGGCTGGAGGAGTCATAGGCACCTTCTAGGAACTGGAGGTTTGAACTCCGCTAAAATCCCTGGCGAAGCGGGTACCTGATTCTCTTAGACCTTCTGAAGGTGCCAAGCACATCAACGTCAGACTGTCATCTCCTGTCCTTCTGGAGTTCAAGGGCTCCTACGAGGTGGGAGCAACAGGCAGCAAACTGAATGCTACAGCCTTAAAACAAAGGCCTTGGAGTCAATAAAGTTCAACCGAATCAAGTTGCTTATTTTTTGCTGTCCCTCACAGGCTGCTGCAGTGTTGACTCTGAAGGGTGGGAGAAAGGAAAAGGAACAGAAAGTACGTGAACAGGGAGAATGAGACATCAAGGGGAGCTGGCAGCAGTGGACACAGCCCAGCACTCACTGACGGGTGTAAAGACAAGGTCAGGGATTTGGGAATATTTCCTGGACTGGCGGTGCCAGCCAGAGAAAGGAGATCTAGGACCTTCTGTCCTGTCCCAGCCCTGGAAATCCTCTCCTACGCAGGTCTCCAGCAGCTGCTCCTTCTCGTGGTGGGAAGAAGGGTAAGAGAGAAAAAATAATAATAAAAGGTACTCCAAACAAACCCACACCATAAACAAGTTTCTCTGCCTCAGCTCAGACCTTTCTGCCCAAGCGCAGTAACCCATTTAGGAATGCCTCTCCTCTCTAGGCTGGTTGCATTTTCACAGTTTCATTAACTTTGTGTAGTAGGACCCTGGGACAGAGACTCAGAAGACCTGTCCTGCTGCTGACTCTGCCACCAGCTTCATCATGCAGGCCTGGACCCAACTTCTTCTTCCTCTTCCTCCTCCATCCCTAAATCCGTAACTTGAGATTATCTTCTGGAGACCACTGGGGTTGGATGTGAAGAAGAGAAGGTGAAGTAGTTTTCCCCCTGTACTGGGCACTGGTGAGACCCCACCTTGAGTACTATGTCCAGTTTTGGGCCCCTTCCCACAAGAAAGACATCGAGGTGCTGGAGCGGGTCCAGAGAAGGGCAACAAAGCTGGTGAGGGGTCTGGAGCACAAGCCCTATGAGGAGAGGCTGAGGGAGTTGGGGGTGTTTAGGCTGAGGAAGAGGAGGCTGAGGGGAGACCTTATCATGCTTTATAACTACCTGAAGGGGGGGTGTAGAGAGGCGGGGGTTGATCTTGTCTCCCAATGATAGGACAAGGGGTGATGGCTTCAAGTTGCACCAGGGGAGGCTTAGATTGGATATTAGGAAACATTTCTTCATGGAAAGGGTTATCGGGCATCGGAATGGGCTGCCCAGGGAAGTGGTTGAGGCACCATCCCTGGAGGCGTTCAAAAGACGGGTCGATGTAGTCCTTAGGAATATTGTTCAGTGATTTTTGTCAGGGTTAGGTTGATGGTTGGACTAGATGATCTTCAAGGTCCCTTCCAACCTAGATTCTATGATTCTACTTCTGTGTACTTCACCCTTTGTCTCAGCAGCAGCTCCATTCCCGTGCATTCCATGCACCTCAAAGCAACACTCCCTGTTATCGTTTCGGGAGCACCCATCACCAGAACTGGCCACGAGCTTCCAACTCTCCACTACTTTTTTGTAGGGACATCTGGAAGGACGATGGAAATATGTTCTCTTCAGCCCCCAGGGCTTTTTGCCTCTATTCTCAGCACTAAATCCTGGCTCAGAAAGCTTTTCTCACAATATTTTCCATGTTCAGCGTGTAGAAGAGTAGAAATATGTAGTACAGAGAGCGGTGATGCCTACAAAAACCCTCAAGGCTGTTTGGTTGAAAACTTGGGGGGCTTCTTGCCTCCCTCCGGGCTCATCTGACTGAGCCCATCTATCACAAACACCAAAACAAACCTGAAGGCCCACATCAAGTTCAGACATCGCATCTAAGAGCAGTCCAGTCCCCGTATCGCCGGGGGTATCCGCACTGCGGGGGTATTAACCTCTCACAGGCAGCTCTGAACCTCGGGACCACCACTTCTCTTTTGACTTAGTCCTGCTCCGAACCCATAAACAAGGATAGATCTTTGCAACCCATCACCGGCCCTCAGTCCAAGATCTTAAGCTGAGGTCACCGTGCTATATTGATTCATATCAGCGCAGCTTTACAGATTTATTCTAGCTGAGGATCTGGCCACTTATGACTTAAATATCTTTCTGAAACGTATCCAACAGGAAATCCTAAATCAAGAACACTCCGCATTTTGAGAAGATTCCTCTCCCTCGGATCCAAACCCAACTAAAAGTTTTGCAACTTTTTCCATTTTAGGAATAAGAGGCTTTCTTCTCATATCTCCCTCTCCTCCCAAACAAATAATCAAGTACACAGGAGCCCAAAATATTTTTTCCCCTCTGTTCGCTTTTAGTCAGCGAGTTGACACTGAAGCCAGTACGTTTAAAGCCGGCCAGCTGTGTTCTGACCAGCTGACACTGGAGGCCACAGCTGGGACAGCCAAGCAGGCGATATTCCAGCTGCAAACAAATGAGGCAACACCTTCGGAGAAGGGATCGAACTGGGGGAAATGGCCACGGTTCAACCCAGAGCTTCCCCGCTGCTTTCCCAGTCCCAGCCGCTGGTGAAGGCCAGATTCTCCACGGGAGTGAACTGGACCCCCCGGGGTCCGCGCCAGTTTACACCAGCCGAGAACGTGGCACAATCTGGTTCGTGTTTGGGCTTTGCTCTTGCTGTCTCCCCCGTTATCACCCTTCATCTAGAAATAGCTGCCTTACGAGAGAGAAGGAATAACAACCAAAATTTGTCCGGTCCAGAAATGGTTTCCTGGAACTTAAGTCTTTTTCTTCTCTTTTTTTTTTTTTTGGTCTTTTTTTTTTTTTTTTACTTAAATGAGATAAAGTTGCTCATTGTTTGTCTTGGCTGCCTATAAACTCATGCTGCTGAGAGCAGCCTTTGATCACAGGGCTATTGGGAGGCTGACCCTTGACAGCCAATCCACTCCCTGCTCTTTCAGTCTCACCAGCCCAGGCCTGACTTCCTTTTTCATAAAAAGCCATAAAAAAAAATTAAAAAAAAAAAAATTACACATCTATTATCCAACAGCCCTTGCAGCAGTTTAAGGGATTCTGATCTAACCAGCCTACAGAGAACCTCAATATCAGGCTATTCCCTTCCTCCAGGGTGATGGGAAGGGGGAAGGGGGCAGTTCGTGCTCTCGGATGTCCTCCCATGAGCGGCAGCAATTCCATCCAAGCCTGTGGTGTGACAAATGTGCAGCGGGGTGTGCACCTCCCAGATGTGCTCTTTTATAAGGGACAAATCATAGCCTTCCTCCCCCCCCCCCTGCATGCTGCCAGAACTCTCCGTTCATTCCCCCGTCTTCTTTTCCCACTGCAAACTTTTGGGACGTTTGGGTAGGATTTGTGTGTTCCCGTGATCTGGTTGGAGCTCCCAGCTCGAGCTGGTCTCCAGAACATTTTTACAGCATGTGTTGCCCAACCGCAAGAGGCCACAGGCACAAAGCACATTCTCTTCTGACACCTAGCAGGGAGTTCTTCTGCGTAAGCCAATCTGTGTGATGTGACTCATTGCTCCCACACTTCATGGAAGTAGCAGCCTTCGTTTATTCCTGCATACCCCGGGCAAGGACAACCGTTTTCCCAAAACACTGCATTTACACAAGGCTCCTGTAAACAATCCAAAGCGTGAGCACGATCTGGGGGATGCTTCCCAGCAATACCCCCCAGAAGATGGCAACTCAAGGCACCTTGAGCATAGCAAGAGGACACACCAGGGCAGTTGACCTGTGAGACACAGGGTGGTAGGAAGGGATTTTTAAGAAAGACGAGGCACGCATCTCTAATATCTTTTTATCTACCAGCGTGAACAAATGACCTTTGAAAGGTGAAGTGCTAGAATCACCACAAGCTGGACTTATTTGCCACCCCTTTCATCAGAGGACTCAGGTGTTCTGATTTACATCAGATGATATCCAGAGGACTCAAAGAATATCCTTACCATCTCTTTCGTCTGCCAAGCGTTCATGTTCTGTGCTTTTGAATTCCCGTATCACGTTTGAGCTATTAACATCTCCAAAATCAGCACCACCCACACGTGCAACGGCTTAAAAACCAGTTCCACTGGCGCAGAAATACGTGAGTGTCCAGCTACCATTTAGACCAGAGTCAGGGACAAGACATGTTTATCTGTGTGCTCAGTTCTATCTGATGCATTAGCTATGAAAACTACCAGACAAGCCAAAGGCTCAGACTAACATCTCGCTGTTGCGTCTGGCCACGTCAGTTTGAAGTCAAGTCCCAGTTAGCTGTGGTCTGAACAGATGCAACAGTCAAAAAACAGCTAATTATTCCCAATTCACAAATAACAATACTGAGGCAGAGGAGGGAAGTATGTGACCGGTCTACAGTTTCTCAGAAAACTTGTAGCAAGGCCAGGAAGAAAAGGTGGTGCCTCCATAAGCTAGTTCAGCTGTAGCCACAACATTTTCCCTTCCACTCCAAATCACCTACAAAACCTGGAAATATGCAGTTCACTCTCCCATTTTGGTTAAGATGGAATTATCATGGGGGAGTACAGGTGAGCATGGTAAAAAATCACAACCCACATTCTACTCTGCTCCTATTTTGAGTGTCCTGCCCATAGAAACATGTTGGCTGGGACTCGCGTGTTCACAAACCCAGTTCCAGTGATCACTGCCACGTCTCTTTCCCCACATACACCAAAAACTCTTCCCAGCCTTTCTCAGAAAACTGTAAAAGCCACAAAACCTGCAACATGCCACAGTGGAGCTCAAAAAGTACTACCAGTGTCTTAAAGAGGACGTGTGTTACATAGAAATACAAGAAAATACGAATATAAATCAACTTCTTCCCAGCCCTCCTTTCGCCCCCCACCCAGATCCGATATATTTTCCTCTATCTCTCCTAGATCCAATGCCAGCTATGGGACAAACACGCTGCCTTCCCCGTTTGGTTGTCACAGCCCCATTGCTGCCTTTTGGAAATCAAAATTAGGGTTTGTAATCCTGAATATCTTGACGTTCCTTAAAGTTGGGTGCGCAATTCCCATCAAGAGCGAGACACGCCCTAAATCCGGCAAAATAAAGACACATGAAGGGTCTGGCTGTGGGGACACAGTGTCTAGGAGTCTCACAAACACATATTTTTCTTGTTAGGCTCTTACCAGCACATGTAACGACACAGGAAAAAAAAAACACAACACATAAATAATGCTTCACCAAGTGATGCCAGGTTGACGTTGCCATAACAGAGCCACTCTACTCATTTGCAGTGTCATCTGCGAAGTCCCCCCAGATGTCCACCAGGTTAGATGCGTAATAAACTGAGCTGTGACCCTCCAGGTCCCTGCGGTACGTACCCAGAGCCGGGAAAACAGCCACTTTTCCCATTGGCTCTGCAGCTCCAGGGGGAGCTGGGGCTGTTGGGCGAGCCGCAGGGATGGAGAGCTGGACCCAACAAAGGAGGGCGATATGAAGGTCACCACGAGACCTCAGAGCTCCATGGACCAAAATGTCAGCTCCCAAAATAACGAACACCCCGGCGAGGCACCAAAGCTAATGCACCGAGCTCCAAACTGCCCAAAATAGGCAAAAGGAAACTTGGAAATAAATATTCACTTAAACCCACGCTGTTCTCCAGAAATTCACACACTAAATGACTGTGCACATGAATTGCTCATGCCCTATGAGACCAGGGCTTCCAGCTCCCTTCAGGGACTTTGGAAACTCTTATTCTGTTCTGTCCATAGCAAAAATTGGTCACAAGGGCTCTGTTAGTCAGATAATTCGGCACCAGCTGTCTCCTCCTTAGAGAAAAGAAAGTGGACATGTTCAAAGCTACTAGAAAGTTTAACTTTCCCCCTCTATTATCAACTTTAAAGACCAGGAACTGACTTGCTGAGGGACTTCTGAGGTTCGGGTGACACCAGTGTGTTGAGTTCAGCAGCTCCTCCACCATCAGTTGGCTGTAGGAAACCCAAGAGCCCAAGGGAGGTCTAATCGCAAGTCAAAGAAGTGTCTTTTGAAGATCTGGACTTGGAGTCCCATCTTTACTATCTGACAGTTGGGATTAAGCACCTTTCTACAAGGACTAAATATTATTTTTACAAAACCTCCTCCATTCCTTCTCTCCAACCACATAGCACGGGTTCATTGCAGTTTCTATTACAAGGTCTCCTTTGGCTCCCCTCTGGGACAACCAGGTTCAGAGAAGGCCCTTCAAAAGGTATTTTTAGGATTCACATAGTTTTTTGGGAGTCGCTTTGTGAAAGCAAACGAAAAACGTGGACCTGACCTGGCCACAAACTGGAGGATGAACACCCCTGGGCTATGTCACTCGCTTCCAGCAAGCCAGCACACGTGGACACGGCAGCTGAGAACTAACAAACCTCCCCACACTCAGCCACGATGCCGACGATCTGGGTCCTGCTTTTGGCTCTCCCACCAAGGTGCTGGATGGCCAAAAGGAAATCGCTGCTCTGGTTTCCTCATCTGGGAAACGCAGGCACCCGTCTCAAAATCCTTAAGGAAATCATGCCAGGAGCAGACCAAGACACAGATAGTACCAAATCAGCATTTTGCGATGCTGCAGAGCTCTGACACGAACCGGCAGGATGTCAATGCGATTTTCAAGTGATGGCAAATACATTGACAGAAGCCTCTTAAAGTGTAACCGAGAAGAAAAAGGGTGGAAAGAGCCACCAGTTCCACATGAGGGGAAAGCCGGGAAGGCTCCCTCCTCCCTGCCCTCCCTCCTAAGCCAAACAAAACCGTAAGCGAATTCCAAGAGGGACCTGTTGTTACAAATCTGAATGGAAAAATCCCGACAACTCTCCCATGGCACTCCCGGAGCAGAGGTTAAGAACGAGGGGCACAGCAGAAAGGGGAGATGCGAGATAAGCTGCTTAGATTCACATCTCCCCGTTTCCTCCACTTGGTAAGAACTGGGTCGTATTATAAACTTATGCAAATGTGTTTACTTTACATTTTATTTCGGTCTTAGCCATGCAGTTGTCAGCCTGTATCAACATGTCAGTCTGTTTGTGCAAACAATCATTCCTTCACGGAAGGATTTCAGTAAAAACAGACAAAATGTTATGACGTGCAAAAAAACTTCCTAAACATGACAATAAAAGAAAAGCCACTAGAAGGGAATATGTTTTCCCTACCAATTACACAGCTTAAAACAAAAGAAGCCACTCGGTACATTCTTCCCCCCCCCAAGGATAGTAGGGGATCGGATCTCATCGTGCCATATACTTCCATGAAGAACCACGCTTGCAGGGTGGGCGCAAGGAAAGAGAAGCAGAGCCTATCAGCACCACCCACATGTTGTCCAAAAAACCCAATACCATGAGCTTCTCCATCACTTCCCCATATTACACCCATGGGTGTCGGAGAGAAGCAGAAGCTTCCCCCCCTGCAGTGATGAGCTGCAGGTCCCATGTCTGGAGTGACACTAGTGCCCTGGTGCAGCCCCTTCCAGTGACAGAATCACAGACTGGCAGGGGTTGGAAGGGACCTTTGGAGACCACCTAGTCCAACCCCTCTGCCAAAGCAGGGTCACCTGGAGCAGATTGGACAGGAACACATCCAGGTGGGGTTTGAATATCTCCAGAGAAGGAGACTCCACACCTTCTCTGGGCAGCCTCTTCCAGGGCTCTGGCACCCTCAAACAAAGTAAGTTTTTCCTCATGTTGAGATGGACTGTCCCATGATCCAGTTTGTGCCCGTTGCCCCTTGTCCTGTCACCGGGCACCACTGAGAAGAGTCTGGCCCCATCCCCTTGCCACCCGCCCTTTAGATACTGCTCAGCATTGATCAGATCACCCTTGGTCTTCTCCAGCACCAGGTCTCTCAGCCTTTCCTCACTGGAGAGGTCCTCCAGTCCCTTAATCATCTTCATAACCCTCCTCCAGCAGTCGCCTGTCCTTCTTGAACTGGGGAGCCCAGAACTGAGGATGTAAGGAATGGGTGAGAGAGGACACGGGAGGGATGAAGGTGGTTTTGTTGTGGGAAGGCAGCTGCAGAGAGCAGGGGACAGGGCTGGACCGATATGTCAATGGTTTGTTTACCCTGGAGACAAACTCTTGGTCCTGTGCTTCTCCATTGATGTGGCAACATCTGGCCTCACTCTATTGTATTCTCCTTTCACGCTGAACCAGACCACACCACTCCTCCGTGCTCTCCCAGATGGACAGCATCACAGCTTTGAGGAGGCATTACGTGGGGTCTCCAGCAACACGCTCATGGCTCACAGGGACAGAGATGAATTTAAGGCCTGAACTCCAAAGCCTCCTGGGCAGACGCAGAGATTACCTCGCTGCCAGAAGCCCATGGGCCACGTTGGTGCCGAGATGCCCTCAGCCAGAGCCATCACCTCCAAATCACTCTTTTTTGACCCTTTCTCCCACCTCCTTCCCCCAAACACAATTTTATGAATCTTGGAGGCAATCAGAATATTAAAAAAATTCCCGGCTGCTCCTCATGCAGTTTGCCCAGGTGACACTAAGTCTGAGGCCAAGCAAGGAAGTGAATCTGTTCCTTCTGATTTTTTCCTACTTGGATGCATGAGTTTGGTTCATCGGGGGCACCTGCTGGTACTTTTTTCCAGGAAAAGTAGTAGAGACTCACGCCCTGCTCAAGTATTGACACCGAATGGGCCCTGAGCATCATGCAAGAAGGACCAGCAGCCCAGGGCTGCGGCTCCAGCCCCCAACTCACCTTGGCAAGTCAGAGCCCGTTTTGTTCAGAGCTACTTTGCTGCTCCCACAAACGAGGTTTTATGCCTTCCAACCATCAACCTAACCCTGACAAAAATCACTAAACCATATTCCTAAGGACTACGTCAAGCCGTCGTTTGAACACCTCCAGGGATGGTGCCTCAACCACTTCCCTGGGCAGCCCATTCCGATGCTGACATGGTCCTCAGGAATATGGTTTAGTAATATTTATTTCCTAACTCTTATTTATTTTTTTGTCAGAGTTAGGTTGATGGTTGGACTAGATGATCTTTAAGGTCCCTTCCAACCTAGGCGATTCTATTCTATGAAATTCCCAAGGGCTTGGTGCAAAGTCCAACACACTCAGCGCTGCCAGCCACGAGACCCACTACCAGAGTCACCAAGGAACCACCCAGGCTCATGGCACAAGCTCCGCTCTTGACGCAAGGTTGGGCTATGACTAAGGTGAGGGAACGCACATCCACAGATGTCTTCAGCGAGGAAACCCTGATGGAGGCCTCTCCATTACCCCTAGGAGCTCTCAAAATCTTCCAACAAATAATTAAAAACATTCTGAGCACAAAAAGCACCCTCGTTGGAGATGGGAAGCACGCTAATGGCAGTTCCCAGCTTACCTCCTGGCTGCAGAGCCCCCCCGGCAGCTGGCACAGCTGGAGTTGCTGGCTGGGTGCCCCCAGCGTGGCCAAGGAGCCACGGCCGAGTCCTCCCGGCGCTGCCGGATCCCAGGCAGCCTTCAGCCCCTGCCCGGCGCTGGGAGGCCAGTGCTGGATCCCTCCGGATGGCATGGTGGGAAGGCGGTGGAGCATTCCCAAATAATTCATGTCTCGGGGGGCGAGCGGGTTGGGTGGACAATTTGGGCGAGCTGCCCGTTGGCGCTGCCATGACCTTTGGGGGCAATGCCTAAAAAACATCTAAAGTGCTAAGTTTGCGAGAAAACAGATCCAAACCATGAAGAAAAAGAGGTTTTCCCCCTCCCCTGGCCTGGCAGCCCGTGTCTTTGTTGCAAAGGATTTCGCTAATGTAATGAGAGCGGGGAGGGCACGGAGGCAGCTTATACACAGGCTGCAATCTTGTTATTGTCAGCGGGCTGGAGCTGCTCGGGGTCAAGAATCACTAATTAATTACTAAATGAAATGTAGCTTTCGGGGCCCGGGTCCTCCTGCTCTGCACACACAGCATGTGAGAGCGGAGATGGCTCGCTCCGGCACGCGGGGGTGCCCAGCCAGCCCGGCACCCTCATCTCTTTCCATCCCAGCTCACCAGTGCTCCAGCCCTCCAAGCTCCAGCACCGGCACAAATGACCCAACGCTTTCATTTGCCAGGGAAGAACCGAATGCTCAATACACCTGCAAGGTGGGGTGGCCAAGGCTACCAGAGAGCCCCCCAGATGGAAGGGTTGGGTTCTTTTTTCTTGCTAAAGTGCCTGGTGACCTTCGTGGATGCACCACCCTTGCCTGGCAGCCTCCCTTTGTGCTCAGAGCAGGGACAGCATATTTTTCAAGTTTTGTCTAGCGTCCCCCAGCAGGGATGGTGGAGAAAACTCACTTCTAAAGGATGGAAGCCTTGGTACCTACCCATCTTCTTCAGGTCTACCCCCTCTCAGGTGGCAGGAAGCATTGGATTCTAGCACTGGTAGAAACCAGTCACCACCTACTCTACAAACATATGGTTTTACAGACCAAGCCCAACATATAGCTCACAGCTTTGAGTCCAAGAGATGCCCACAATTTCAAGCAGTCCAAAGTCTTGGGGTTTGTCTCTACCGAGTCCCTGCAGCCGCTTTTGAGACCTGGCCCATCTTCAAAACTGGAACTACTACTGGCGGTTGTGTTCCCAACCTATTAGAAGGAGAGGGTCTTGGCTTTTGCCCAAGCTCGCTGAGAACCTCTTATCACAAGAATCTAAATTAGAAAACTAGGACAAGACTTCAAAGTTATTGATAAAAAGAAGCCAGTGACCTAATGTCATTTGAGTTTTCAGGCTATGCGTTTCCACAGGAAGAATATTTCTTTTGTGTATTTTGGAAGAAAATTCATTCTTTTTCTAAATAAAGTTCTCAGAAGAATAGCAACACTTCAATTCTCAAAATATTCTCATCTCTCCAGCATAATTTAAAATCTCCAGTGAAGTTTTGCAGAGTTTCACATCAGGTTGGCTTTACCAACCACTGAAGTCAATGGAAATGCCTTCCTGGGGCAGCTGAAACAAGAAACTCTGGCGACACCATATTTTCATTTCCCATCGAGGGATGGAAAAGTAGCTTTAATTCTCTTGATTCATCTCCCTCATTTTGTGTGTATGGGTTCTATTGTAGCCCCAAGAGGCAACAGAGGTGAGATACCAACCAAGCCAACCTTGCTTTTATTACCTTTAAGAGTCTGCCATCCCTTTTCCCTACGCTGTCATCCACCTTCCCAGACTCTAAAAGCTCTGCCTACTTCCTGAGAGAATAAATACGCTTTGTAGCTTGACCTTCACTTGCCAAATACGGGTTCTGGTAGACTTGTGAGGGCACACGCAGAGTAAACTGGAAGGCAGATTCCCCTTCCATGGGGAATGGCACCTCTGCTCAGTGAGGGAGGCATAGACTCACGTATGCAGAGAGAAACCGCTCTAATACACCAACACCGGACCCCCAGCAAAGCCCTGGGTGGAGGGCGAGTTGTAGATGTGGTCATTGAGCCACCCGAGCAGCGTTACTCTGGTTTCTGAGAGCAAAGAGGGCAGCAAAGCAGTAGTGGAGCAGGACCTGGCTGGGACGGGAGGACCAGAAGACAGCAGGTCACTCGGAAGCGTGAACCTGCAGTTCTGATCCATAGAATGTATGTTGGTAGCTGGTACTTAGCTCTCTAGAGAAATATACCACAGAATCACTTAGGTTGGAAGGGAACTTTTAAGATCATCTAGTCCAACCAATTTAAAAAAAAAAACAACCAACCCAAAAAACCTACCACAAACCACACACCCCACCACACCCAAAACCAACACCAATCCACTCTAATCCATATCCCCAAGCACCATGTCAACTCGTCTCTTGAACACCTCCAGGGATGGTGCCTCAACCACCTCCCTGG
>JAOQGH010000005.1:19607321-19628214 GCA_025769975.1 Gallinago jamesoni | reverse complement strand
CTCCGTTGCCCTTCTCTGGACCCGCTCCAGCACCTCAATGTCTTTCTTGTGGTAGGGGGCCCAAAACTGGACACAGCCCTCGAGGTGGGACCTCACCAGTGCCCAGTACAGGGGGACGATCAATAATATCCTTATAATATATAATATATCCTTAGATATATTTCTATTCCAGCTCTCTCACAGGAGGTTTCAGGGTGCATTATTCTAAAGGCATAGATACCTTGGATTCATGTAGAAATAAGGTCTTTTTTTTCTCTTTACCGGTCCTTTCACAAGCCACCCAGCCCTGCCCGAGCACTGCGGCCACCAGTGAGGCAGGAGGCTGGGATTAGCCATCAGCAGCCACGCTCTCAGACTGGCCTCCTTGACCAAATGGAGACCAATCAAGGTTTTTTCCGAGCTGCCTCAGGCTGTGTAATTCCCATCCCTTCGGAAGAGAGACTGAAACTGTTGCTTCACCTGAATTAAGCCAGGAACAATTAAGGATAACAGATTGTGCTCACTGTCCCCTATGCTAAATACGCAACAGGAACATCCTCTCTGAATGACCTTACAAAATATTTTAAAAACAGAGAGCACATTTTAAAATAAATTTTAAAAACATTTAAAAATGTAAGGTAACTTAAAAGTATTGAGCCTTAGAGGTGTTGGGAGAAGGATGTGGCATTTTCCTGTTGGTTTCTGATGTAAACTAAGTCTTGCATTGCTCCTGCTCTTCTCCTTTCTCCTAAGCCTACGGATTATTTAATATCGAAGCACAAGGCTTCAAACCTGGCTGAGAAACTGCAGGAATTCCGAGTGACCTGGAGGGAATTACAAGAATGCTGCTTGCTGATCAGATTAAAGGGAGAAGTGGCGGGGCTCCCATGGGTCTTCGTATTCAACCTTTGCTGCCTACAATACCCTGCTTTGTCTCTGATTTCTGCTCTTTAAAATGATTCGGGTTACTGCTCTGGAAAGGTGGCTGCCCGGGGAGGCAGGAACACCTGGCAGAAGTGAGATGGAGAGGGAATACTCAGGTGCCAGCCCTAGCACACACTTTTGCTTCCCACTGCCCTTGACAGGCTCAAAACCCCAGCACACCCATTTCTAAAAGAGCAAAAGCATTTAAAAATCACTCGTTTATCCTCCTCAAGGCCAAGGCTGTAAGTCGTGTTACGAAGAAAGAAGATATCTCCAATGTTTTTTGCAAGTTTTTTGAATTAGCAGCCTGGGATGGCTTCAAGGAGGCTTCATTTGGCTTCATTTTAGCAAGAGCAGGAATGCACAGCGCTCTCCTCATTTGGGTATTTTCCCTCCTCCTTTAGGGCCAAAGCATCAACTGGTACCTCTACATGGCTGGAGGTACCAGCTATGGTACCTCTCCAGAGGAGAAAACAGTCCTTCTTGAGAGCTACCTCCCAAAAGACTTCACCAAAAACACATTACACAATTAGAAAGTCAAAGACAAGTCTGGTCAGTTGTGTTCCTGCTGAATTAAGCTGGCTCAGGAGACAGGAGGGTAGAAGAGGAGACAAACAGTCAAACAGAAAGACCAGATGGGTGGCTAACACAGTTGCTCTAATGCTAGAAGCTCTGGGAGAAGCGAGAAGGGCAGAGGTTGGTGTGACACTCAGTTACACACAGCTCACAGTTTGAACAATTCCCTCCGGCGCTCTCTGAACTCCAAACTGCAGGGTTTTTTTCTCCTAAGAATCCTTTTTTTTTGACACTGAGGGCCATGGAACACATTTGACATGACCAGCTAGAGATGTCCATCAGTTCAATCTCAATAACAGCTTCCATCAAGCAGTTCCACCCTGCATCCGCAGGTCAAAACCTCTTGCTCATCTCCCCAGCGAAGCAATTATTTTAAAAAGGCAACTATGTGGTTCTGCTTATTTTCCTACTCGAAAGCCAATCCCAGGATCCAAGTGTGCCCCAATTTAGAGAAACTCATCAAATTCTACCAGACATCATGACCGTCCATGACTCACTGCTGCTTCTAAGCATCTCCAAAGGCAGGGCATGTTAAGCCAAATCCATCCCTCGGCTCCACCAACGCTACTTCAGCGGGATACATCTGACTCACTGAGCCGGCTGCTGAAGGCCACGGGAATTTGGTGCACTTCCTCCTCGTCCCCAGTCCTCTCTCATTCTACCCAAGGCATTTAGGTAGCAACTTTTGGTGGAGAAGCCTTTGATCTCTGAAATTTCTGCTCTGTTTCCGCGGTGACGAGTATAACCCCTGCCATCATGAATGAACCCCATTGTGTTCCTCCCATCGCCTTCTTCCCCAAATTACTTCTACCTGCTCACGTTAGCAAAGTGAGGCCATCTGCATGGTTTCCACCTACCTCAAGAGAAAGATTAACTGTAGAAATTTGCCTTCCTCCCCTACCAACTCCTGGAAAATGAAATAACTTAATGACTCGGAACAATCCCCTGAAGGAGGGCAGGTAATTCTAGGGTTCATCACCGGGATGAGGACGCTCTGGTTTACCAGCCACCCCCTCGCCCCTGCCTCTTTCAAAGGAATAAACAGAATATTTCCCTTGTTTCTGTTTTGATCCCTGCGTCGGCATCGTTCTGGTTTCCACCATTACCCTAACGAGGAAAATCAGCCTCGCTCCATCCCTCTCCGCTGCCGAGGAGAGCTTTCAAGGGGGATAAACTGGCCTTGCAGCAGGGTGTGAATGGGTTTGAAACACAGGGAGAGGAGAACCTGGTCAAACACCAGCCGCCGGCTGCTTCGGTGCCTTCCCGGGGAAAGCCCGGCTCCGGGTGAGCAGCACAGCAGGGCTTCGTCATTACCCGCCGTGAAACCCAAGAGGAGGGGGGAAAAAGCAAAATCAAAGGAGAGCAGGAGGTGAAAAGCAGGCAAAAAGGTGCCTTCAGGGCTCCTTTCATGCCGCTCGCTTCACGAGCCACCAGTCAAGGCTCCTAAGCAGGAACAGAGACGCCATTCAGGACAAATCTGGATGTTATCCCAGGGCACCAGGGACACCACTAAAGGGAAAGTTTTGACAGGTGAAATGACCTTAATATAATTAGCCCTGCCAGCCCCTCCTTCCTCTGCCTCCTTCACCTTGCCAGGAGAACGGTAGTCTTTTAATGAGATCCTTTTTCCCCCTGTAACGCAATACGGCCGCTCCGCCAACCTCCTTCTGCTCGTGCGGTTCAAACGGGACATACACGATCTCCTCCGCGCCCGGCTAGATGGACATCTAGAGATATTGCCATTGATTCTTCTGCTGCTGACTGGGGTGGGTTTTTTGTTGGTTTTGGGTTTTTTTTTTTTTTCTTCTTGTGTGTTAGAGAAAAGGCTGAAAGGAACCCCGGTAATAGAATGATCTGGCCTGCAAGTCAAATCCCCCTTAATGAACAATCAGACACAAATGTCAATAACAATTAGATTGGCCGAGGGCTCCAGTCACTTAGGACTTCAGTTTTCCGTCTACGGTGCTCAAAATGAAACCCTCAGTACTGTGATCTCCAAATCAGGTTTGGCATCAGGAATGAAAAGACATCAACAATAATATTATTAAAAGGCTGATGGCAGAATAAGAGCAAAAGACAGACAATGGGGGGGGGGGGGGGTGTTGTGTGCACAGGCACATGCGCACACAGGAGAAGGGAAATAAGATAAAAAAAAAAGTGAGAGCTGATGTAAAAATCCATCAAGATATGAAATCACTCCTAGCCTAAAGAACCATCTCAACTGCCTCAGATTCTCCTGCTCCTCTGGGCTTGAAAATTTCCACCTCCTGCTGCCCAACCCATCGAGCACGGGAAGCAAACGAAGGGAAGAAGGCCCTTAAGTGCAGGCTGTATTTTTTCCTGTTCCTAAATTGTAAATATACAGCGGAGGCAAGAAATGCCCAATCTAATTAAGAGCAGTTGAGAAGTATGGAGACAGGGTCCTCCCAACGGGAATGCTGCGGGTTAAAGAGGTTAAAAAGAGGAATGTTCTGCCTAATGAGGGAAGTTTAACATCACGAGCGCACTTCCCACCGGTGAGGCAGGCTGGGAAGAAGAGGATTAAAGATGCAGAAGACGTGGTTCCGTGGCCGGAGCAGGTGTGTGCTTGCCTTCCGTGATGGGTGAAGCGTGGGCAAGATGTTTTGAGGTTTGCAACTGGGGGTAACAGCTCAAACGTGGTCCCGAAGGGATCCTGCAATGAAGCCACTACCCTAAATTTCACGCCAGCTCGCCTTGCTTCCCTCTTCTCTCCGCAACGCGGGGCTCGGAGGTGGCTGTGCCAGACTGGCCCCTCGCTGCCTCTCCTGGGGGGACACACCAAGCTGGGAAATAACCCAGCTTGACACCCGGGCACGCTCCACCAGCTGTGGAGGAGTGTACTGCTCCTCAGGAGGGGTAACATCCAAAATATTCCAGTTCTTGGCTCACTGCACACGAGCTGGGGTACACAGCAGCTAAGCCTGCCCCGACCCCCAGCCCTCTGTGCCCCAGCTGTGGGGATGCTCCATCTTCCAACCCAAACGCCCTTTTCTTTCCACCGTGTGCACGGGGAGGGAGGGAGGGAGGGAACCAGCAGGTCCCGAATGGCCAGGACAGCAGGATGGTGGCACGGTCCAAATTCCATTGGTCTGGGCTGCAGCCGGGGAGGGAAGGAGACGGGGAGATCCCGTGGGGTGAAGGGAAAAGAAATCACACTGCGTGGGGGAGACGAGCAGCAGGTAAGGAGACAAACCCCGGGGACTGGAGATGCTACCCAAGGGGATTTCAGAAGATGAAAGCCATCTCCGCAGAGAGGCCTGAGGGCTCTCATGCAAAGCACAAAAGCCATTTCCTATATGGCAGTTCTTACAACGATGTACGTTTAGCCCCACTGTTTGGTGACTTCTGACAGCACATTCAATACCACAAAGCAAATCCCACCCCGATGGCCATCATGGTACAGCAGGACCTTCCACACACCACCGGCGCCAGGAAAGCAAAGGTCTCTCACTGGCTTGGCCATGCTTTGGCCACAAACAGACACTAAACAAGACAGGAAGGCTGCAAGGTGCAGTTCTTATCTTATGCTGCATCACTCCCTGATAAAGCACTCATCGTATGGTTTCTAGCTGAAAGAACCACCCCTTTTGGCTGGAAAACACAATCCAGGCTGTAGCCCAGTATTTTTAGATGGCTGCAGGACATGCACAGAGAAGGCTGAATAAAGCATCAAAGAATATTGTTTTTCTTTTCTAGACTCATTCTTCTGTGATTGCACTAAGCCTTTTAACTAGGGACAGCGGCTGGGAGCAGGTTGGATTTGCCCTGCTTAGATGGCCAGGTCTGCAGCTAAGCCCTGTGTTGGGGAAGTCACCTGAAGGTGCTGTAGAAAGGGACGAGAGGTTGAGCTCCACTAGTGAAATCACTTCACTGCTTTGCTCCAGTGCACCTCAACGGGCTTCACTATTAATTATTTCAAAACGTGAAGCGTTATCCTATGCTGCAGCTAGTTAAAAGCCGAGGAAACACCATTTGTATCTGTTTACTTATTACTGGAATTAAAACTTTCTCAATAGGTTCTTTGAGGGACATTCACCTTCTTCTCAAGGCATCAGGAGTGCCAGTCATTTGCCTGCTTGTTGATTGTAGACTACAGCATTTTATTTCCAAAGGGCAAAAAAGAAGGGCAAAGAGCTGCTGGTTTTTTTCCCAGTCAGATAGCCACCAAGCTAAGAGAAAAATAAAAGCTTTCCCCCCTTCAACTCTGCTCCTTGGAGATACCAAATCCCAATTCCCATTTCATGCTCCTTTGAGCCGATGGAAAACGTTCATCCCCAAACTACTCTTACGTGAAAGAGGCTGAGAGCCCAGCAGCAATCCTGGCCGCCTCACCTCGTGGCCCAGCATCTCCAGCCATGCACTGGGGGGCAGGATCCCCACCACAACTGGCCGCGTCTCCTCTGGCTGCCCTGTTCCCCTACACCATCCAGGTCCGGTCGCCCTCACAGCCCCTGCGATGGAGGCTCTGCCACCAGCCTGATTTTAGAGACCAGAGGTGCAGAGGGTGACCCTAAGTCTTTCTTTGGAGCCCCAGCTTAGGGTTAGATATTTACTCCCCATGGACTCCAACTAGAAATGTGCCTAAATCCCTGAGCCTGATGCCTTGCCCAGAGGGACAGAGGAGCTGGTGGCAGTGCACAGCCCCCAGCCTCCCTCTCCCTCAGCTTTCAAAACGCTTTGGCACCTCCTGTGATTTCTGCAGCGGACGAAAGATGAAAGAGAAGTGCACGAGTCCCAGCAGAAGCAAACTGTCTCCCTGGAGCCCGAGGAAGGAATTAAACACATGACAATAAAAAAAAAACCTAAGAAAAGAAAAAAACCAACCGTGAGCTTGCGCAGAGCAAGCTGTTGGGTGGGGAGAAGATGGGATCTTCCACTGCCCCAGCCACGCTGTCCCCATGCCAGGCAAGTGCTGGCTACGTGGGGATGGTGGTGGCCAGCCTGGGTCCCCAACCCCACCAGGGCCCCCGAGCATGAGGCAGATGGCCTGCAGACTGCTTGACGACACGTCTCCTTCCCCCTGCTCTCAGTTTTGGCTGGGCGTCCCCCCGCTCACGTGGCAGCAGAGAGGAGGGAGAGCATGGGGTCCCGGCGCTTCGGGGTGACAGCAGCTGGGGACAGGAGAGGCACCGACCCACGCACGAACTCTGCCTCTTCCCCAGCATCACCAGCTGGCACGGGGCTCGCTGGTCCTTGCTGGCCCCTTGGCCACCACGGCAAGATGGTGGAGCAGCTCGGCTCAGCGTCTCTCTCTAAAAGACAGAGCTTTTCCCTCCCTGTCCCTTCCCCGGGATGGTGGCTGTGGCCCAAGAAAGTTAGCAATGAATTCTTGGGAAGTGGCTGTTGCTGCAAAAATAAAGTATCTGTTATTGCTAAAAAACCTTTTTTCATCTTTGAGGGGAAAACACATACCACATGATTTCCAAAAAGGAGCTGGTCTGGTTTACAAATACAGTACATTAATAGCTTTGTAAACATTTATTCAGTATGACAGCTGACTGCAACATGTGGCATTAATTAGAAGACTCAGCAATGTAGCATATTAAGAGCTAAGTTAAATCTGAATTAGCTGGGTTTGTTGAGACTAAACACCCGTGGGGGAAGTCCTCGGATCTAATACATTATGACTCACTTGACACGGGAGACCCACAGGCCCGATTCCCAATACACTGGGGGGCCCTTATTCATACTCCATCTCCACACAAGAGCTGCAAACTCTCAAGATACCATAGATCAGAGGGTGTTGATGGTGGGATGTTGCGACAGAATGGGGCGCGCGAGTCCCTGGCTCCCAGCTCCCCCAACCTTCCCGAGGAGGTATCGAGCGGAGACAGACAGAGCTCGCTTCTCCTCTCCGGACGAACGGAAAAGAGCACGGACAGGCAGGGAAAAGGATTTTACATTCCCCTGGGCTTAGGGATCTTACTCAACACACCCACGCAGTCACCTTCCCGGGCATGGGTGACACAGAGCTGATGGAGCAGCCGCCCGGGGAGCTGTGTGTCACCGGGTGCCACGGGGCGCTGGCTGGCGGCACCACGGATGCCACCCCCGTGCAGGGCTCCGGCCTGCAGCCCGGGCTCTCTGCTCTCAGGTCAGCCAACATCTTGTGGTTTTGAGACACCTCTTGGCTCTCTGCTGCCTCGGCAGGGTTTCAGGACGGCGCGCTCAGGAGCTGCAGCACAGGTCCCAGGAGATGGGCAAACCCACCTTCTCGGTTCCTCCTCTAACCTGTCCTGCGGCTCGCGTGCTTCATCTGAAAAAGCAAGGAGAAATACTTGCTTTGCCATCCTGGCAAAGTTGTCGCCGGGACTATTAGAACCAGCAGAGCATTGTGAAATGCAGGGAACACGCCATGTGAGCAGACCAACCTCGGTGGGTTCTCACCACAGCTGCAAGAGGCTGTGCCAAGGCCAGCCAACTCGCAACTGGTCGAACACCATCCATCAGGCTATTTCTACCCTCCAGACCCTTCTCTTACAGCATTTGCATCACATCAAACCAGGGCAGCTTGCTGACAGCCAGCAAATTTACATCAGAGCAGAACTGTTTGAAATCCAGGAAGAGCACAAGCAAGTTCTCCGGCTCAGATCTAAGCAGACCAAGTTGAGATGACACAGTTGGGCGAGGAAGATAGACCAGCATAGTCTCAGCATGTCTCAGGTGACCCATGGCTACAAACATACCACGGCACCGGTGACACACAGCACCCTGTTTGCATGAAACCCTGGTGTAAATGCAGTGATAGATGTTCAGGACAAATGCAAGACAAACCATCTTGGTTTGCGTTCAAGCTGTTGCAAGATGATGCTTGAGGTGGTTTAAGACACTGTAGCCCCTCAGTAGTGCTTTTCTCTCTCGTGAGGGGTTGGCAGAACAGGTCATGAAGTCACACGTCAGCCCTTCCAGCAGGCAGAGCCTGAACTTTGAACCCAGCTGGGAACTGAAGCCAGAGCAGCAGTGGGGTCCCTTCCACCAACCCCACGCCAAGCAGGCTGGCAGGCGTTGGCTGCGGAACGGGTGGCTATCTTCACGGGTAAGGGTTTTTCAATCCATAAGCAAGGCCTAGACAATTTATCCCAAAAGCAAAAATAAGGTCTGGTCACCACTGGCCGGTGCCACCAGATCCCACCCCAAGTACCTGCTCAGAGAGGAAGGTAACGAAGGCGAGGGGCAACCACGGACAAGTCGGTATTTCACCGGCAATACGTGATGTGATTTGGCACAGACCCGTTGAGCAATACAGCCATGAAACGTTCAGAGCAGGTCTGTTTTCACCTTACAGCCTTCAAGCAAACTGTTCTTGCCCTGTGCTCCTTACTTAGGATCCCTAAAAGTGCATTTGATTAGAAGCACATATGAGAGCACCTCCAGAGGTGCTGAGTCCCCACAGCCCCCGCTGATTCAAGGCCTTGTTATTAGAGCTGGATAAACCATCTCAAAAGCAGTAACGTTATTATCCGTGGCAGTTCCAGCTTCCCAGATACTGATGCTAATTGCCAAAAGCAAATAAAATAAATCTCTGCATGGATCTGTCTTCTTCGTTATCCTGGATCAGATACTACCACTCTTATCCAAGTCTCTCCCCCTTCATCCCTTCACACACAATTTTATCCACCATAGGTCTGCCAAACGGAGAGCGAAACTACTGATGTGTGACATAGAAAGCTATTTCTATAATTTAAACCTCTTTGTTCTTATTAATGTTGCATCAAGGTATGCTCCCCACTGGCCTGCAACAGTTGTTTTTGAAACGGGTCACCAATAAAAGTGAAAAGCAGGGGACAAGAAAACAAGAGCTATCTTTATTAGCAAATAAACTGTATCATGGTGTTTCTATTATAACCTTTGTTTTAAGCCTGAATTAACAGAAAAGGCTGGTTAAAAGTATGGCAAAATTTTCTGAGATACCAACATTTCGAATAACTGGCTTGGTTTCAAATTGGCATGAAAAGCCCAAACCCGCAGACTTCGGGGGAGCTGAAAACTAATGAAAATAGTTTGTTGTGATCCCTCTGTATACTTCTTTTCAATAAGAACCGACGGTCTAATTTCCACTCCAGCATTTCAAATGGGGCTCAGCTCTTTCATCCTTTATATTATAAATAATGTGTAGTATAATGGAAGGCAGAATTAAGTCGAGAGGAAGCTTTTCAACTTTGCCAAAAAGAAACATCCTGATACGTTCCAAATTTTTCCCCAGTAGAATAAATTCTCCTAGGAGAGACAGTTACAATAGCTACTAGTAGAACCAACAAACACCGATGATCATTCTCTTTGTAGAGCAATTTCAAAGCTATCTAGGTCTTGTTCACAAATAAAGTCCTCTGTAAGGTAAAATGAAACAGAATTGCCAGCTCACAACTTTAACACAAACCTCTGGATATTTGATATTTACTTAAAGGCCTCAACTCCAGGAAGCAAGCAATTACATGAGAGTCTCAGCTCTCATCAAAAGAAAAAATAAAACAAATTAAGAGAAAGCAAGTTTCCTTGCTGTTGCAAGGAAAATCTTGAGAGTACGACCCAAGAACCTCCCAAATGCGTAAAATACAGAAGCAAAATAAATAGACTTCTTACGTATTAAATCTTAGCAGCTTTTGATGCCTATCTCCTGTCTCTGGAGCGTTTTGTGTTAGCAGAAATTACACTGAATCTTAATATGACCCTTTAGATCATTTTCCTGCTCCTCCCCTTGCCCTTTGCCAGTACTTCCACAGAAACTGAGGTCTAAAGTGCAGTTCCCTTTGGAAGGTATGTTTGGAAATCCAGTGATTTGCCCACATTTTTCTGAAACAAAGAAAACAAATTTAAGAGTATCAAGAGGATGAAACTGATTTCAATGTACAGTCAAACTTGTCATCCCTGAGTTCGAAGAATAAAATCTTATTAAACAGCTTAGATATAGTGCCAAGGAACAAATCTCCCAGTGGTATTACGTGCCTAATAATGCTCTTCTCCACGAGCCTTCTCCACCAGGATCTGGAATCAAGGCCTGAACATCCAACAGGACAGAGACCACGTGGGACCACGAATTTCCCTCAGAAAGAGCCAAGCAGCCCTGGTGACCCATGTGAGTATAGGGTGAGGCAGCAACACGCTTTAGGTGTCTCCTTTTATGCCAGTAAATCAACTCCCTTTGCAGTCAGAGGGAACAGGCGGTTCTGTTGTGTGATTCTTCTCATCCTACTGAAATAAAGCAGTTGAATCAGGTTGTAAAAGTAACCATTTTCCTTGACCATAAAAGACAGGCTAAAATGTACATCTCTACATCTTCGAGCAGATGTAGAGCATATTTAAGGTGTAATCTCTGCTCATGTACGTGGAGAGGAAATCTCCTCCGATGCTCAAAGCTAAGGGTGATGAATCCTGCAGTCCCTTGAGATGTCCATGACTCCATCTCTCTGATAAGTCTGGAAACTGCTATCTACCCTCTTGCTGAATCTGGATGAAATTAAAGATCTCAAAGTGACTACAAGTTTCATATAAACTGACAAGTAGGGAAAGGAAAACACAGGATATGAGCACTCATATTTTCCCACATTAATAATATTCAATATCCAAAGCTCAAGTAATGCCACTGAAATACTCTGGCGGTAGAAAGTTGCATATGGAAAACAAAGAATTTAAGTGTAGGCTGAATACGTATGGCTGTGCATATATCAATTATCACTTGCCATATTATCAGGTCATCCCAGATGTTGAGACTTCAAACAAAGCAATAACATTGCGAGGCTTCCAGCAACACGGACAGCGAGATCCTCCCTCTGTTGAGCGATACCAAGGGGGGTATTGGCCAAGCCTGCTTTAGTTTTACTCTTCCAGTCACGAAGAGCATGTCAATGCTTTAGAGCACTGCCAGTACAACCAGAACCTCATTCAAGCTTGACATCTTTCACCAGGACGGTTGCTCTATGAATATTCCCACGGCGCGAGCACGGCCCTGCCAGCACTAAGAGGACTTGGGACAAGTTCACACGCGTGTGCGCCGCCCCATTCATTCAATGCATCCATGTCCTGGGAGGGGAGGCGAGTTCCGGGCGCGGAGCTGTTCTAACAACTCCTACATGTGGGAGTGAATATTCTCCTCTTAAATATCCCCATATGCCCACACAGCCATCTCCCTTCCCTCCCATTGAGGAAGGGACTTCAACACAGCCCGGCGCGATGCCTTTACCAGCCGCCAAGCCCACTACAGTAGTGGTCTATCGCCCTGGTTCATGTGAAATCCAGTAACCTCAAAGGTTAACCAGTTTCCCAACCTTCTGGTAGTGCTAAGCGAGAACCAACAAGCAGTGTTCCTATAGAAGCATAGCTGCCCACCATAAACACAGCTCCCACTCCTCTGCTCCGAGGGGTATAAACTTCAATATTTGCTATTTTGATGGTCTTTAACACCGCAGCCCCAATCTAAAGATAGGAGCCAGAAAAACGTTACAATTGCAGAAGACTCAAAACCTAGAGAGTCAGGAGGTCTGGTTCTAATCTTCAGTTTAACACCAGGGTGTAACTTCGGGCAAGCCTGGGTTTCTTTTTCATTCTTTGATTGTTTTCACTGTAAGCTCTTTGGGGCAGGAACTGTGTCCCATTGTGTTGTTACAGGGTGTAGAACAATGGGCCCCTGACCTCAGCTGGGGAATCAAGAGATTACGAGAATTATTTAGAGGAAATCTGCGGTTAAACAAGGAATTGGAATCAGACCTCAAGTCCCCGTCAAGTGCCAGTACCAGATGACTATCCTTTTTTACCCTTCATTAAAAAAAAAAAAAAAGAAAAAGAAAAAGAAGGCATAATCCACATTTATTGTTGTCCAACATTGGCCACTTTTCACACGTCTGCTTGCCTGCCCAACATCTAAGAGCCTCCGCCTTCCCCCGGCTCTGCTGCCACGCTGGGTCAGAGCCTCTCGCCTCGACGGCGGCTGCAGTGGCATCGCAGCTCATTCTGCTTCTGATAAAAAAAAACAAAACCAAGGGGTATCTGGGGAAGGAAGCACGAGAAGGAAATCAAAAGGAAACGCAAGGGCTCACTGTGTTTGTGTGTGCGCATGGGATTCTTCAGCTGTACATCGGAAATTAATTCCAGCCAGGGTGAACTCTGTGTGGTCTCACTAGCCATCCAAGTCAAACTTCAGTTCACCCCAGCTGCCAAGCGGAGTTGTGGAAGAGAAAAAGGTTCAAGACAACGTGGAAAAGGAACAAAGAAGCCAAAAAGAGTGAGCTGGTGGTATTTTCCTCCAAGGTTTTTTTTTTTTTTCCCCTCCCTCCCCTCTCTTCCTTTTTTTTTTTTTTTTTTAAACAAACCACCTGGATTTTAAGATCTCCAGAATCCCATTAAAGGGCTTTTACTCCTTCATGAATTGGAGGCGTTTGATGAAAAGGGGTAAGGGGAGAGAAGTGTGTCTGCTTGTGGGAGGGGGAGAGGAGGGGGGGGGAAAGAGGGGGAGATAATGGGGCATGGGAGCCCTTAATTTCTCCTGTCTCCCCTGCCGGTAATAGGGCTGGATGTAAACACTGCTCTGGTGAATGTTGGAGAGTGATTACAGGATAGCTGGGGAAGGAGGAAGCATTTTGAAACCACAAGTAGGAAAGCAGCTCTTTGATGGAGGGTTAGTAATTTCTTTTTTCTCCGTGCCCTCCTCCCTCGCGCAGCAGCCCCCCTTTCCCTCCGTCCTCCACCTTCTGTAAACACAGCGGCAGAAATTAGACGTGGGCCAATCTGTTAAACATTTGAGGGTGAAGTGGGCTCGGCAGTCGCTCTTGCTCCATAGGATACAAAAGAAGAGGCTAATAACGCTCTAATGGGCCTTTCTGGTCTTGGCTGTGGAGCCAGCTGGTCCTGGGCGGTGTGTAAGGAGCCGGAGAGGAAGGAAGACACAAACTGCCAAGATGGAGAAACATCATGGAGAAGAATGAAAGTTCAGAAAAAGACAACAGCGTGTTTCTAGCTGGCATCTCCCAGGCACCAAAGTGCTTAAGGCTGAAGCCAACAGCAGCTCCAGAGTGTCCACCTACTTGGAAGGTCCAGAGATGACCTTATCAGAGAAGACCTGAGGTTCATCTGAGCTAGAAAGTGCTTAGGGGCGACATTACCACACCCTAACACTTCAACAGGCTCTGGAGCCTGAGGTTCACTTCTGGCCTGGGCAAATCAACCACTTTGCTCTATTTTGGTTTCCCTTATGGGGAAAAATGGAGGAAATTGCTCCTCTGGAAAGACCTTGCGTCTTCTTCCCTTGCCCACCTGGGAAGAGCTGGGCATTACTGACCAGGCTCTGTGTGGACGTGCGCTTCTAGAATAAACCACCCATGGTGGAAATCCCTCAGCATAAACAAGTTACACATCTGTTTTCACACACAAGGTTTCTGTGCTCCTAAACACTGGAGATGTTTTCACAATTCCCACCTATACTCACAGCGAAGGGCAGAATGGGATGTAGTCTGTCTTTTCAAGAACTTCACAAGATTTGGGGCAAATTCCCCACCTTAGCCCTATTAGTCCTACGAGGGCTGCTCTTGGTTCCTCTTTGTGCCACGGTCCTCTGGAGCTCAGAGGCATCCCAGGATGTTGGCAGGAGCTCAGTCTGCATCCCAAACTCAGTGTTTGCCTTCTAGTACACACCAGAGTGCTTTTAACTCCCCGAGACAAGTCTGCTCCTGGCAAAGTGCAGTGATTTTATAAGATCAGGGATGAATTCAGCCTTCAGGTTGTCACTAACCACTCTAGAGACTTTAATGGGAGTTAAATACCCTCATTCTACAAAATCCCATAGGTAGTGAGCATCTAACTATCCTAGCCTCCATCCAGAAGTTTTTCATGGATCTCAGATAGCAATTCAGCTCTAATCAGTTTTTAACTGAACACACTCTTTAGCTAGAAGGTATCACGATGCTCCTTTAATTAAATCTCCTGCTTAATACATCCACCCCCCGACACCTAATACTTTTTGCCCCAGGCTCGTAGCGTTTCCTTGCACAACAGCAGCACCACAAAAGCCTCCATTTAAACAACTGTAAATGATGAAGAGTCCACATCCGGCACTAAATACACATGGTTTTCAAGCTGGAATAAATACAGCAGAGAGCTCTGTTGCATGTACAGAGCAATATCTCATAAAAAGGTTGGTATATTGCTATTGTTTAGTAACTTTGCTTAACCAACATATATAAGGCAGTCCAAAAGCTATTTATATGCAGGCCGGGCTCATCCTTCACGTTGTTTTCCCTCTCTAGCACTTTTCTTAAGCTCCTTGGTCCATACATCTACAACAGTCAAGATTCCAGGCTATAATTAGGGACTTTCAACTGCAGTGCAGATCTCTGTTGTGATCATCACAGCTAACAGAGTTCACTGCCGCTTTTGGGTGTCTGCCATCCCACGAATGAATCAACTATTATAAAAAAATAAAGTTCTCAAATAAAAACTGAAACAAAGTCTCAGAAGTTATCTCTGCAAAGGTCTCTTATCTGTTGCAGGCTCAGCAATTCCCTGAGACTAAGCGATGGAGCAGGACAGGTCTACAATGACAGTTCCCAACCTTCTTCCCTTTCCTTCCCGTCCTTTACGCCCTTCCTCCTCTCCCTACACCAGGTATCTCTGTTTCTTTTAATAGGATAGAAATAAAAATGATGGGCAGGTAGGAAGCTACTTTCCCCCCTGCTGCCAGATCCATCTGCTTCTGGTACCTGAAAGTGGAGAAGGCTAATAAAAAGCCAGACATTTAGCTGTTCTCTTCTCCCTACAGCCCAAATTTAACCATTTTTAAAAGGAACAAACTCCCTCTGTTTGATGTAACTGAGGGCAGATGAGCCCACAAAAGCCAGTGACAGGCCAAAAAGCTACACAGAGACTTGCAGCAGCCTCAAGAGGGACAGGCAACGTCCAGTCATCTCCAGACCTTGCCTAACGCACTCTTGCTGCTCTAAGCATTTTCTCAGTTCACAGCTACCTGAGACCAATACCCAGGTCCTGAAGGACCTTTCCCACCACCAATATCAATACAATAGATTCACCATGACAGGGCCCTCTTCCGGACCACGAGCCAGATGGGTCATGGCTCTCCATCATCCGACATTCTCCCATCAATCTTCACAAAAAGGTCTGGGACCAGTTTAAAGAAGTTCTCATGGAGACTAGGACCTTCTTTTTCTATCTCTACCCCTTGAAAATGGGATTTCCTGCCCTGGGAACCACCAATTTCATTTGCTGGTCCTTGCAGCCTGGGCAGCACCACTCTAGCAGGTGGCCAATAATATGAGAGGCACAGAAATGAAGCAACGCAGAGCAGACTGCAAAGGGTGATGGTCAGCAGGACAAAAATCACTGCAGTATCAGAGCATAATAATTTGGGAGTTGCTCGATACTGTGCCCCTTTAAAGCCAGAGCATGCTGTGGCCCTGGCACTTAGAATCATAGAATCATATGGGGTTGGAAAGGACCTCTGGAGATCATCTAGTCCAACCCCCCCGCTGGAGTGGGTCTACCTAGAGCAGGGTGCACAGGAACTTGTCCAGGTGGGTTTTGAATGTCTCCAGAGAAGGAGACTCCATCACCTCTCTGGGCAGCCTCTTCCAGGGCTCTTCCACCCTCACAGTAAAGAAGTTCCTCCTCATGGTGGAACTTCTTATACTCAAGTTTGTGCCCATTTCTTCTTGTCCTGTCCCTGGGCACCACTGAGAAAAGACCAGCCCCGTCCTCCTGACACCCTCCCTTTAAGTATTTGTAAGCATTGATCAGATCCCCCCTAAGTCTTCTCAAGGCTAAAAAGACCCAATCCCTCAGCCTTTCCTCATAGGAGAAATGCTCCAGGCCCTTAGTCATCTTTGTGGCCCTTTGTTGTTCCCTGTCCTTCTTGAACTGGGGAGCCCAGAACTGGTCCCAGAGCTCCAGATGGGGCCTCCCCAGGGCAGAGCAGAGGGGCAGGATGACCTCCCTCCATCTGCTGGCCACGTTCTTCCTGATGCACCCCAGGATGCCATTGGCCTTCTTGGCCACAAGGGCCCATTGCTGGCTCATGGTCATCCTGTTGTCCACCAGGACTGCCAGGTCCTTTTCCTCAGAGCTGCTCTCCAGCAGGTCACCCCCAACCTGTCCTGGTTCAGGGGGTTACTCCTCCCCAGGTGCAGCACCCTGCACTTGCCCTTGTTAAATTTCATTAGGTTTCTCTCGGCCCAACTCTCCAGCCTTTCCAGGTTTCTCTGTATGGTGGCACAGCCTTCTGGGGTGTCAGCCACCCCACTTCATTGCTCCCAACAACAGAGAGAGATGGTCTCCATCCACTCAAGGCTTCTCCACAGCAGCAGCTGCACAGGACCGGCCCAGGAGCCACCAGGAAGTTTGCCATCTTTGCTACCATACTCTTATTACCCTCCATCACGCCACTCCACTTTACCTTTTCCTCTGTCCAAAGTTGGCACATGGGCTAATGCTACTTTTGTTAATGAACAATCACGTTTTAGCCATAAAACAATAAATGGCGCCATGAGCTCATTAGACATTAACAACACGCTAGAAGGTTCAAGCATGTTATCTCCACCAAAATATTACAGGGACCGCTTATCATTTGGGGAAGGCTGAGCTGTGAGCTCCCGGGAGGGTTCAAACGTCATCTGTGGAAGAGAAGGGCGGGAGGCAGAGTAACTGGAGAGGATCCATCTCAAAAAGGCAATAACTGAAAACTTCAGATATGAAAGCGCATTAGTTCCCACAAACAGCTAAGGATTAAACCCCAGCGCTGTTACCGCCAGGAGCACGCAGCCAGCCAAGGTGCTATAAAGGCGTGATGTTATTACTTCCAAGGGATGCCATTAAAACTCTGTTTACAAACCTAATGTGCCACGGAATGGGTCAAGGAAAGAATTATTAGCAACAGAGCTATTTGATCTCTTTTATGATCCAATGAGTCATATCACTTCATACACTAGAAGGTGAATAATGAAAACCTCAAGCCCGTTGATTTATACGTGTGTCCAGAATCCTGTGTTCTTTAACCTCAGATGCCCTCTTAAGTGTGATTCATCCTAAATCAAATGGAAGATGGGGTGCTATCATCCACACCCTCTCCTCCCACTCGCTAATTGAAATGGTGATTGACATCCTGGTAGAATAAAATACCAGTGCCCAGTGATGGATGGCCAGGGCAGAGGATGGGGTCAAGATTCAGGACTCACAGATATAACTCTATCCTCCTCCCCATATGGGATGGTCCCAGTTTCACCTAACACTCCCTCTGGAATGCTAGAGACAGAGTCACTGAATAATTTAGGCTGGAAGGGACCTCTGGAGGTCATCTGTCCATCTGGACGTACTTTAGTGGGGCAGATCTGAGTGGATATAATATCCTTTCTTTTCACGACACGCTCTCATCACTACAGCTTCACCAAAGGCACGTAACCATGACCCAAACTGGTCCAGAAACTGCATCAGAAAACCGCAGAGTTTGAATGCTCCAAGTACTGAGATGTCCCTTAGAGGTAGGCTGGTCTCAACAAAATCCTGATGTAAACCATGTGGGTTCCAACCTCCTGCACTATCAGTCAGCTTGTTCTCCCAGCTTTTTAGCAGTCCACTGCTGAGCAAGCCTGGCTTTTAGGTTCCCACACCCCAGCAGGCTTTAGGACTGTCTGAAAGGTAGATTGCTCTGCTAGCAGAGTATCCTGGGTCCCCAGGCTAAGTCCAGAGCAGTCATCACAGAGAGCTTTGAAGCCCCATCTCATCCCTAGAGCTCTGCAACAGCCCAGCTTCTTCCGTGATCAACTGTCTTCTGGACTCAAGGCAACATTAGAGGTGGATATAGAGCTCGGGGGTGAGGGGAACATCTGAAGAAGTTCAGAACAGAACTTCATTTCAGCAACAACAACAAAAAAATGATAAGAAAACCAAGGGGAAAGAATCTGCTTTGTAGCTTTTTGTTTGTTTGTTAATTTTAGGTGTTTGGTACACATTCCAAACTTGAAGTAAAATATCTCTTTTACTGCCCAGTATATACAGCACCAGAGACCATGGTCCCACTAAACATTCCAGCTGCTCCTGCTGCTGCACAGAGTTCAGAATTAGCACTTTGCACGTACCATCTATTGGTGCCCAACTAGTCTGTAAAGGTAATTTTCCCAGGAATACTATTTCCCAGGAAATACCGTGAACTTCACGTGTTTGGAATAAGGACATCAAAGACTTTTTTCCTGTCATTCCCCTGGCTGCGCAAACAATTACAGAGGAGATGTTTCCAAGTCTTGTGAAACCACTCAGGTCAAATGTCTAACTCTTCTTCAGAGGTGGGACCTTTCACTCTGAGCTACGGGAAAAACACAGAAGGTGTAAGAATCTGTTGCTGCTGTTGAAAAAGTAACTCAAAAGCAGCTAAAGGCTCCAAAAAGGAGCAAGCGGATTTCTTTAAGAATCTCATTTTCTACCAATACCCCTGTCGAAAAGCTAAGTATTCCCGAAATGTTAAGTTTTGCAAATTTTTTTTCTTCTCCACTCATCCCCAATATATTCAGGACAATTCAAGAAAACAACACTGAAACAATCTGAGGGGAAGCAAAGGCCGTATATTTTCCAGCACATTCTCCCTCACTTTCTAATAGTTTCACAAATATTTGGAAGCACGTCCAACCCTGAAGGTTCTGAAGGGTTTCCAAGATGCGCGGCGTAACGTACCCCTGGGCCTCGATCAACTGCTTCTGCTGCCCAGCAGAGCGATTGCTGTAGGTCAGTCATGGTTTTCTGACCTGCATCATCTCCTTTCTGGCCATTTGCCACAGCGCTTACGGTTTGACGATGAGTGTGAAGCAGCAGTTCCTGAGACACCGAGAACGCTTCCTTTTTGCAGACTTGAGTTATTTGCATGAGACACCACCAAAAAAAAACACAAAACCAAAAACAAAACCCAAAAGACCCCTAGGGTTTGCCGATATCCAACCCCTGGAGCCCGTCCAAGATCTAGACCACGGTCATGTTTTTCTTGCCATGGGTGAATGCAATGAATCCTGACATTGCGAACATTACATTCTGCATTACAATACAAAGTTTTATTGTTATTTTTTCCACAGCTGAAGCCAGGAAGAAAGAGAAATTGGGCTGAAGGAGCAAGGCCGTGTTTAAACTTCGGTAGTTTGTTAAGTAAGCAGAGCAACCAACCTCAGAGATCTCGTTTGCTTTGCCAGGGCTTTTAGTTTCCTTTTTCAAACGTACATACAGCCCTTGACATTTTTTTCTTTCGATAAGAAACTTTCACAAATGCAAAACAGAACCAAAAATGTGGATTAGAGGAACAAGGTCTGTATTAAACACCACTTTTGAAGAAGGTGCTAACGCAGTGGGATTAAATAATCTGAGCCTACCAACAGGTCAGTAACGATGCTCCACTTTCTGCACTAGACCCAGTTTGTCAGGATTGGAGCAAATCTGATCTTTTCACTTTTAAAGTCTTGATCAGCATCCAAAGCATACGTCTCCTTGAGCTCATCTCCTGCAATGTTCCACCAAATGCTGAAAGTCAACATGTTCCAGTTCAGATTCCAAATAAATTAATCTACATTTTACACACCAAGTTTGAAAATGGGCTCTTTTGCATAAATACATTCCCTGCTCACGAAACCATCTTACCAAGCTGGTGGAGTGCTGCCCAGGACCTTCACAGCAGCTGCTGCTGCAGCTAGAAATGTATCTCCAGCAGAACTTCAGGACACATTGAATGTGGGATTTCAGAGAATTTTCAATGAAAACTTACTTATTGATTGGTTCTGGACAGGAATCCTATATTACAATTTAGACCGGATTTAGCTGTCAGGAACAGCCAATCTGGTTCTGGTGCCCATAGTGAAAAGTTTTCCCTAGTATCTCAAAAATGAAGGCTATTAGTTCTTGTCTATCCTCAGACCTGGAAAATTAACGACTCCTCTCTTTATACTACCCTTTAGAAGCTGGAAAGCCCTCCTAACGCACAGCGTAACCCAGGGATTCCCACGTTCAGTCAGAACCAAAAGCCACGTAGTTCCAGTTACGAGTATTGGACACCGGCCTGCTATCTCCATTCTGTTTGGCAGGACCACACATAAATGGGATTTAAATATTTATTTTCACTTCGCCGCCATCTAACGTCAAACACAACAGCGGCGTGTGGGAGTTAACAACTGCCTTGTAAGATACCGAGCAAACCCATTGGAAACCCATTAGATTTAACCCACATACACCACCATTGATCACTGCAAGTCACAAATTATGTCATTTCAGCAGCGGAGCTGCTGCCAGCAGAAGGATTAGCAACATCAGTTGTAACGAGCCACTTCGTTTTCAAATAACATTTAGAAGGGAGGACAAGAGGGACATTGAGGTGCTGGAGCAGGTCCAGAGAAGGGCAACAAAGCTGGTGAGGGGTCTGGAGCACAAGTCT
>JAOQGH010000005.1:19569830-19590143 GCA_025769975.1 Gallinago jamesoni | reverse complement strand
CACATAAGGAGGAACTGATTCACTGGAGAACTCAAGTCCTCAGGGGTTCTGAGGCTTAAGGATGACCCTTGTCTTCTGTCTGTGATTGATCAAGTGATTCAATGCTCAGAGCCTTGAGAGTCCCAATATTTGAGGAAAGTTTTGCAGAAGAGATGTCTCCTGCCCCATCCGTACACTTGCATGCATTGGGCGCCAGGACTCAGGTCCCACCAAAGGGACAACCACCATGCCAACTCCTCACTGGGACCTTCCTAACCCCTGCTCATAGGGCTACAAAAGCAGCTCTCTCTGCTCCTGGTACCCTAAATAAATATAAAACTCACACTGCCTCCCCTCCTTGCCTTGCCACTGCCTTCCCTCCTCCTGGGACCCCACATCTCCCCCAGCTGAGAGCTGCTGCAGGTGTGGAGCTGTGGCTCAGCTCAGAAGCAAAGCCCCAGGTTAGTGACACAGGCCCTTCCTGCCAGACACAGAGAGACAAACACACAACAATGCGAGGAGAAAACCAGTCCAGAGCCCTGAGTTTTTTAATTAAGAGGGAAAAGCAAGACCCCTGCCCAGGCATCTGAAGGATGGCTCCAAGCTGCAGAAGAACTTGGGTCCAATACCCCACCCGCATCCCTTTAGATGTTCCTCTGCAGCACTCCTCTTTTTTTTTTTTTTTTTTTTTATTATTTTATTTTGCCCAGACTCCTCAGTCATCTCACTAGTGGAATGAATGATTCATGTTAAAAGGCTGAAGCGAGTTTAAAGCCCAACTTGCGATGTAATGGATCCTCTTTCCCCCCCCCCCGGGCTCCCCGCGCGGGGCTGGCGGAGGCTCCCGTGCTGCTGCTCCACAGCTGCTGTGCTCCATCTCCGGAGCCCCGGCCCGAGACATCCTCACCGCGTCCAGCACGGGCTTAAAAGTCCACCCAAGACCTGTTGAATCAAGGCCACGGAGGGTCCCTCGCTGCCTCCGACACGTACGCAGCGGTGAAGTGCTGAAAAGGTAAACGGTTAAATGAAATCTGGGGATATATTTCTATTTTTTTTCTTTCCCCCTCCCTGTACTCGGTGCCAAATGATCGCTGAGCTCCTTAGCAAAAGGAATAACAAAAAAGCCACAACAGGACGTGTTCCAAATCAGCCGCATAGCACAGCAAATAAATTCAAACACACAGGATCACTCCCCCCCACCCCCCACCCCAACACTATAAATAATAAAAACAATATACCTAGTCTACAGAAACAAAACCAAGTAAGAAACAAACATGCCTTGACCCATAGATTGATCTATACATCTGAGTATCTATCATCCCTCTGTTTCTCCCTCTGTCTCCTTTGGCATGTGGCGTTAACCAGATTTTGAGAGACGACCTTTAATTTGCTCACTCTAAAGCAAGTCTGTCGTGCCAGAGACTTAACAGATGATATACTCTGGCTCCAAGGAGTCAGCGCTCCCGAGTCTTTGAGCGTCCCGCTCCAGATCCGGGAGAGAGCAGGACTAAGCACAATCACATAATACTTCCATCGCTCCCCCCTTCCATCTTTCGGACTCGGGCAGTTATTTACTACCTGGTCCGGCTGCTGGGAAATCTGGGGAGGACTCGGGGCCTCCTCCTGCGAGGACCCTCTGGAGTTGTGGTATGCCCCGGGCTATCTCCTGGGTTATGGAGTTTCCATTGTGTTTTCTAGGGGGGATGATGGGGGACATTAACAGGAAAAACATCGTCACAAACCCCAGCCGCTGCCGTGACTCACTGCTTGGCCCCAGTGTCCCCCCACCCCAGAGCCTCAGCTGCGTGCTCTCTGAGATCCTGGGACACACTTTGAGATCCCGGGACACACGCCACCATCAGCTGTGGGCTCTCCTCCTTGTCAGGAAGGCTCGGGCTCGCACCCCCTCCCCTCCAGCACCCCCCTGAGCCAGGCATGACAGCGGGGCTTCCCAAAACCCCCTCCTTCCTTCTGACCTCACTTGCCATCCCTCTCGTCCCCCAAGCCCACCTCGGAGGCTTTGTTCTGCTCGTTAGGCGGGAGGGGAACTCTTCGATCTGTACACGGCGATGGAGAGAAAGAACACGACGTCCACCCTAAAACCCAAACCCTGGGAGTCATCTGCTCTGGCCGGGGATCAAAGGCTCCGTTCCATTTTTAACCGCTGCCCTGCCCCACCTTACGCTGCAGAGCATCCAAGCATGTTTTCCCATCATTTCATTGTGTGCCAGAGGATAAACAAAAGCCACCCCCTCAGTCCCAGGGAAGGATGCATTCTTGAGAACTGCTAACCCTCCTCTACAGATAAGTGCCTTTCCCACTGCGGGCCGCGACAGCTACTGTAAACCTTGACCGAGCCAGTTTTCCTGAGCTTACATGACAGAACGGCCGGCCGAAGGAGATGGATGGCTTTATTTTTGTTAAGAACGAATCTACAGATGTTGGTTTTAACCAAAAGAAAAAAAAAAAAAAAAAAAAAAGCTCCGCGGGTGATTGAGAGGCAGTGGGAAGGGGAGAAAGAACAGTCCAGAGATACATATAGACAAGCAATATATACAAAGTGCTTAAAAATAACGCCAGTGGGAGCTGACATCATTTGTTTACTAATGGCCTGCTTGTGCCTGGCTCTATATAATCACGGAAATGCCAGGGGGGCACAGGGAACCTCACCCCACCACCCCTTTGGTCCATCGATGCCCACAGTGGGCAGTTTACACCAAACGGTTACGGTTCCTCGCAGGGCCCAGGGGTTCTCCTGCCAGAAAGAAGGTTAGAAACCCCCAGGATGGGGGTACTGAGAGATGCTCGGTCTTACATGTCCCATCCAGGGACTGGCATCTTCCATGGATCACTGCCTGGTGGCCCGGGAGTCTCGTCTGGGGACCAGTATCACGTCTCGGTGATCTCCGTAACCAGTTTATCCCATCACCACCCCTCACCACAACTCTGAACAGAACCAACAAAATCTACACTTAGATAACTTCACCAGGAGTCACCTCCTTCCAAACTATCTTCTAACTATGAGGTCTCTAGAGCACAAAGTGGTGAAAGAACATATCCCCCAAGGAACAGCTGCCACCTCAGGCATCATCTGAGGGGCTGGGTTTGGATCCATGACGGAAAGAGCAAGGGCAGAGGTCCCAACTGAAGGAGAAGCAGAGTATACTGATGGTCTAAATCCATTATTGGACCTGGCACTCACTCAGCACCCAAGAACTCCTGAATTTTTTATCTTGGAATATCTGTTCCTTCATTTGTTTTCTCTCTACCTCAGTTTCCCCAGCTGGACACAGGGATGCTGGTCACATCACGGATGCATCAATAAACAAACATTTGGAAAATGTGCTCCAGGTTCCACTGAGAACCTGGAACTTAGAGCCAGGTTCCACTTAGAGCCTCAGGGAGGGGGAGAAAAGCAGGGACATTATTCTAAACAGAAAGCCCTGTGCCCTAAGGCCTTCACCTTGTTTGTAAAAGTTAAATCTCACATAACATCACAGCTTTGCTGAGGGGTGAGCGTCCGAAATGCAAAAAACCATTATTCTGTGTAGTCCTTGGTACAGATGGGAGATGTCCCTTGGTACAGATGGAAGATGTCCACATAAACCCACTACTCTGAACTGCCGTTCCCGCCTTTCAAGTTTCTCACCCGCTGCACACATGGCAGGAGACTACCTGGTAGAGCTCCCAGCTGGGAGCAAATGGGACATTTCACTCCCGGACTCATCCAGTCGTTGGCAGGGGCTGCCAACAAGGCTGGCGAGGGGCCAGGCTTTATGGTGTGTTTGTGTGCGTCAGCCGCAGATACCTGACTACCAGGAAATGGAGTGAGACCATCAACTCATTACACATAAGCCATCAGATGGTAACAACTTTCAGTCGCTGGTATTGACTTGAGCTGCAGTTGAAAAGGCCCTGGTGAGATGAAAGGCTCTGTATCCCATTACTAATCCCCTGAGCTATCCAGTCCCCCAAATTTTGTGGAAGTTTTAAGTTTCACCATGAAATGTTCATAAAATGAAATGCACATTTGTTGCCAGCTCTACTTATTTCTATCCAAGCATTTCCTCAAATTCCCTCCCTGGAAGCATTAGTAGCAAAGACTCTCTGCTGCTGCTGGAGGCTGCTCCTCCGCTCCCACCTCCCAGGAACCTGGTGCTCCCCTGGTGTTCTCTCCAGAAACCCTTGGGCACTGGGGTACCCCTGCTAATGAGTTGGCCCTAATTAGCTATCTATAGAGCAGCAAATACTTCTCAAAGGCCTGTCAAGAAGTCAAAACCCTTCTACAAGAAGACTCAGGGTCTGGGTCCAACATCTGCAGGAGCTCAGGGGCCAACTCACATTGCTGGTTCAGGCCATGCCGCCATCAGCACCCTCTTCTCCACCACCAAACGTGCTCCACCACCCACAGGACGGCTGTTGCCCCGTCCACGCAAGCAGTGAGTTGCCATTGCGTGCGTCACTCATCGGGGAATCTCGCTTACATTTTGGAGGCCCATGTCATACAGCTGGACTCCGGCAGAAGGCTGGGAACAATGTGGGAACACAGGCAGAAACATTCACGTCCCACTGGAAAGAGGTTTGTTGTTTTTTTTTTTTCCTTCTTCCCCCCCTTCTTTCCCTGAATCTATCCCACCCCCAAAGAGGAAGGCAAACACAATGCTTATTAGCAACAGGGAAATCTCTCACACATTTTCTCCAGCTACAGACCAGGGGGCAAAGCCCGTCTAACATCGCTCACATGGCGCAGAGCATCTTCACGCCCCGGCAAAGGCTGCTCCTAAATAAGAAACAGTCCCACTAAATATGGACACTGCAGAAACCAAACTGGCTTTGGGATATTGCTGCTCAAGAGAACAACCTCTTCCCAGGGAGATAATGAGGAGCAAAACAGCCACAGGAAGAGCAACGGTTGTAACAGAACCGGATGAATATCATTACATCCGTCGGGAGTCTTTTTTGGAAGCGCAGCATCCTCCCTCGAGGAAGGGTGAGAAACCTTCTGATAGTCGTTCAGCAAAGCGCTGTGGTCATTCGGGGGAATTCTCCACATGCCCTAGTAATGCGTCACTGCCCACATCCACACGCACATCCCCAGCTCTCCGGCTTCTCCCTGCGGACCCACAGCCGAGGGAACGGGAGAGTGAGCTCTGGAAGCCTGGCCCTCCCCATCTCCAGGGAGAAGGCCCCTCCATAGCGCTCACAAACCAAAACAAATCCTTTCTTTTTGTCCACACCCCTCTTGTTGAAAGCCATTCTGTGGTCGTGGTGTGTCCAGAGACACCAAGTTCGTGGTCAAAAATACTACACCTACAAATTACAACGTTTTGGGATGCCTCCAAAGAAGTGGGCAGAGCCGACGACAACATTGAACTGAAGTTACCAGAAACCAAGCTGACGGCTGGGCTGGAAGAGTCACTAGACAAGGCCAGACTCATCCCCCTTTCCCAAAGCACGCTCATGTAACCTGTCCCTGCTGGGGAAGAGCCCACCACTGCCTGCTCACCTTCCCGATACCCTGCCTATGTCCCCTTGCCCTCCCCCCGAGGTCAGATCTGGTGGTGATGAAGGTGCAGAATGGATCAGATTAGCCAGTCGACCCACCAGGAAAATTTTTCTTCTTTACTGGTGGGTTAGTTTTCCATGGAATGAGTCTATTTATGCAGCTCACCCTGTGGCAGTGAGAACAGCACAAGGGAGGCAGTAGGAGTGCATGGATGGGGGGACACAAGGCCAGAGCAGCTGCCTATGGGTACCCCACATTGGGTGCTATGGGAAACCAAATCCTTGGGGTGCCATCTCATAACCAGCCTAAAACATCTGTGTTTCCACCACTTGCTCCTCCTCCCAGCACTGCTTTTCTTACCTTCTTTCTTCCGTTGGCACAAGCACCCAACAGACCAAGCATCTATGGGAACCCAGGAACTGATCCTGCCACCGCCAAGAACCACTATTCCTCTTCAAAGTCAACAGACTCAGTTTTGGAGTCAAGCCCCAACCCCATAACACTCTAGGCAGGTCTTTAACATAACTTTGAGACCTAAACTCAGCACCAAAGCAGCCAACGGGGTTCTCCTGATGCCTTGATGCCAAGGATATATAGGGCAGCGTTACCCTACAGACTTTGATGGGACTCTTGTGTCTATTCCCACCGAAAAGCGGCGGCTCGGGCTGTTAAGCTACGGCTACGCTCGTCTGCACCAGGTCAGAGCCAAAGACAATACTCTCAGAGCGATGATATCAGCCTCTGGCCCAGAGAGCAGAGTTTCACTCCTCCAGTGGCCGTAGCATTTCTCCGCTTCTCCCATAGACTTGTGGCTCCTTGTGGAAAAGTCGTTGGTTCCACAAACATTTGTCTCGGTGGTAAAGCCCGGCTTATCCCGTCGCACTCCCCATCCTCTCGCCATCACCAGCCACTCACTCCCAAATCCCCTTCACCCCTCAATTATGCCAATCCAACTATTTATGGAGCCACGCGGCGAATCAGCCCAGGGAGCTGATCCTGCAAAAAAGAAAATAACCTCGAAGAAAAGGAGAGGGAAAGAGAGAGAGAGGGTAAGAAGGGGCCTTAACAAGAACTGTAAAAATCCACGGGGCAAGCTGGATTTCTAAAGGGTAACTCAGTATTGCAACTACTGCCCTCACATCTGTTTACTGTTATCCCAGCGCAAGCGAGGTTCCGGATACCGGCACTACAGGGGCTGAGGCATAATAACGCGTGGCACTTGGCTTTTCTGCTCCTATTAGAGCTGATTACAACTGTCTGAATTTCAGTGTCGTTGATCATATTTGGGGGGCGGGGAGGAGGGAAGGGAAGAAGGGGGTTTGCGAACTGTTAAAATAAAATAAAAAAAAAAACAACAAAAAAAAAACACCTCGGGAAAAGTTTTCCCAAGGAGCTTTCGAAGGTCTCGTTTTAAGGACCCCGCAGCTAGGTTTTCCCACCCCGATTATCCAAGGGGTTTATCTTTAGGGAAAACCACAGGGTTCATAAAACCCTAACTTGGTGTCAATCTGTACAGGTAAAAGGAGACGTTTGGCACAGGAGCGGTGGGGGAAGCAAGAGGAGCGGAACGGAGCTTGTAGACAAATCACCAAAATGGAGCCTTTCAAAAAGTACAATTTTATTCGCACAGAAAAGCTTGATATAAACATATATCCCCTACTCCCAACCCCTCTCCTCCGTTTCCCTGATACAGATCTTATTCTTCCATGACAAAAATAATGAATTTATGGAGTCATAAGGCACGAATTTTCATTTTAGGGACTGAAGCCTTCTGCTATCAAAGATACAGTTCTGCTCAGGTGATGGTCCATCACTCCTGTCCCACCCCACCCAGTGGGAGCACAAGCAGCCCTCGTAGCAGCCGGCAAATCTCCCTTCTGCTTGGAATTGGCAGGAGGAATCTGGTTGTGGAGAGACAAGAGTGGAAAGGCGGAACAAGGGGATTTCTGTGTTGTGGGACACTTTCAATTTACTCAGTTTGATCTCCAAGTTTTCGTGGTCATGCTGAACAAGATCATGTTTGAGTTTCACAAATGACTAGAAAGGGAAAGCTTGTCTGCTCTTTTTTTTTCCCCCCTCTTTTTTTCGCCGAGCTCAAAGGGTTTACCACGGAAATCTATGGCTACAACACAAACATCAAGCAGCCAGAGCAAAGGAACAAGCCGAAAAACACCACCACATATTATCTCCCACAACAAACACTGGTTTGCAGGAAGCCACGACAAGGGGAGGCAGAGCAGTGGTGGTCTCCATGGCTACACGATAACCAAAAATCAGAACATGAAAACACAATGACCACAACAAACAAGCAGCCGAAGACACAACAAGCGCAAGAACAAACCCATCACCACACATCACAGGCAGAAACGACGGCTACAGCCCCTAAGCATCTCCATCACTGACAAGCACATCAAGTCACTGTCAGCCAAACCTGCAACACATCCCGTTACAAAACATTCCCAGTAACTCATCTCATATGACCAGCCAAGAAATCACCCCATCTCTTGGGAGAATTAAAGAGACTCTAAGACGTTTACAACCGTTATCCTATAAAAGCGGAAAAACACACGGCCTGTGATAACAAAACACTTCATATGATCCATCACGTTTCCTGGCAAGTCCAGGGAATTAAATATCAGTCAGTAAAAGAAGAGATGCTCCTTGTTTCCAGTCTATGTGCCTTTGGATTTTGAGGAGAGCTTGGTGACACAGTCAGTTGGGGATACTCCTGAAGAAATGAAAAAAACTTGCCATATGAGTATGGGGACCACCTCCAGAAACATGGAAGGATGACTAGATACAGCATGGCTCACCAGTCCTGCAAAAGACTTTAAATTAGCATCAACTGGGACTGATGAAATAAGCTCACAGGTGACGACAAATAACTCAAGGGAAGCTGGGAATGAAGAGAAAAATAAGTTTCCCTGCAAGAGGGCCACAAGAAACATGGGTTGAATCAAAGCTCTGTCTGCTGGATATTCTGGATGCCTGCATAGTCATAGAAGTTTAATGGTAATACAAAGGGAAATGGGAAATTTTTGTGCACTGTTAAAATGATAATTTGAGGATGAAAAGAAAACTGTAATATTTATTTTTGCACCTACTTAGTCTTGACGTTGGGAGAACAGGGCTGCGCATGGCACATGAGAGGTACCACCAAGGCATCCAAAGCTCACAAGAAAGGCTTTTCCCCCTACCAGGGAGAATCAACAACACATCAGAAAGGTTTTCTGACTTACAATTTACCGGTGCGGCTTTACTGTGTTCTGCAGACTGTATCCATTTGACCAGTCATGCAAAGTCTCCCTAAGTCTGCTCCACCACACCGCCCCGTCCTGCTGTGGGACGGAGGTGACGTGTCCCAGCAGCTCCTGCTCAGGCACGGCATCAGGGCTTCCCAAAATCAAACCTCCCCTTGCCTCTGGCTAGCTGATGGAGATGGAGAAGTCCCTCAGCTGGCTATTGAATGAGAAGAGCAATATGTACCTGAGCTCTCAAAATTAATTTACTGTTTCAGTTAGGACTTCGGCTTATATCAAAGCCATGAACATGTATGGCCAGTCAATCTCTGGCCCCACATAAAATAAACCACAAAACCTTTTCTGTGGCCTTTGATAAAGCAGGCAAAAGGTCAAAATGGTCCAGTAACCTGTATAAACCTTTCCTCCCTGGGTTCAGTCAAAGAAAAGTCCCTGACATTAGAAACCAAGTGGCTCGCCCCGTGCCCAGCCCAATGAGCTCGGGCTACAGAGCAGAGTCTGCTTCAATTCTTCCTCCCACTGGGGTTGGAAGAGTTAATGCTACACAGAGAGGGACAATGGTGGGCTGGTGTCACTCATTACACCCCAACACTGTGTGTTCTTATTCTCTTTACTTGTATTTTCTAACTACACCCAAGTTTTCTTCTTCCCTTCCTCCTGCTGCAGATCCCTTGTCTGGAAGAAGGGATGTGACTCACGCTGGCAAGAAAAACCGAGAAAAGGATTTCTTTAAAATGCTCCACATTCCACAAAGTTCACTGCACTGTTCACACCGATCCCAAGGTCCCAACCTGACCCTGGCAGCCAGGTCTCCAGCTCCACCGTGGTGACCAGGGCGCTTGCTGGAAGTCCCCCTCGTCCCCCTCCATCGCCACAGGGACTTCCCTCCACTGGAGATCATCAAGTGCAGCCTCAGCAGCTGGATCTGGTCTTCCCATAGCAGTAGCTCATCCACAATAAAGGAAAGACCCCCACACTCTGCAGGTTGCACCTTGTGGGGAAAGCACTGACCCCATTCACTGGATGAGCTGGGAAAGTTCTCAGCTCCCTTGTTCTGCAGACAGTAATTAACTCTCAAAAAAGTCATATGTATCATAGAATGGTTTGGGTTGCAAGTGGCCTTTCAAGATCATTGACTTCCAACCCTCTGCCCTGGGCAGGGACACCTCCCACCACACCAGGTTGCTCCAAGCCCCCTCCAACCTGACCTTGAACCCCTCCAGGGATGGGGCAGCCATAGTTTCTCTGGGCAACCTGGGTCTCACCACCCTTCACAGTAAAGAAGTTCTTCCCCACATCTCATCTAAACCTCCCTTCTTTCAGTTTAACACCATTCCCCCTCATCCTATGGCTCCTCTCCTTGATCAAGAGTCCTGCCTTAGTTTTCCTGGAGCCCCTTTAAGGAAGAGGCTCTAAGGTCTCCCTGGAGCCTTCTCTTCTCCAGGCTGAACCCCCCCAACTGTCTCAGCCTGTCCTCCCAGGAGAGGTGCTCCAACCCTCTGATCATCTCCATGGCCCTCCGCTGGACTCGTTCCAACAGGTCCACGTATACGTAGCTTAAAGCGGGCGAGTGACAGACCCAAAACGTAACCAAGAGACTTTTACAGCAGCCTCACCGCTGCAGCCGAACACGTGTTAAACGTTCCCTTTAAGACCCCTGGTTTTGCAGGGGGTTCCCAGCTCTCTGTACCAGACAAACACGGGCTGGAGGAGTCGGTGGTACAGCCATGGCAGGGATGGGAGATGGCAGGTGGGATGGGAGGTGATGGCAGGATGCTGGTGTACGGCCACCGGCTTGGCAGCAACCTCTGCCTTAAGTGGAAGCTGCTCCTCACATCAGGTCTCAGCTCTCCTGTTATAAGGAACAGTTAATCTGATTTTCCTCTCGTCTACACTGCCGGTATTTTAAGGTAGGGCAAGCTGTCCGGGACAGAAATGGTAATCCAGGCTTATAAACGAAGCGTGGCATGAAGTGAGCAATGTCTCTTGATATGGCTTTATATGGCCATAACGAAACTTGGCCAAGAAGGTCTTGGGATGCTGGAAGTCCAGAACGAGAGACAAAAGGTCAAATTCTTTTCCTTCTGAATGAGAATTCCAGGTGGTAGAAGAGACTCAATTGTTTAACTAGATCTGTGTAAATTTGGTAACAGACATCATTCACGTAAGGAAAACCAGGGCAGGTGGGATTTAGACACATCTCCACACCTTCTCGTAACCTGGTTGGGTCACGTTTCCCAAGAGCTTGGGAAGAGATCCCAGTGAACAAGCCCTCGAAGCCGAGCAAAACCAGAGGTCTAGGGCCAAGCTCCAGTTTAAGATCAGAGCTCATCCCACCTCCAATTTTCAGTAGAAACGCCAGGATTACGAGCCCTCAGAAACAAGCCCATCAAAGGTCTGCTGTGATTGATCAATTTGACACAAAGGCCAAGATGACAGTATGTACAGCCGTACGCCACCTATTTCACCTATTTGGGGGTTTTTTTTCAGGTTAAATAACGATGCAGAATATGAATAAGGGAAAAATCTCTCTTCCAGTATCTGTATCTGAGCTTTTGGAATGTGCTATTTTTAGACGTCCTCCTGCCACTTGCAGCTTTATAATATAAATGATTGCTCTGGGCATCTTGGAGTAAAACAAATTAATTTTGTTGCTTAAAAAAAAAAAAAAAAGAAAAAAAAAAGACAAGTGATTTCCAGTGACTTAGTAACAGCATTTGACAGTCAAATAACTCAGGACTCAGAGTCCCCAAGTGCCCATTGACACAGAAGTCAGAGCTGGCTTCCAGCGCATGAGAACTCCGAAAGGCACAGAATAACACCGTAAAAACATGTTTTTTCAAACTAAATAAATGACATCCTGTAATGCAAAAAACAGTTTTCGAACTCGCACACATCTGCCCCGTTACTCCCCTTGCTCTCACACTCACTCTCCCTTCCAGAAAATCTATTTATTTCTCCCACTGGTCTCAGGATGTTTTGTTTCTTGTTTATCTATAAGCATATCCACTAATAGCTTTGGGAGATCGTGTGATTAGACCTATGTGAATTTTTTTCACACTGGGTTGTTTTTTTTTTTTTGTGGAAAAAGAAAAGTCTTTCAGGACTACAACATACCACGTTGCAGTTGCACATTGATATTGCTGACTTAGGGCTTTATATTTTTACTTACTGCTAAATCCCAAACCATCAAATTGGCAAATTTCAACACTTTCAGAAATATAACTTCTATTTGAAAAGACCCCTTCTTTCTACTTTGTTTCCTTGAAAAGCATTAAGATAGCATTAAATGGGATTAAAATGTTAACGTTATTGCCGCTGTAACAGACACGGAAGAAAATTCACTCCTCTTTGGAGGTTTTTGAGCTTTCATTCCAAATTAGATCATTGCTCAAGTTCTTTTTAATTGCCAATATATTTAATTATTTTGCATGGGGGGGTTAATTTTTTGCTTAGTTCTGCCCACCACCAGTTACAAAACTGAACACAGCTGTACTGAGGCTGAACACATTAGTAATGAAGTATTGAGTTTGTCAAAGAGCAGGTAGAAAAATGAATATTAGTAAAGAACATGGGGCAGTATCCTGCCCTTTGAAAGCACCTCTGTAGACATCACAGCCCCAGCAGAAGTCGATCAGGAAGGTGGTCCTAACAAGGTCCTCTAAGCAAGGGGAAACCTTAGCTGCTGGCATTGAGATGTGGTTCATGGATTGAGCATCGCAGCAGGTAGATCTCAACACGCTGGAACCACCAGAGTGGTTGCAGAGCCTGCAAACTGCAGGGTGAGCAACAACCCTGATGAAAAAGGGTCTCAGCAGACACCAGGCTGGACACGAGCCGGCAGCACCTTCTCATCACATACAAACCAAAAAAGCGTGGCTGGGAGATCAAAAAAGATTATCCTTCACCTCTACTCAGCATGGATGAGACCCTAACTGGACTAGAGCCTCCAGTTTTCAGGTCCTCCCATCCAGAGATGCTGGAGGGGCTCCAACCACACAACATTTCTACCACTTCACAATCCTTTCATTTGGCCAAGCACCGACCAGCGGGGAGACACGGCACTGATACAGAGCTCAGCAAATAAAGCCAGGGACTCTACAGAGGGACCGAGGCCAGGCTCCAAATGTGGAAAGCAGGGAGAAGGGAAAAAAAAAAAAAAAAACCAACCACAAAACCACCAAAGAATGTACCGTTGAAAACGATGTTTCAATTAGCACTGGTAACCAGCAACTGCATGACATGCACAGAGCAGATGGGCTCCGCACGCAGCTGGGATCGTGGCACATGAGGGAAGACTGAAGTCACAATGACCAGCGTGGCAATGTTGTCGACTGTCACCTCCTTGGACATGCGAGCCTCCCCTGCCAGCCATACCCAACCAGGTGGAGAAGCTCCAAGCTCCTGCCTCTGCTTCCACCCCAGACCCTGGTTTGCCCCTTTCGAAAGGGGATGGGGAAATTTTGAAGCACGAGGTTCTTGGTTTCCTGAGGCAATGCCTATCACCTCCTTAAATTCTTCCATACCTGTGGACTAATCCCAAATCAATACAAATCTTCCTAATTTAAATGCTTTTGGGTCAGGGTGTTTTAAGATCTTTCACTGGATGTGTTGCCGGGTAGAAAAAAAAAAGAAAAAAGAAAAAGAAAAAGCACCAGGCACAACAGAGACAAATCATTAACTTTTTTTTTTTTTAAATTCAAGATTGGGAAACTTCAACCATATCCCTAGCTGGCAGAAAAATAGGAAAATACATGTGTATTTTATCAGAGGTGTCCATTTCCCCCTCTGCTTTCAAAATGTCATCAGAATAACAAACCCCCCTCAAATTCAAACCCTCCAGTTCTAGATGCCTTTGATGTAACTGTCCCTCCTGGCCTTAACAAATCTGTGGATTGCTACCTCTTACTTCTCTGCCTATCAGTCTTGCTCCCGTGTCCGTATACATACAGATGTTATCTATCTGTCACATACGCTATGTGTCTAAACACACGCGATATTCTTTCTTCTCTTTTTCACCGGGAAGGAGATAGCAGGTAGGCAGACAGACCAACACATGCAGAATATTAGCTCTAGGTCCCCGTCAGCTTATCTTATCAGTTTACCCTAAATCTCGACTCGGAGCCTTTTGCTCTGAATCACGAGCGAGCCGAAGCTTTAATTTGGAAAATGTGGCATTGGGAAGAGAACCCTGACATTTGGCTTAAGAGCTCAAGAGCAGCGCTATCAGCTCCCAGTGAAACCTCGCTGCTGAAACCACAGCCCCAAGGAAAGACGAAGCCGTCTGTGTCCCCCCCCTCGAAATCTAGAGGAGAAATAAAAAGGTTGAAAGGGAAAAGAAACGGCTTGGGATAAAATGGGAAGTTTTAGATCTCGCAGGAGGAATGCTGCCGAAAATGAGAACCATTTGAAAGCTCTGGGGGTTATAAAGTGGAATTCCCACTCATACAGTACACAAGAGTTATTAAGTGTGTATATGAGACTCCTGTTTTACTTCATGTACATGATTATTTTATACAGGGAAGTTTGGAAAGAATTATAGACTGAGCCTGAGGCCAAGCCAAGAAGCAAGATGAGCAGCAGCAGCAGCTAAAGGAGAAAGGTTGAGCTGGCAGTGGAGAAGCAGCCGGCCAGACAAGGGTTATTTATAGTGCCTGGAGCATGGGAATGTTAATTGAAATCAATCAGTGGCCATGAGGACACTAAGTTGGAGTGTCAAGCTAGAGCAATTAAAAAGCCCATCTCGGGGGACCAGGACGTCCTGACTTCCCACCCCCTTCACGGGATGGAGATTAAACAGCCATTCATTTCGGAGTGAGGAAGACACAAGACGGTTGCACCGCACACATCTGAGCCAGGAACCGAGTCAAACTCTACTACTGTTTAAAGTCACCCTCTGGTAGTGCAGAAGAACCATGCTTTCCCTTGTCAGGCATTTCTGTCCGGGAAAAAGGTGGGTAGAGGACTCAGGCAGTGTTCTAGCACATAGGAAAATGGCTCATTTACCAAAAAAAAGGGGAAAAAAAAAAAGTTGCTTGAAATTGTGTTTAAGTCCCATCCCCTCCCCTGTTTGGCAACGCTGACATTTGGCAGCTCTGACATCTGACCTAGGGCAGACAAAGGACAGCCAAGCATTTAAGGCATCCTTGGGTCTGCTGCTGTTGAAACTGAGTTGTGTCACAATTAAGTAAAAATCGTATTAAAATAAAACGTGGGGACCAGGCAAAGGAGAGCAATGTTTGGCCATTAGGGCAAAGGACCTCGAAGGGACCTCTATCAAGAAGAAATGAAGAGACTGAACAGAGGGGCTGGGTGGTACCTCGGGTCGTGCTGGGAAAAGGAAGCCAAAGAGGAAAACCTGATGCTTTAAGACACCATCATCTTGGCCAAGCCAGGTGTCAAAAACAGCACCGGGAGCAAACTGCTGCGAAGGGAGCGCAAGTGAAAAAGGAATCGATACGTGCTTTAATTGCAGTGTTTAAATTGTTGACAGAACCCTTCCCATGTCTTCGCCCGCAGCGAGGCAAGGCGAGGGCTCTGTTAGCTCTCCGATAAGGCCCGTGTGTGCTTTGTGTCCTTTTATTTATCGGGGAGATAAGTCCTGACTGACGAGGTTACAAATATTGGGAAATCCACAAACTGTATTTTAAGCGCTGCTGGAAGGGAGAGGATGGGGACTTGGCAGCGCCGCGGGTTGGGTGGAAAGAGTAAAACAGACCGTTTCTCTCTTTGGAGGACCCGGCAAATCGACTGGAGGAGTCCCGAGGGAGCATCTCCTCAACACCAAGTTCGCTCCATGTCCGAGAGAAAAATCTCCACGTACCTCAGCTGAACAGGATTCACCAGTTATTCACTAAGAGCACTAAAGTCACCATCTGCTCATATGGAAAAAAATAAATCAACATATCATCCTTTTTTTTCCCCAAAGCTTTCTTTGGGGAAAAAAAACTTATTTTTAAAGAAAATGGCTAAAAGTGGCATTTTTGACCCTAGAAGAGGTTGAAAAGGAACAGATTAAACCCAGAAGGGTTGCAGCTCCGTTCCTGGGAATGCTAATCCTCTACACACTAATGTGATTTCCTTTGAACTGGGACTTTTTGCAGAAAGGAAAGCCTCTCCCACAGCCTGCCCCCTCTCCCCTGCCTCCACCGACCCCATACCAGGAATGCAACCGGCCCAGAGTCCCCAGGAACACGCAAACCTTGGCCGTGACAATCACCTCTGGATCATCTCTCCAGCACAGCTGGATCCCTGCATGCCAGACCTCAGCATTGGCCAGCGCTTTGTACATAATTAACCCTCCCGATGTTGCAACTTCAAGGAAGTTCAACCCGACTGCTGGCAGTAAAACACCCAGAATCTGCTGACACCAACAAATTACGCGGCGAAGAAAGCTTTGGGATTTTTAGGTTCGGCAACAAAGGGCGATTCTTTTGTTCCACCCACACGTTGGGATGGGGATGATGCTGTTGACTCAGATGCGTTACTCCGAGGAGGCTCAGGCAGGGAGCGTTCACCGAGGTGCCTTCCCCCAACCAGCAGGTGCACCAAGAACTTCAGGAAGCCAAAGCAGCAACAGATAGAAAGCTGGGGGTTAGATTCTCAGCAGCCTGCTAGAAAAGTGCCTGAATATTGAGATTTTTCCCCCCCCCCCCAATGCTCAGCAGCGATCGAATCAAGAGTGCGATTTGGCATCGCTCGTGCCAGGATTCCTAGGACTGAGTCAGCAGAACGGTTCGTGGCAAGGAGAACGGCGGGAGCTCTGCTCCTCTCATCCTTGGGAAAAGCCTCTTTGCAGGAGATAAGTGCACGCCTGTACATACGTGCGTGTGAGGAGAAAAAAAAAAAAAGAAAACCCCTTTGAGAGAGGTTTCTGTAATTAAGCTGGGGTTTGTTTTACCGTGGCACCCCCACCTGCTACCCCTTGGCCACCCAAGTTGTAAAGCTGTTTCGTTGACTTTAGGCGTTTCCACTTCTTTTCATAAGCAGCCTAAATTACCGAGGAATTTTCATAGGAAAATCTTTCATTTGAAGAGATTTCCAGCACTGCAGGGACAGCGAAGTTCGGTGTCTATTAGCAGAACATGGGAACACACGTGATTTTGAGGGCATATAAAATGAGCAGCCTGTTGTTCTCTGTGTGTAAGTGGGGGCAATGGAGACGAAGGGGAGAAAAGCAACGCATGGCAAGAAAAGGCAGAAAATTGCACAGCTCGCTGGGAATAGTCAGATTGCAACTGTGCTAATTTCAGACCAATTTGCTGTTCCAATTCTTTGAATCATACTAGTTTTACATCCAAGACCAAGGAACTGGCACAGACACAGAGGAGCGGCACCGTCTCCGCGTTATTTCCTCACAAGCATCCCGGGGCATCACCACAGCATCATTTCACAGCGGCGTATTTAGCATTTCACCCTGGTGTTATGGCACAACGAAAAGGACAAGCCAAAAAAAAAAAAATCTCTCATTGGGGATTCCTGGGATTATCTGATTAAAATTCTACTACCAAATGAGGGACTTTGCCCTGGCCTTTCTGATACTCCTCCAGCCCTGGAGCGGGAGTGTAATTAAGGTCACCACACCACAGATGTCCTTGCACGTCCTCATTTTGCCAGAGATTCAAATCAATCTCAGCAAAGAAAGAGGTATCAGGGTCTCGGTTTGTGCAGAAGCACTAACCAGACGCTCGGATATCCGGGAATACCCCAGTGCCATCCAGCAGATCCATCCTTTGGCACACGCCAGATCCAGAACACGTGCTGCACTGCCAATCCATGCCTGCAGCCAGGGCATCTTTGTTGGACTTATTACACCCCCCCACACCCCCCCTATGCATCTGCCTATAGAATTCCATCCAGGAAATCACAGCAGAAGTACCCAAGAGCTGGGGTTTATCACTGCTGTTCCCAATTGTCCTGGGTTGAGAGACACAGGAGTCATTTTTCTTCTCATGCTGGGGAAAACTGCACTTTTAAAAGACTCTAGTGTCCGAACTCATGAAAATACTGACTTTATAGCCAGCCAGGCTCTGTGGGATTCAAGGTCTTAGTGTTTTCGAGCCTTGCCAGGTGCAGGGATGAGGAGGAACAAGGCCTGGGCATTTGACTCAGCCCGACCAACAGGATTATTTCATACCACGAACGTCATATTCAACATAAAGTAGAAAAGTTTGCTGTGTAGCTCTTTTTCCCTTGGTGGCGACGGGTCCAGACAACTCCTTGCCCCGGTGCCAGGACCCTGAGGCCTTCCCTTCCTCCCGAAGCCATGGCGCTGGCAGTGTCCGCCATTTGCCGCCCCTGCTGGGAGGGCACAGCTTCTTCCTCATAGAACTGGCTGAGTATAATTCTTGTATATCTTGTATCAGTATCACGATTAATACTGGGTTTTTTAGTATAATTGTTAATTATTTAGTCTTATTCTATTAAACCTATTTATATTTCAACCCTTGTGTTTCTTTCTGATTGCCCCTTGGGTGGGGAGGGGTCATCAGGTGATAGAATAATTGTGTAAACGCCAATAAATTGTGATGGGTTTTCTCAGTGGCTCAGCACAGATGGATTGGGATATTTCAGGAGATTCTAACACGGGAATTCACCTGCTGGTTGTTGTCTTCCAAAACTTACTTTCAGGGAAGGATGTGCCTCCCAAACACACACCGAGAGACACTTGCAGACACACACTCCCCATTGCACAAGCTGAACTCTGCGCTACTATCAATACACTTTGTGTATTTTTCAGCAATGATGGATAAACATTTCCAGCAAAATAGCCTTCATTTAAGCTTGTTTTTCAGGTGATGCTCCCTCCTTCCTTACTTAGGCTTCTGAGAAAATCAGATTTAAACAGGAGCCATGAACTGATACACTGCAGCCTCGCTCCTTTGTCCGTGGAACCCTCCAACTTGGGATTCAACATCCCCTAAACACGGGGAAAAAAAGCCCTTGTAAAAATCACGGACTCAGAGAAAGGTGCCAGAGGCTGTTGTTCTACCTCTGTTTATGAGATGTACTTGATCTGAGATGTCCTTCATCTAGCTTGGCACTAAAATAGGTCTAAAATAGGCACTAAAATAGGTCCTTTCAAAGGCTTTTTCACTACTGCAGTGATTCGTTGCCATGTTTCAGGTGCTTGGGTATACTCCACTATAGCCATACTGGTTTATATCATTAGGAAATACTTACAGCAACCTTACGGCAAGAGCAGCACCCAGCATGGGCACAGCCTGTTTCACTGCCCGTGCAACTGGTATTGGGGCTAAGGGGAAGGTTGGTCTCAAGGTTCTCCCCTTTCCTGGAGTACCCCAAAGATCATCACCCCTCCGGGTTGGAGAGCAGCCTGTGCCTACAACACAGACAGTGAGTTTGATCTGAGCAAAGTTTGGTCTGCACACAATATAAACTCCAGGTATAGCCTAAGAGTGACTGGACACTTCTATATTCTGTATATATATGCATATATGGATATATGGATTCTGTAACATGCTCCCCAGAGACATTATTTTGCACAGGTAAAGGGTCTGAACAAAGTAAGTTCAAGGTAGATCTTTACCCACCCTCAGTTTCTTCAGATGCTCATCATCTGATGTGCAGGACCAGGCTTACATGGATGAACCTTCCACTGGAATCACTACCAAGAAGCATCCTGAAGACCAAACCCAAAAATCACCTCCTAGTACCACCATCTGCCCTGGCATGGACCTCTGTAGACAATGCATCCACCTCAGTGTGGTGCAACCCCTGCTGTGACCAACACAGAGCCCTCCTGCCCTCAGAGCAGAGGGAGAAGGCGCCCAACAGCACAGACGATGTAACGCAACGCTCATGGTGGCAAGTTGCCCGCATTCACACCGTGCCTCTCCCCGTGTGCCATGCCAAATCCAGCAGGATCTCCGCCCTGAGTGCAGGGGACCACAGAGGAGCCATGCCAAAGAAACTCCTTTGCATGTGTAAGGTACTAAATAAAGTTAAATGGTTATCAACCCTCATGACAGAGGTCTGGTGAGAACAGCACGCCTCCTGCCATCAGGAACAGCAGGCTCTGGCTTCTGGATTTGCTCCTTTTGCTCAGGGAGCCCTGGAAGGACAAAGAGCAGATGACCACAAACCCAGCTAACTTGCCCACACCATCAGTGCACCAAAGGTTTACCCTTCCCATAAGGATATATACTGCTTTGTAAGGCTTTGGAAACAAGCAACGGCAGAGAAAAAGCAGCAGGAGAAGGTTAATAGACTGCATTGTTCCAATCCTTCTCTTGGGAAACTCTGTCCCATCAGCACGGAGGAAGTGGAAGCTGATAGAGACTGTCACAGACTTGTTCCTACAGGGACACTGAGGTCTGTCCAAGCCCCAAAGCAATGAAACGCCCAAGAACAGCACCAGGACAACTTATTGCAGAATTAAGTTTACTATTTCTCAAACTGTGAGCCTCTTCAGTCATTCCTAGCCTGGCCACGACAGCCAACGGCCATCCAGCCCAGCACATACACTGGCAATTATTAGTATTATTACACTCTGGTTTGTCTGTAATTGAGGATCTGAGTCCCTTTGGTAAGACCTTTTTCTTCCTC
>JAOQGH010000005.1:19536100-19564232 GCA_025769975.1 Gallinago jamesoni | reverse complement strand
CCCCAAATCCATGTCAGCCTGGCTGGCTGCTGGATGGAATATGCACTGCAGACAGACAGCCCTTAACTTTTCCCATTCTCCTTTTACTCATTTGAGACTTGTTAAGGAGACCAAAGCATTTGTTTATGGATACAAAAGACAATGACAGCTGGCTTAAATTCTTGGCACGAGAAGTGTTTTATGTTGAAACCAGCCTTTTTTCTTTTTCAAAAACAAAATTTTTAGCCAGAATTTTTCTTTAGTGTCGGCATTTTCCAAAGTCTGCTGGATTCTTCTGGAATAATTTATGAATATTTTTACTGACCTTACCAAAATTGTTTGCAAAACAAGAATTCATTTTTTCCTCCTTACCACAGCTGCTGTTTTCAGCCAGCAAAGTTTGCTGTAATCAAAGATACAGTGGCTGATTTGTAAAATTCATTCGCTAAAAAGATTAAAAAGGGATCTAGCTTCTAGAGCATTTCAAACCTTGTAGAGCAGAAGCAAACTGAAATGACAGCTTTTAAAATATTTTGGATAAAATCTGTCACCAGCTCACACTGGAATTTGTTTTGTTACCGAGAAAAATCTTTCTCCTTGTGGAGTTTCACATTTTAATCTCTTCCACATTGAAATTGATGGAAATTAAATTTCAAAGTATGCTTTACAATCTGGGCTCGAGTCTTTGCAGAGAATCTCAGAACATAACGCTGAGCACTAGATGTAAAAAAAGTAGTTCCTGAACATTTGCAGACTCTGCTATCCAGAAATCATTTCAAAACGGCTTTATTAAATATCAAGTTCACTAGAAACACTGGATTTCCCACTTACTGAGAAAATATTTAACATATGGGGAAACCGTTAAAATTGTACATGATGAAGCAAGAATCTGGGCAAGATTTACTCTCGGTTTAGGCTGGAATCAGGACTATCAGAAGGTGCAGCCTCCAGTTGGGCTCTGGACCACAGAGAGTGCCCGGGCTGCAGAGGTACGATGCTTCCCAGCAAGATCATGGACGGCGCAGGTTTAGGGCTTTCTACAACACCATGACTTAAGATGCTTCCAGTCCTGGTCATTCTGCTAGGACTGAAGTCAGCTCCCTGAGAAATTTAGAAAAGTAATTTTATGTTGGCCTGGACCTCAGTAAGGTCAGTGCAAACTCAGGTCCACCTAAGAAAACCACCACCAGCTTTCACCACGGTTCTCAGATAAACACAGAACTACAGGCAATTCAACTGTTTCTGTCATATATAGACCCAAGGGAGGTAAAAACTCACTTCTCCAAAGCAACTTTTCCAAGTCTGGGGATTTGAAACCACAATTCACTTTGGGACAAGAGAAATGTTACAACGCTTTTTAGACAAGACCAGCTGCCATTCCCTCAGTCCCCCAACCCACCCCTTCATCTAAGGAGAACCATCAGCACGTTTAAGGCTTTGGATACAGAAAACCAGGTCATGAAGAAGAATAGAAAAAAAAAAATATAGATGCCTCCACTGCTACATCAGCATTTCCCTTTGGTGATTTCCCCCTACCTTGCCTATTGCTTGACACATCATTACCTGGTAATAGGTCTCTCAGCTCTGGGTGGGAATGGGAGTGGAAAGAGCTGCTGGGAACTTAAGGACCACAGCAAGCCGTGCGCTTAATAAAACCAGAGATGCATGTCTGGAAAAGGTAGAGCAGACATATAGAATTGCAAAAGAGGCCCTTGCTCACAGGATCTGGGGCTCAGCCCTGCAAAACTGTCGAATACCTCCTGCAACGAGTGGGAGTGAAAGGTGCTCACATGACGTTGCTGGATCAGTCGCTCATTCATTACTCGACTCCTGGTTTTACTATTCTCCTTAATGGACTCCACTTCCTCCCTTTTCCCTGCCTGTGCGCGTTAAAAGGCTCGGACCTCCACATGTGCTGACTCTCAATTGAGAAACACCCCATATAATCACAGGGAACTTTATCTCATCTGCAGCCCGCGACACCTTCCCACAGAGGATGTGCTTTGTACTGTCCAGTCTGGATAAAAAAAAAAAAATTATTGCAAAACACAACAAAAAAAGACAATCATTTTCCTTGTTTAGATTTCACTGGAGCTGCCAGAAAATCCAGCTGGTTGAAGCATACTGAATATGTTTTGCAACTATTTGCCTTAAAGTTTTCTTTTGTAAGGACTTGTGAACATTTCTGTTACCTTTTCACAAAAAAAACCCCAACAATAGTTAAGAGATTTTTTTTGCAGTTGTTTCTCTCTTTCTAAACCTGTTCTCAAGAAAGGAAAATTCAAAAGCTTAAAATAATTTATGGTTTATTTTCTTATGCAGACTTACATTTCAACTGAAGGTCAGGGCCTTTTTATAAAGGTTTTCATTCTTTAGGTGAACAAACTTTGAATGCCAACCTTCAACCAAGTATGAACGACTCAAACTATTTTATCTGGGCTGCAATCTTTCAAGACACCAAAATCTTAGCTGATAATCGGATTCATCTATCCTAACTTAGACGATGTATTTGAGCTAGTAACCCTGGTCGACTTGGTGGCTCATGGAGAGAAATGGGCAACTCAAGAGACACGCAGAGGAACAGCCCCCCTGAGCCACCTGCCTCCCTCCGGTGGCCCTTGGGGGAGATGACATTGGCTGAGTGACACTTGGCCGCCTACCACTAGAGAAGTGAAGCCTGCGATTCCCATTAAACGTTCCTGGCACACAGACGACCCAATATTCAACCATTACAGAGCCTGCCTTGCTCTCTTCTTTACCTCAAGATGGAAATCAGGCACCTGAGTTTTCTTCATTGCTCTCCACAACCCCCCGAAAAATCAGAAGGCAAATTTCCAACCCCACAAGCCAGACTTTGGGAGTCACTCCCAAACCTCCCCCCACGTTATCAGCCGCATGAGATGCCACCGTGGCCTGGTGTCCCCCAGCAGGCAGCCACACCACCAGTTCAGATTGCTTCTTGCTCTGTTTCCAAGGAACAAACTGACTCTATGGAGTATGCAGCAAGGCTGCGTGACGGCCAGTTCATTTTATAGCTGGCTCACAGCTACTGGTCTCTGCTCTCCTCTCCAGCATGGGCTGACCTTCCAACAGCAGCAGAGCTGCACCTTCTCCCATCAAAGCCCACTTCACGTTCACAGGGCTGAAGCAGATATCCATGCTCTCCTTCTCAGCCAGGAGAGCTCTATGGCTCCATAGAAAGCATTAATATTACAAACACTGAACCCACAAAATACGGGCATTCAAGTCCAACCGGTTTAATTTGGAAAAGCATCAAGAAGATCCAGGTTATCAGATTCTACTCCATCTGGAGCACGGCAATACCTATCGCACGAGCTCACTGCTCTAACCCAGCCCCAATGGTTTCCAGGAAATTTGGTGTGCCTTCCTAAGTCCTCCCCCACCCGACAGTTTGTTTATAGTCTATGTATAAGGCAAAAGCTCACTTCAGACCCACGTTTTCAGGAGGCCCTTCACCAGTCAGAAGCTGTTTTGTTAAGAGCATTACGTGATCAGAGGACTCGGGTGGACTTGGCAAGTCAACGAGAGCACGTTTCTCTAAACAATGGCACAACGCGGGCTCCTTCTGCACTTAAAAGTAACGTAACTCAAACTTCCTCCCCAGCGCCCATCAAAATCACTCCCAAGTAACAGTGCCATGCCCGGAGATGCTAACAGCTCTTTGAAATTCCACCGTTTCAAACTCAATCCTCCTTTTGGGTGGCCCTCGTCACTCGCGTGTGCTTCGACTGCCAGCTGTCAGAGGCAGAGAACTGGAACGTGGCCACCACCTAAAAACTTGCAGGTGATCTAACCTCAGCCCGCGCGTCTGTGCGGTTCTGTTGAGAAGCAGATCAGAAATAATAACGGGAAATGAAACGTCTCAGCCCTACATGACTCAGTTTTCCAGTCTGAGTTCACTTTCTTCTTCCTTTGTCCTTTAACAGTTTATAATACTGTGCTGGGAAGAGGAAGGAGGGATTTGAAGCAGTGAGATTAAGCGTATACATACTCATCTTCCCTTCTGGTCAACTTGGGGTGTGACGGAGCTCAAAGACCCCAAAAGCAGTCACAGGAGCCAAACCCTGCTGGCTGGGGCCACCCCCCAAGCTCAGCCCCAGGTGTCACGGGCCAGTGTCCTGCCAAAGGTCCCTGCCACCACCCCGGGCGCCCGGCCGAGCCCCGCCGCCTCTCAGGAACTTGGCTCCCAACTGGGTTCATTAGACGTGAATGGCTTTTGCATGAGCAGATATCAGGGCTGCTCCTCCACCCCCCGCGCCCCATGTACCACCCCCCCGTCACTTCCGCAGCACAACCCTCCTTTCAAACCCCCAATTTGTCTGTTTAGTGTCTTCATAAAGGAGGTAGAAAATGAAAGAGAGAGGCTGGGGGAAGGGGACGGGATGACTAAATCAGTAACTTGTCTCTTTAATTTCTCTGTGCCCCCCTCCCCATACATACCCCGGGGGACACAGGCTTCAAAGTGAGCTACAAATATTTACTAATTCTATTAACAGGATACAAATTGTTTTCAGGGGAGCATCAACCACACAAACTGGTGTCAGCACCCCCCCCCACTCACACCCCCCACCCCGGCGCAGCCACATGCACTATATAGGCAACTATTCCTTCCCGCCCCCCCCCAATTTTTCCTAAGTTCAAGATGAGTTGAAGGGTCAAAAAGGCAAAGGGTGTTTCAGAAGTTTAGCAGACAGCATTTGGTAAGGGGAAGGCAGCGGGAGGGGGCGGGGGGGAGAGAAGAGAGAAGGAATCTGGCATGCATTAGGCTGAACAGTTCCAAACATCCATCCTCCACAGACTTGTTACTTTCTTTCTTTCTCACAGGATTTTTTTTTTTTTTTGTAATTTGTGGTTTATTTAAGGGTTGGGTTTTTGTTTTTTTTTTCCATATCAGCCAACAACTGTATTTTAATCTCCTTCCCCCACCCTCCTCTGCTGCCTGCTTGCCTCCAAAAAGCACACGCTCGCTTGCGATACTCAGCCCGGAGCACTCAGACGTATCCTACAGGCTTTGCCAAGGAGCTGCTGCAAGGAGTTTGCAAAAGTTGCTGGAAACTTTAGTAACACGCTCCATCGTGTTATAATGGATGGAGCTTTAATAACAAGCTCCATCAAGGAGCTTGATGCAGTGAGATGTCCCGTTGCCACCAAGACACAGCAGAGGAGGAACGGTGCTCAACGGTATGGGCTGGTGTCCCAACATGTACCCCACTGCCCATAGGAAGGGTGGGCTTTCCAGCAAGGAGAACAGGGTCTTAGTCAAAGGGCACAGTTGCTGCCGTACAGTGTGATGGAGTATAATTAGAGTTAATACCAGCTAAGCCTTCGGCTCCACAAAGTCTTCCAGGATGTAATTTTCCACAGGACTTAAATGTTGACCCATATCTCATTATGTTTTATGAGCCCAAAATAAGAACAGTACAGGCTACGTATTTAGAAGAAGTAATACTTCCCAAATGTCCAGCTACCTAAAGCAAACCCATCTGGCTGGCTGGACAGATGACCACAGCCCTTACAAATATGTCCAGATGACATCGCTTGGGACTGTTGCATAAGGTGGGCCAGATCTGACCTCCAGACACTACCTCCTCATCCTGGAGGAGAGTAGAGAACTCAGCCAGGCAACATCAGCATGGGAAATGAGGTGTAGCAGATGGGTCCTTTTGCTGTCACCAGACCGTCAGGTGTGACCCAAAGACGACTGTTCTCTTCGCATCGAAGTGATGTCATGGGGAGGAGAAGGCCATGCACCACTTTATTTGTTAACCTTTTCTGGCATGCCAAATATTTTCACTTTTGTTCTGGGTCATGGAGTACTAAAGATGGAGTTGAGTGTTCAGCAGATTGTGGAGGAGCTGTTGAAGAAGACCTGCCTTCTGCCAACCAGATGTGAGAACCGAAAGTCACGGTACGTGGCAATTAAAAGAGAACGAACAACCTGCCCAAAGATCCCCTCAATCTTAACTACAAATCTTGTTTCTTTGCTTCTCATAGGATATGACCCTGCCAGCCCTCCAGAATATTTTCCACCAACAGGAAACAAATAGGTAAACCCCTATATTTTAGTGGAAATCTCCTCCCTTCAGAAAAAAATCCCCAAACCCAACCCAAACCCAAGTCTTTGAATTTTTCTGGGAGAGATGGAAGGGCATATCGACAAAAAAGTAGCAAGTAGAGAGGCCAGCTGAGGAGAAGGAGAGCATCTGCACCCTGTTGCACGCCACCCAACTTCAGGTGGTTATCTCAGGCGCACGTATGAGAAGTCACGTTGCCGCTGTCTTATCAGTGAAAGAAATAGGTACCTCCAGAGGGCAATTTAAATCTCAGGTGGATTAAAGTGCCCTTTGGCACTAAGCAGTTCAATAGTGCCTGAAATTAGCCAGGATGAATCCGGGCCTTAATCAGCAAATGGACTTTTCATTCCATGAAAAGTGTCAAGATTGCAAATTATTTTTCATTTCAAATGAGGACCAAAAAAAAGCCCACCAACATTTCATTTTCCCCATGATTTATCTTTAAATTCATTTGAGTTAATCAAAATATATATTTTCAGCCCCTTCAAAACATTCCCATTTAATTTTACACATCTTTAATTTGTCTACATATAAACTGCATTTTAAAAATTAAAATTTTTTTTCCCCCCACGGAAAAAGAATAAACTCCTTTGGTTTGCAACTACGCAAGTCAGACCTCTGACATTATTTCCCTCTTATGTTACTTAAAACAAGAATTTCTGGAAACGTCTCCATGTGCACATAGAAAAATAATCAGTTTTCATCAAAGTGATGACGTTTTCTTAGAAGAAACCTTAGAGTGGCATTTTCTGAACCACTTAGGGGCGGGATGACTTGACTACCCCATAGAGGAGGATAAGTCAAGGGTTGGGCAGGGTTTTGGCAAGTGACAATTTATCCCAGTCCAGGATCCAGAGAAGCTGAACACTGTTTGCTTCTCCCCACAGCAAATGACAAGGTACCCATCTATCTCCTAATAAATGCTATCACGTTGGAATATTGCTTGAATAACGCGGCTCTGTCAGGAATATCAATCCACAGCAAGAGTCTCCGAATACACAGTTCAAGAGGGAAGGAAAGAGGAGAGGGGTGGAAAAAAAAAATAATAATCCACCACCAAATTAGTTCTCTGATAGTTTTCAAATGTTCAAAATGTCAATCTCCTGGCAACACCTGCACATGGCACATAGACCTTGGCGTTCTGGAGTCCCTGCAGCATCTTTTCAAGTAATCTACGGGAGAACAGAAGGATGTGGCCTTGGAAAAAAACCTCTAAGTGCATAAACAGCTGTGGCCACATTTCCTACGTCTGACATCTCAAGGTTGCTGCAAGAGGGGAGAATGAGGACAAACAAGGCTCTATAACAGGCTCTCCAAAGGAAAGTATGTGTTAGTTAGTCATTAAAGAGTTCAACAACTGAATTTCTGTGAAGATTTTAGTTGCTTTGAGGCAGCAGCTTTTTGCAATAGCAGCAGTGAAGATTTCTGTGCTGCCCGTCTACAAATACCTGTGGATATCCAAGTACACACTATATGGATGTTTGACTAGATAAAGTTATAGATGTGGTAAAATATGGTCAAACAAACATCCTTCCTCATAAGAGCGGACTTACAAGGATGATGAGCATTACACAAAGTCACCACAACGGTCAGAATCACTACTGAAGTGTGGGCATTATGCTAGTAGAAGATAATCCTGAGGATAATTACAGCAGTTTTGTTACTGTCATAGCTACACCATACTTGGTATCGCACCAGTATGACCGAGCAGGCAAACAATTTCCAAACTGGCAATGAAGCAGTCCTCCTCCTGGGCAGATCTGAGGACACAGAGCTCACCTATGAAGCAGAGCAAGGCGTTCAAGTGGCTGGTGTAGCCATTAGCACTCTCTGGTTAGCTCATCATAACGCAGAAAGACCTGCACGTCGACCTACGAAGGGCCGTCTGTACAATGCATACTACAACTGAAACAAGTCTGCACAAGGGGCTGGGGGACTCATCCCAGACCAGGAGTGGTCTCCAAAACAGCCATAAGGCCGAGCAGAACACTCTCGGTCCAGAGGGAACACAGGCAGTGGACAGCCTTCTCCTGGAGCTCTAAGCTGTGCTTCCTCCACGCCTGGCTGGAGAGGGGAAATGAGAACCATCGATCCACACATCCAACATCCACAGGCACCGGGACCTCCCCGCTCTCCCCACTGTGGCCGTGGCCTCAGCGAGTCCCCAGGCGGCAGAGAAGCCTGGTGGAAACATCAGATGACACGGACCTGCAAGGAGCTGCTACAGCAGCCAGCGGTTGCTGCGGTGAAGCCTCATCCCCTCTTGCAGGCTGGAGGGAAGGACAGTGACAAGCTGGCGGGGATGGCACCAGAAAGGGTGCCTTCAAGCTGACACAGCAGCGATCTGCCTACGGAAGGATGAGCTTGGGCTGGCCGCACACCAGTGAAATTGCTCTTAAAATTCATCTTGCTAGACTCAAGAGAAATCCAAGCCCTGCTTTGCCCCTCGTATGCTATTTGACTAAACCTCGCGCTACCAAACCCAGAGATAATGCTGAATCTCAGAGGCATCCCTGAAGCACAAATGCACATAAAGCCATTTAAGAGAGGCAACTTTGAACACCGTTTGCCGAGCATTTCTTCAGGGAGCAGAAGAGCTGCCTGGGCCATGGCAGGTGAAGCCAGCTGTTGGGGAAAATGAGCAGAGAGAGAGCAAGAGGCTGAGTCTCCATCTATTCCCCTCGCTGGGCTCAACTCTCCATAATCCTTAAAAAGGAGGAAACAAAACAAAACCCTCTCCCTCAGCCTGTTTTGGCCATACATCCTCCCTACTGCAATGGCACTCAGACCATCGCAGCAACCCAATGAAGTGTTGCTGTAATTAAGGTTTAATGGAGCTGCAAGACTGTGTCATAGCAAAGAGCCTTATAACAGAGGTGGAATGCAATTTACTACCCACCAGGTATAGAGCAATAAATCTGCAATATTTATTGGCAAGAGAGAGAAATGTGATCCAGAATTCCATATGCTGGGTTGGGGGAGGAGATGAACATCACTTCCAAGGGGGAAAACTTCCTCGGCTCATACCCCTCTTACTGTTGTGTCCCGGAAGAGGGAGAGTATTTATGTGCTGGGAGCCATTCCCAAGGACCCCGAAGCACCTTCCGAGCTGCTCGCAGAGAGCACCGGGGAAGCCCAGGCTGCTCGGAGGGCAGGAGTGGCAGCTGGTACCCCCTCAGTTAAGGAGGGGAGGGGGTTCTGTAGCAAACACATCTGGCCAACCCTGCATTCTTGCAATACGAGCCCCAGGATAATGTGAACACAAAAACCTCGGGGCCAGCGCTACAGCTGGTGTAAGCAAGGCAAGGCAAGGCATACACTGATTTGCACCCACCGAGTGACCGGCCACGGGGTTTTCTTTTTTCCCCCCTTTACCTCTTTCACTTGAAACTTGCAGGCAGGCAGTAAACTGCACGTTATTCCATTTATTGCCCTCAGAAGGGGGAAAGGCTGAGCGGAGCTGAGCCTGCTGTTCCCAAGGAAGGGAGGCATTCCCAGCCTGCTGCTCCAGACCACTAAACCTACCCCTTCTGCTGGGCTCCAGGGAAGCATCTGCTGCACTCCCAGTGCACTGGCCAATTTGGATCAAAAAAAAACAACAACCAAACCCAAAACCAAATAAAACCCCAAATAAATCACACTTCAGTAGCATATCAAGTGCAGTGACACTCTGGAAGTAGTGGTGAGAGGATGCCACCGACCCATCCTTAAGGCACAGAGAGAGAGAAGAAGTAACTAGAGAAGATCCATGTTTCTGAAAGGTCTTAAACCGCACGAATGGCCCATCAGAAAGCATGTGTGCACAGGTAAAGGAGATGTGCATCCAGCACATGCAATACCTGACTTTCTCTACTAATTTTTAAGCTGAGGAGAAGGGATGCATGCATGGGAATAGGGCACACCATATTTTTCTCTGTCCAAATCTCAACGTCTGAGCAATACCACCATGAGATAAAAGTAAAATGCAGAACTACTGCCAGGTGGAAAACAACAGTGCCCCGAGTCCTTGAAGGTGCTGACTACCTGTGCTGGAGACTGTGGGAATGACAAATGGCTTGTCCCCTCCCAGGGGACTGGATTAGTTGTTTCCTATGTGTCCAATAGACATTTTCTCTTCGAGCAAAACAACTAGCAGGTGGCTAGTCCTGCCTTCCGAACAGGCCGCGGCAGATGCGGGGCTGTGCTGAAGGGAAGCTAGGGTTTCACATCCTTTAATTCCCTGCTAGCTAACTGGGTTGTCGGAGGGTCACCGAGATTTGTTTGTGTGCATGTGCAAGCGTCGGAGACCAAGCAACGAACAAGAGGGAGTTTTCCAGTAAGATTAATCCTCTACCAGACCTGGCTCCGGCCCAAGAGTGACTCTCGGAAATGCTGGCATAAATCTACAATTAATGCTGCTTGCATCAATGGAGCTGCTTGGGAAGTAACTGACAGCGATGTTTGGCCCCTTGGTGCTGATCCCATGGCTTATGCTCTCATTTTCCCCCTCTCGGAAGGAATTTCCCACATGAATTTCCTACTCCTCTCTGCAGTTCAAGTGTTTAGGGCCACAGAACTATGTCACTCCACGGGAGCGACTCCCGCTGAAGAGCTCAGAGAGGATGTGCCGGCAGCGACACAACTTGTACCCGGTACCCTCTGTTGTAACTTCGTGGTGACGTTAGTGCTCTGGCTCCTTTCAGCCAGGAGAAGGCCGAGGTGACAGGTCCATGGGGCCCTTCGTGTGGGTTCAGCATTTCAGCAGGGGTGCGCTGCAGACGCTGGCAGCCTTTCAAGACAACGTCCGAGATCACTGTAGACGTGCCAGGATGATAACCTTGGCCATTATCTGCCGAGGCAAAGGTTTCAAAGGCTCCTCGTGGAGCCTTTGAAAAAGTCCAAGTTGAAAAAGTCCATCATTTATTGACTTAGGGAAGGAGGTTGTTACCAGCTGGGAGTGCACTCCAGAGGCTAAACCCTCTGAGACACCGTACATCTACCTGGAATGCAGACTCCTGTCCTAAAAGGTGTTGTGTTAACAGGCAGCTTTTTATTTTATTGCATGGTAGCGTGTTTCTCTGGTGGTAGCAGCAGCAAAATCCAACAGCTTTCCATCATGTGTTTCTTGAACGACTCAGAGCAAGCATTTCCCCCCGAGTCTGCACGCGTAAAGGTCTCTCGCGGCACTAGTGTGTTGAAGCACCGTACGCACACGGGACAGGGATAGCCCCTCTGATGCACTGACAGGGTTCAGAGGATAAAATGAAGGATTTTTTTCCCCATCCTTAAGTTTAGACTGTAATTCTAGGACAGCGCCAGGTCCCATCTGGATGCCCTGGTGTGCACCTCTAACTGCTGTTACCTGAGATACGTAGTTTGGGAAGCCAGGCTTGTCTGGGGAGGGTGAAGCCTTATTCCCTTGGCATACAGGAAGGGAAAATTCGAGGAAGGTAAGACCTACCATTTCTCTAACACATTCTGTGAAAAAACCTCTTTGGTTGGCCCAAGCTTTCCACGGGGATCAGAGCTCAGGTCACACTAAGGTGGGGGGGCACTCAGGGACCCCTCCTCAGCTCTCCAAGTGCTACAGTGAACCCCGAGACATGGGCTTTGCTTTGATCCATTACGCTCTACTTGGCTTCCTCCACATCCAAAGGGCCAGAGCCTCCTATGGCTTCTTCCAGAAGCCAAAGACCCTTTCTGAAGATGGCAAAGGACACAAAGAGGCTGTGTGGGATTGTCCACAGCCTCCTCCCATGACTGCCCTGAACTCTTGCACTGTATCATCTTCCCTGCCCTTCCCTTTGTGCCGGGGGCTTCACAACAGGCATTTTCAGCCTTCAACTCCCTACGACTTCAAGGCTAATACCAGACTGCCCGTATCGGTCAGCTCAAAGTCTCCATTCCTTGCTCTAGATCATCTCCAGGGCTGTTCTCCTCCGAGTCAAACCTTCTCTATCCCCTGGAGCTCCCACACCACAGCACTGAGGGCTAATCACCCTGAAACGAGCCATTTCTGCTCCAAGAAAAGCTCTGTCTCTGGCTGAGGGCAGAGACTGTTCCTCCTTCCTGAAGGCACTCCGAAGCGCTCTGTGTGCTGCCTAAACACAGCAAAGATTTTGTTATTGGGTTTATTTTCACCCCCCCCTCCCTCCTTCTCACTGCCTGCAGAGCCAAAGGGCCTGTTTGTTTTCCTGTTACTTATCAGAAAGGTTTATTTGCGATTGCTTGAGAGGGGAGGGGCGGGGGGGGAACCCCCCTCTGTAGCCACAGGCAGACAAGCTCAGTGCTCAGGAACGTAATGGCTGGAGCCCGCGGACCCATATGCTCGCCATCCTGCGAGGTGGAAGGCCAGCTCTGATCACATCCAGCTGCTCAGGATACGACTGATCAGGTATGGCTGAAAGTCAAAAAAAACCCGGGGTCGGGTTGACTGGGGGTTGTGGCAGGGAGGGGAGCTATTTAAAGCGTGTTGCAGAACTGGGATTTTTCCTGTTTGGAGATGTCAGGGCTGAAAATACAGACACATACACAGTCCCCCCAAAGGGAGGGAGGGAGGGGAAGAGGAGGTTATATTTTTGCTGTCAGCTGCTATAGCATCCTCTGAGCTTCATGAGAGAAAGGACTAAGCTTTCATACAGCTCTGAATAATTCCTGCATTTTTAGGTTCCTATTTCCTCCTCCCCGATGAATTAAGACCTAGGAATTCAGCTTGTTTGTTGTTGCTTTTGTTACTGAATATCCATGAAAAGCTCAATGTCCCTGGGAACTAATTAGGTATTAACCCTGCATTATTGCTGCATATCAGCCATGGAAACATGCCATTTGGATAAATCTCCTTGAAATATGGAAATACTGAAGGATCAGGTGGAATGGCTAAAAACTAAGTTAAAAAAATGAAAGATTTCTCATACAGTGAAAGAAAGGAGGAAATATTTCAAGCAAAAGCAACTACATAGTATTCTTGTCTACAGTTTCTATCATACTGTAAATAAAACTACCAGACAGAAACAGATCTGTAGTAGAATAAGGTCTCAGCTACCACTAGGAATTGTGTCTGGAAGAGATGTGGGAGAGGTTGGGAGCCACACGGGGTCCTATTCTAGCCTGACTTCAATGTTTTCACTTGTTTTCTGCTTAGAACCTCACCACCCCCCCAGTGTTTTTAGGCAAGATAATTTTGGAAGACCACCTCAACCAGATCATAACTTCAACTACCTGGACCTTCAGTGACACTTGGCAATAATTTTGTATTCTGAAATATCTTCTTACTTCTATGCACTGCAATCTTTCACAGGACACTATCACCCGACACAGAGGCACAGACCGCTAATGGTATGATAGGAATAAGTGCATACATATCTATATTTTATTACTCAAGCCATTTCAGGAATTTGCAGATAATTAACTCTGAATACTTATTCATCTATTTTCCCCCTCAAAAATATTCCCATTTGACTTAAAACCCGTATTTGTGGTCCAAGCAGCAGCACACTTAATCAGATTGAACAGGGTCGTAGAGCAGCTTTGAAGAGGCCTTAAAGTATCTGAAGACTCCAAACCCAGGCCATCGGAAATAGGATTGCTCTTGTCCAGCCTCCCCTTGCCACAATAAGATACTCGTCCCTCTCCTATGTCTTAGGAGAGATGGTGGAGATTTTGACCCCTCCAGTGACAGGGGATAGAGCACCCTCAAACCTGAATGTTTCTACAACACTCTGTCAGCCTGGACAAACACTGACTTCAGTCAACACACCGCTGAACCAAAATATTTTGATTTAATAAAACAAACTCAACAACTGTTTAGACTTTGGCTGATCAGACTCACAATGAAGGTTTCCTTTTCAGCTTCCCTATTTATTTTCAGCTCTGCCATGGTGCAGTTAGGTGACCACAAACTCTCTATTCCCTCCTCCTTGCCTCTGAATCCCCTACTTGCCCACTCAGGTGGCCAGTTCCCCTGGAGTGTCTCCAGGGATGTGGACACGCTTGCGTGGAGCCAACACAGTAGGTCTCCAGACTTCTTCAGGAGACCCTATGCATGGTTGTAACGAAAAATCATTATTAGAGTTCTTTGCTTTCAAGTTGTTGTACAAGCACTTCCCACAAAGCCAATATGGAAGCAAAAAGCCTTATTTCAAATGTTAACAGGTTTACAGAATTCAATGGTCCTCCCCAAACCACCCTTGTCTCCCTCTTACAATAAAATAACCCTGCCTCTGACGGCAGCTACACCCAGCTTCCAACTCCCCTTGCACAAAACAGACTCTTGAGCGCTCTCACGGTGGGAGGTCTATTCTCACATCAAATTAAAGCCAGACAGAATCAATTAAAGCAAAAAGGATGGGGTCTGCTGAGATGACAGAAGGCATTTGGGGCAAGGTCTCACAGCTGAATGCAGGAGAGATGCCATCGCCCAGGCTTTCTTGTTTCTCCATGGAAGCTGGGGCCCAACAACATCTCTCCAGAGGACTCAAGGCTGCCAGTCCCATTTTTTTTTTTTGCAGTGGCTCGGGTGCTGAACAGCAAGGAAGGCTGAAGTCAGAGACCGATCGAAGAGGATATGAACATAGGAAATTACCAGATGAGAGACTTTTAGTAACTGGGAAAGAGATGAATAATGGCCACGCTTCTCTCCATTACTCAGAGATGACTAATTACTGTGGGGGCCCTGAGATAAGAAAACCAAACCCAGGTTTTGTACATTGGCAAAAACCCCACAGGTTAACATTTCATTCCTCCTCCTTAAGGACTCATTCTCTACCTTACACCCCTCCACAACCACCAGCTCAGAATCTGTTCTATGGATTTACACGTATTCCTACAGCCTCTCGGAAATGCCCACTGTGCCCATTCCTACCTTTGTCCCCTGGTGCCCCGAGGCCATTTCCCTGTGCCTGCCAGCCGCCAGCCCTGTTTGCCGCGGGGAATGGCAGAGCACTACAGCCCTTACCCTCAGGAACAGATGTTGGCTTTGTAACTTTAACCCCCTTTCAAGCCATCCCCCTCCCTCCCTCCTCATCCGGCATCTTCAGCCTACTTGCCATCCAATTTGTTACCTACAAGGAAGGTCAGGGTCCCGCTGGGTGCCGTACATCTCTTCTCAGCTTGGGGCACTTAGTTTCACATTTTTTCTCCCACTAAACAAGATGTTGGAGCACAGAAAGAACAAGGCAAAGAAATTGGCTTGAGAGAGGGGCTGATACAAGCCCTGTCTCGTGGGGAAGGATTTTCCTTTGCTTCTCCCCCCCCCAGTAAATTCTCCAATGTCCTGGTAACAGCACAGATTCCCAGGAGGGCAAATGCCTCTGCAAGCTCCTGAGATTTTCAGTTTCCACTGGGACCAGCATTAGCTCTTAGGAGTTTGCCTTACTGGGCCGATTTGTGGTGTGAACAGACTCTAATTAGTCATTTAACTTAACAACTAAGACTCCCAAGAGCAGATTTCAGAGAGGAATTCAGAGCTCTTCAGACCGAAATTATCAAGAGCCTAATGCAATTGTTCTGCATGATCTCTTCCCATCTCCCTCTCTCTATTTGACTATCTATTAAAAGCAGGTGGTGTGAACACTTCCACATCTTTGCCAAACCATGGCTTGCGTAGCCTCCCCTGAAGTCCCTTTGGTACATGCACATCACATTGTCTTCAGGATTTGGGCTGGGGAAAGGAAAGCTGCTCTGTTGGAGAGCGCGGAGCCAGTCAGCATCAAGTGGTGCTTCATGTCTGTCTGATACAATGGAAGGAAACACCAAAACTGGTTAAAATCTCCAGCATGCAAAGGGATTCTTGGGAAACTTGCAGCAGGACTCAGATCACCCCATCAGGTACCTCAACTAAAACACTGTCCAAGCACCCAGAGCATTTACTCTCAAATCTTGCCTAATGTAAAAGGGCTCAAACCTCACCAACATCTATTTCAGGCTGCAATACTCTCCCCTGTACCTGCAGCAGAAGCTCCTCGAAGTAGCTGAGCTACAGATACCACCCCACATTCTGCTGCAGGCCAGATCCAGAGAGCCATCCACAGTTCCTGGGGTCAAACCAGCTAATACACTCTCACCAGGTTCCCAGCTCAGCACAGAGGATGCAAGGATGCCCCTGGAGGCACCAGCTCCCAGTTCACTCCACAAAGTGCCTGGGCAGCCCCACGTCATGCCCTCGGACCACAACACCTAAACCAGGCACACCAAGTAGGTATTATGGTGTGTGGGCCTGGATTGCTAACCCTGAAACTGCTACAGCTACAGATTTGAACAAGTTGCTTCACCTCTCAGTGCCAGTTTCCTTATCTCCAAGACAGTAAAGGCTGATAACATGCAACGCACACCACAAAATGAGATACCAATTAGTTGTAGGTGTTTGTGAATGAAATACACTTTACTCACAAGACTGAAAGGCTCAATGCATGGGCTGCTAAATGACACTGAAGGCCTGCGAGATACTGAATAATTTGGCTAAATCGTATGCCAGTATTTGAATGTAAAACCAAGCAGAAATCTTAGTCACCACTGTGATTCTTCAAAATTATAAATTCTTGTTTCCAGCAAATGATAGTCCTTCCACGCCTGCAGCCTCCCACCAAGAGAACCCTCCTAGCACAAAAAAATCCCCATCATTAAAGTCTTTTTGAAGGTCCCATAAGCAAAATATGAAAAGCCTGCTGCTGGGTCAGCCCTCCCCATCTTCTCAGCCCAGTTCTGCAGCCACCCACATAGACTTCTGCATGATGGCAACACAGATCTGATCTGAGGCCAAAACTTTCATTACTCCTTGCACTGTGCACAGACAAAGGGTTTGACTGGTCTAATAAGTTCCAGGTAGCACTGCCTGGCCAGCCACAGCAGCACAAAAGACAAAGGGGGGTTTGTGACTGCTCCTACATACCACTCTTGCTATATTTTCCCCATCCTATTGATCAACAGAATCACAAGATCTCCTTTACCAGGTCCTCTGCTAGAGGAGAGATGAGAATGCTGTAGTACAACGACTGGAAAAGATCTCAACTTCCTCGCCAACCCTTTCTAACCATAGTAAGAGTGATTATTTTATAGCTGAGGAAAAAGGTCTCCAGTTTCTTCTTCAGCAGAACCATTTCTAGAGGAGGTCTTGCACAGGTGCAAAGCCTTTTTTTTTTTTTTCAACAGGGACGGTCAGACAAATCCTCAAGCTCTCTGGTTTCCCAAAACACATGTGAAACCTCATGTCACTCTTCAGTTTACCAGCAGTTCAGCTCATCTCACCAGGCTGTCTGTTCTTCCTGTTCAGTATAGTGCCTACAGCAGTTTAATGGACTCATTTCAGACTTCAGCTTTCTCCATGGGCTCTTGCCCCAGGCACAGCACTGAATTTAAGGGGAACGGATAGTACTCCCAAGAAATGAAATCCTTCTATGTCCTTTGAAACATTCTAATATCATATTAGTAATGTATTTTATTCCGAACCCTGTTTTCCCCCAGCGTTGTTAATGGGCTACTAACACCAATTCACATAAACACAGAACACTTTGTTTAGCTCATATCATAGCTCTGGCCACCAGAAAGTTGCTATTGAGAAGCCTAGTGAGAACAAAACAGATTATCAACAAAAAGAATTCCAGCTGATACGGGGATCAAATGAATCTCTAGACTGGAAAAGGGGAAGCTTTGCCTCGAACTACCATTTCAGGCAAGAATCCCTGTGCTAGAAATATCTGAACACAGAATTAGGCTTGTTAGTGAGGAATCCCACCCGTCACTGATAACAATAGTCCAGGATTTTCTCCAAAGATTTAGGTAACATTCAGAAGATGATCCAGTATATATGACAGTCCAGTCTCACTGGACAAGAAGGGTCTTCACAAAGCTACAACAACCCTCTCAGCAGCAAAGGACAGAAGGAAAGGGTTAGTATGAGGCCCATCAGCCTTTATACCTCCGTAAAGAACAGTCCCAGAGGGCGAGGGAGCCCCATCTTTCCCCAAGCCCGGGCCACCCCCCGCAGGATCCCCGGCCCCGCAGCGGCGGCCGCCCAGCACCATGGACAGCAGCCCCGCCGGAGCCCAGAGAGGGTCCCGCAAGAGCCCGGTTCCCGGTTACCCTGCTGAAAACGCTCGCGTCAAGGGGCATGGATCAGTTCTGCTCATCCCGAGTGCTGGAGATCTTCAGCGAGCGCACATCAGCGCAAGGAATGCCATCGTCTCTGCTGAGTTCTGCTGAACGCCTTCGAAAAGTGCAGAGAACTTTAAATCTCTCGGCTGCGTCATGAACCGGAGCCTGCTCCCCAGCCCATGTCCTAGTACCAACTGGGATGTAATGACAGCATTTAGAGGAACACCTATGAATCTCCTTTTCAGCTTCCACTATTAAGTTGCCCCTGGCTTCCCAGTCACACTTAAAGGACTTCTGTGCAAAGGCCAAGTTGTTACACGCCCACATTCTCCATTTACTCCATTATTTCCACTTAACGCCATAAGAATTCACTAAACAAGCAAGAGACAGCGTGGTGGCATCTCATTTTAGAAGGTGCCAATGCCATTTTACACAACTAGATTTACAACCATGGAACACTGGACGCATATACATCACTGGGTAGATACATCCTTCAAGGAGGAAAGAAGCAACAGTACGTTAATCTCTGCTGCACATGATTTTAAATACCAATGCCAGTATATCAACAACTAATTATTAATTCCCATTTCCAATTCCACATAGTTGCCTCAAAATAAAGAGACCATCAGCCGAGTTCAGCCAGCTATCAGCAGTCACTTTTACTTTGGCAAAGAGCACATCACTAAGATACTACTACAAGACCAGTATTCCTATAAGGCAGCTTCATTCTTACTCAGCATCCAGAGTTCAGCTTGGAGGATAAGGAAAACGAGAGAAATGGCTAGTGACAGTGAGTCTTGATAGGGTCACGGGCTGAGCAACAGCTTCAACGTGCAGGCGGGTGAAAACATCACTCACTCTCAAAGCAAAGGGACAGGGGAAAGAAATAAAGAAGGGGAAGGGGGAGACAAAAGAAAAAGGAAAGGTTGATGGACAGTTGGACTTGTTGAGGGTGAAATCAATTAAAGTGCATCAAATCCAGAATTCATGCTTTTTCAAAGTGACAAATATGTGCTGGAAACTGAGAAAGACGAGGGGAAAATAATGTCTTTGACCTCCCGGAGACCGGCTGTTCCTTCCGTCAGAGGAGCCAAAAATGAAGTGAGATGCGTTCATGATAAATTGTAACAGCCAGGCAGCCACCTTAAAAAAGAACGAGGTGAAAAGGTTACAGAAGGGACCCAAAATGCGAAGAATTCAACCAAACATCAAAATAAATCAACTCAGGCCCTTGTGTATGCAGACCCAGCCTTCACAGGGCTGCTGCGGCTCATCTCAATTTGTTAGCCTTGCTTAAAGTGTAAGAGACACACACGCACACATCTTGTTTACAAAAGCTTTTGAAAACATCCTTACAAGGGACGGGCTCACTCCACGCTCCCGAAGCTCCGGGGTGCAGTGACCACGTTACCTGCCACCCTATTTGTGGAAACCGAGAGCATTTGTTTGAAAATGAGAGCGTTTCTTAGATGCACACAAATACCACCAGCAATCCCACGTTCTGCTCAATTCAGCTGGGTTTTAGGGGAGAGCTTGCAAAGAGCTAGATACCTCTCTCCTACTGAAGCAAAGATAAAGTATCCACACTTAAAGCTTCAAAGTCTCAGTATATCTTATTTTCTCTTGCTCTTAGACATCTTTTGCTGGTTTTGAGCATCAAAGCACTGTACAAATATTCGTCTGGATGTTTCCACTAGCATGGCAACTTTGGATCTTTTTCCCTTACCGACAACCAGAAAATATTAACTCTGATAATTACTCTCATGCAAAACAGTTGAATGCAAAGCTTAAATATCAGAAAAAAAACCAGTAAGCATACAATATCTACTAAAAAGATCTTTGAAGACTCCCTCTAAAGACTGTGCCATGCTGGAAAATATGACTTCATAACACCAGAACACCAACACGTTTTCAACCCGTTACATGCCCAAGAAAACATCTCAATCAAGGTGAAACATTAAAAAATGACACAACTCCCTTGACAGAAGTGTTTTCCAGATAAGGGAAGACTTCGCAACCTTACACACAGACATTTTGGTCAAAATTCTCCTCCTGAATCAATTCTAAGGAATATTGCTCCCCAGCGATGCATCCAAAGGTTTATGTGAACTGTAACAAGCCGAAGCAGCATTTTTAGGGAACATTTTCTGTCGTTCTGCCCATTTGTGCACTCAGGCAGGGTACACCCAATGCACCTCCCGCTCAGATGCCCACTGATGGCTTCAGACTGACTCCCCGCTTGAGCCCATCAAGTTCTCAAACACCAGGTGTTTGCGATACATGGTCCTTCTTAAACTTCATACATTGCAATGGACATTACCCTGACATCTTCAAGCAAGAGTTGCCCAAACCTTTCTGACTACTTATGACAACAGCAGATTGGCCTTTGAAGAGCTTACTGAAGAAAACATGCTTGCTCTCATTCCCTGAGAGATTGCCAGCACTGAAGGGACTCCATGAAGTAGTTTATAGAAGTTCAGATGTGATCAGTGAAGCCCACTAACACTGCTGATGGTTGTGCAGATGGTCACCTTAGGGTAGCCCTAAGCATGGGAGCTACAGGAGATTCCCAACCGCAGCATGGAATTTCTCCTGCCTGCGATCCCAGCTGGCAGTGAGAGCTTATCGATGCAAATGGTTGCACTGAGGGGAATGAAGTTCACGTTGACATTGTTGCTGCAAGGAAGCTCAGCTATCAAGTCCTAGCTGGCATCCTCACAGCTCTGCCTTCAGAAAGCACTGGTGATCATCTCGCCAGCTCCTCCTGACACAGACGCCCACTCACCCCACTGTTGTTGCATTCTTCTTCACGACAACCTTCCCTGGATGGTCCCTTCCCCGAAACAGCATGATTCGCTCAGGGAGACAAGAGTTCACATCAACAAATTCTTCCCGACACTGCCCTGAAGCACTTTCGCTATGATCAGCTATTCAGAGTGATGGGACACACTAGTTAGATCTCTCTGTGTGTTTATCAATCCCTTCTCAACCATTTTCCTCTGTAAATCCGTCAAATCTTTTTCTTCAAGCTCTGTGGGAACAGTTAGGAGCTATCTCCTCAGAGGTGCCTGACCTGCCACTTGGATTTCATCCCCCTCCTGGAGAAGTCAGATGTCAGCAGTCAGAGGACTGGCCTGCACACCGCAGACACAGCGGCAGCAGCGCTACTGCCAGTGCCCTCAGAGGGAGGGGGGCCTTATAAAAGGCACCTAAAAGATCCCTCGTCCCTGTGCAGGGGACTGGGAGGTGTCCTCTTAACCTGGGACCGAGATGAAAGGAGGCAAAAAGCACAAAGATGAAGTCAAAGGAGTAAAAAAGTCCGTAACACCCCACACAAACAAGTTATTCTGAGCTGAGCCAGGGCAGGAATCAAGCTGTTCCATGGGAACACAGGACCTAACAGGATTTTAAGGACAAATTTAATAAATACTTTAAAGTTTATTGGACTTTACACATACCTCAGTATTTCAAGCGTCTACTCTAATGACCTTAAGCTGACATAGTGCAAGACACTTAAATGGTACCAAAGGAGGAAAACCATCTGTTACAACCCTGTGATGAAGGTAAATTAAGCCACCACCAACAGACCTGGGCCTTACAAGTTTCCTTTTATTCTTCCAGGGAATTTGCTGCCTGAGAAGTCATGTGTCTTCCCTTTTAAATAGTATCAGACGGTCTGTTTGCCTTGTATTGATGTTTGTAACCTTCACGGATGGCAGGGAGTTGCCAGCCAGGCTAAATCTGCGTAGATGCTGTCCTATGAAACTACACTATGTAGCTTTTATGCAGTTTGATTGTGCAGATCTAGGTCAGCGTCCTGCATCCTGACAAACGTCAAATGAGAACAGTTATTTCTCCTTTCACTCTTGTCATCAGCCGAGCTGGTTTTCATCCCCATTTCGTGGTCAGGGGAACAAAGCACAAAGCAGTGAAGTGACTTGGCTGAGGCCATTTTGCAGGCCAGTGCCTGATTTGGGAATCAAGCCCATGTTAGCAAGCTCCAGGTCCTCCACACCTCCAACCAGGGCAACCTCACGTTCATAAGACTACCTTAGGGGCTTTTGGGAAGATATACTTGGTGTAGGGTTGACAAAATCTGTAGATATCCCCATTTACGTTTTCTCAATCATCTACCTGATGAGTTTACCGTGGACTTTCAGGTGACATGTACAGCACTCCCACTAGGGACAGACAGACCAAAATTTAAGACAAACCCTAGTGTTTGTCTTAACAAGCTATTCCTTCCTTGCTCACCGGCCAAAACAAGCACTCGGGGTTTTGGAACCTTTCTTTTAAGCTCTACAGAACGGGGCAGGAATCTCACAGAACAACCCTTCATGCTCTATCTCATCAAATGTGCTGGATGCAAACACAGAGACAAACATGAGATTATATATAAATAAACCCAACAGAACATTTTACCATCCAAAAAAAAGGGGTTCTGTCACTATGACTGAGTAGCTTCTGCTCCTGCTTCTGATGTCTCATGTCAGACAGGGCAGATGAGAAAGGCCCACGTGGTAGAAACAAACAGGTTCACTAAAAAGAGTCTGGTAACAAGCAACCAGACAGCTCCATATCAGACACATCCACGAGGACAAAAATAAAGGTTCCCAAGAGCCAGACAGCAATTGTTATTCTTTTAGGACTGAAATTCGTTTTGTTTGTCCAAAAATATTTGCCATCTGAACATCAATATTTTATTTTATTTTATTTTGGTTTCAGGGTTTTTCACTAAACTGCTTTCATTCATTACGTGAAATTGTCCATCCAGTGTTTCAGTTATTTTTTTCTGTCTATTCTAAATTCTTTTTCCATTTTTGTGGATTTCAAAGTAATTTGGTACTGAAATATTTTGGGTGAGTTTGGAATGGAGATGAAGCTTGTAATTTTTTAAGGAAGAAAAAGAAATCCTTTTTTTTAAGCTACTAATTCATTACTGCTCATTATAAAAATAAACACATTTTAATTGTTTTTTTTTTTTTAAAAAGGAAAACTATCAGTACAACATGACTAAATTAAAACTCCTCTTCTAATCCTTGACACTCGGCTTCACCACAATTGCTGCCAGACAAAGCCAGGCTGCAGCTTTGAGATTTAGGCCATGTAAATGGTGAAGTTTTCTTTTTAGAGAGACAGTACAATTGAAAGAAAAAAGAAACTACAACCAACCTTCTTCCTTAAGCACAAAATAGTGATTTGTGTCGCGATACAAGCCATGCCAGGGTGTCTACATGATCCTGAAACTCTACATGCTACTGATACGACACCATACACGTGACTTTTGCTGCATTAGTTGTCTTTTTGAGCACAGATTAGCTTGAAGATCACATCAAATCTTTATCTGTGCCCTTGGCCCCTTCCACTGGAAGGAATAGCTTAAGCAAAACATTCATCTTTGAAGGACCTGAAGATCTCCATAAGTTGTCAGCCCAACACACAGAACAGACTTTCATCTGACCCATTGAATAGAGGATCAATCCAGCTCCTCCTGGAAATCCCAATATGCGATGTTTGCTGTTGGTACCAAGACCTGATCCTAATGTGTGACCACAGAGCAACACAGAGGAACAGATGACAGATTTTAGCACGGGACTGCTGTTCCTGATCACCAAGCATTCTGTGAGTTAAGTGAAATCCATCACCAACAGAAACAAGGCCATTTCCTCCAAACGTAAATCCTGGAATTACCGGTGGGGAAGGGAATTCAGCAGAAGTGCTATAACACTGTGCCACGCATGTAATTCAGCTGGTTTAATTCACAGCTTTCCAACCTTTGGAAACCTTGACTTGCACAGATTTGTGAAGGACCTGGAGCTTTAACCCCCGCCTTCTTCCCTCTGGTACAACTTCCTACACTAACCCTCTGGGATATTAAATCTTTTCTCCTAGGCAGGGAGGATATGAGTTTCATAACTCCTCAGCTGAGCTGCCATCAAGAGCTATGAAATACGACAGGAAGCCAACAGCATGGACTTGAGAGCACTCCACGCAGAGCCACAGGAGCTGCAGGACTGGCCAAGCCATTAGCACCAGCAGCTGCCTGGGGCACGGAGGGCCAGGGGGGTGTCGAAGGAAGGGCACGATTACACTCGATCACATCAGAGAAGGACCACATCGGAGCAGGACAGAGCCTGGGTGAAGGTTGGACACGCACAGGAAAACCTGCACTTCGCAAAGAGTTACTCTTTACATTTGTCTGACTTCAGGGGTTATGAAGGTACTGGGTTGACAGAGGGGAAAAAAACCTTAATTTATGGATGTAACAGCTACAGGAATTAAACACTGCATATTTCCTACTTGAACTTGTGTCTCTGCTCTAACCAAGGTGATGTGAGCTGGTAAAGGAACAAGAGTTAGTTTGGCTGAAGCCTTAGGTTAGGTCTTGTCTCCCCCACCAAGAGCTCTGCCAATGCAGATGTTTTTCCAGAAACTCCCAAAGCCCAGCACGGATCACAACAGCGACAAAGTGTTTCCAGTAAAAACAATCTGGCTGTGGAGTAGCCTTCCAGAGGAGACTAGCACAGCAATCCAGCACCTCACCACCCTGAGGGCACACTGCAAAGCTTTCCTCCTCCTAAAGACTATTTTAGTATCCCCAAGAAGTTTATATAGATACCCCCCTCCAAGCCTTCAGGACTGCATTTAGCCCCTCCTTTCAGTACATTCAACATAAAATAAAAACCCAAGCATTTTTAATCTAAACCAATATGATACTTTATCTTTACCACGGTTTTTACCCCCCAAAATAGAAGAGGTGAATAGTTAAAGAAATCCCAGAAAGCAATTCAATACTGCTGTCAGACAGTACACTCTGTAGATGATATAAAGCCCTAAGAGGGACAGTACAGCACAGTGTGTCCCCTGTGCAGTTGGAAACTGAGAAGAGGAGGAGATACTCTGCAGGGGGGTCAGAATTTATACCCCAAATGCATCCAACTCCTGGGCCCTGCCAGACTTTAGCTATCCAAGGCCACCACAGCTGGAATAATCAACAACTTGGGAAGCCCATGTAGAAACCCAGGTCATGCAGAAGGGAGAACCAGCACAAAGACTTCTGCCACACAGAGCGTTAGCAAGAAGGCAAAGACACATAAAGGGGGGTATGGGCAGAAGGTGTGAAGGTACAGCTACACAAGGTCTTAGACAACACATATGGACAGTGTTCATGATATAGAGTAAATCAAATGCTGCAAAGCATCTAGAAAGCCCTTAGTAACACAGATATGGCCTTCTCTTCCCCATCAAGGTTCACCTGCATGAAGGACCCTCCGAAGCACTGTAGCAATCCACATCTTCATGCCACACAACACAGAAGGATAAAATTCATTAAACAACCCGTATCTAAAGCTTTTGGCAGCAACAATAACAGTAATATTTTTATTGTCATGAAGATCCTAGCACTAAAACCAATATCCTTCCTTAATTAAGGAGAAGGAACTAGAAAAACAATAAAGAGACAGACCGGTTGTTCAATATACCATAGCCTTTAGTCCAATTATTGCTATTCGGTCAGTCTGAGCAAGATCATAATCAGGTCTCCAACTGAGCATGACTTGGTACACTACAAAAGAATCTCATCACTTTAAAGTATTTTTTGAGCATTCAAGTCTAACATATAGCATATTTGATTACATTAGCATAACTGACCTCTCTTCAGCCAAGAAATACTTGATCCATAATCCACATTTGTCCAGAAAACCAAACATTCAAAACAACAAAACAGCTCCTTGAGCACCTTCTCTTCAGCCATGCTCCAACCAGAATCAGGTGTGCATCTTTCAATACTTACAAGCTACAAAAAGCTTCAACATTTTCACAAAACAACCAGCTGGCTCCTAACCCATCCACTGCCCAAGTCCACCTGGGAGACTCTACCACCTCTCTGATGAGGCACCATTCTGCAATCTTGCTACCCACAACATACATTTCTTATCTCAGTTCCCTACATGCCATATACCCAACCGCACATAAAGTTCTCTTACAGTCAGGAGCAGACAGCACCTTTCCATCCGTCTCTTGAGACCTTTTGACCTTCCTTCCATGACCAGGTCGAAAGCTTACAGGTAGGAATTAGGGATTGGGACAACAAAGGGAGCCTTGTGGTAGGAGTCTACTACAGGCCACCTGACCAGGTGGAGTCTGTCAATGATGCCTTCTTACTCCAGCTTGAGGAGGCATCACAATCACAGGCTCTCATCCTGCTGGAGGATTTTAACCACCCTGACATCTGTTGGAAAGCAACACAGTTGGCTGCAGGCACTCCAGGAAGCTCTTAGAGTGCCTAGACAACAGCTTCTTGAGACAAATTAACAGCCCCACTCGAGGAGATGCATTGTTGGACCTGTTGGTCACAAATGCAAGCAAAATCATCAGGGATGCCAAGGTTGAAGACAGCCTGGGCTGCAGTGATCATTCCCTAGTGCAGTTCACTGTCCTAAGGAGTTTGAAGCCCACGAGAAGCAAAGTTAGGACTCTAAATTTTAAGAAAGCAAACTTCCAGCTCTTCAAGGAGTTAGTAAATAGGACCCCGTGGGAAACTGCCCTTAGGGACAAGGGAGTGGAACAAAGTTGGCAGATCTTTAAGGATGCTCTCTATAGAGTGCAAAAGATCTCAATCCCTGCCTGTAGGAAAATGGGCAAGGAGGGCAAGGGACCACCATGAGCCATGACCTGCGGGTCAAACTAAGGGGCAAGATGGGGCTACACAGGAAATGGAAGAAGGGACAGGCATCCTGTGAAGAGTATAGGGACGTTGCCCGGATGTGTAAGGATGAAGTCAGGAAGGCCAAGGCCCAGCTAGAACTGAATTTGGCAAGAGATGTAAAGAAAATGAGCAACAGTGAGGAACTTGTAGCAACAGATGAGGAGAAGGTGAAAGTTCTCAACAACTTTTTTGCCTCAGTCTTCACTGGCAACCCCTTTCCTCCTAGCTCTCATATTGATGGCACACAAGTTGGAGACCAAGGTGACAAAGTCCCTCCTATGGTAAGTGAAGACAAGGTACATAATCAACTCAGGAGCCTGAAGATACACAAGTCTATGGGACCTGATGAGATACATCCCAGAGTCCTGAAGGAACTGGCTGACGTGGTTGCTAAACCACTTTCCATGATATTTGAAAAATCATGGCAGTCAGTTGAAGTCCCTGCAGACTGGAAGAAAGGAAACATCACACCCATTTTAAAAAAGGGTAGAAAGGAGGACCCTGGGAACTACCAACCTGTCAGCATCACCTCTGTGCCTGGGAAAATCATGGAACAGATCCTTCTAAATGCCATGCTTGGGCACATGAAGGACAGGGAGGTGATTCAGGACAGCCAACATGGCTTTACAGGGGCAGGTCCTGCCTGACTAACCTTGTGGCCTTCTATGATAAACTGGCTAGGTCAGTAGATAAGGGACGACCTATGGATGTGATCTATCTGGACTTCTGTAAGGCCTTTGACACAGTCCCCCCCAACATCCTGTTCACCAAATTGGAGGGGTACGGATTTGATGGGTGGACTGTTCTGTGGATAAGAAACTGGCTGGCTGGTCGCATCCAGAGGGTAGGACTCAATGGCTCAAAGTCCAGATGGAGAGCAGTGACAAGTGGTGTCCCTCAAGGGTCTGTGCTAGGACCAATACTATTTAACATTTTTATCAATGACATAGACAGAGGGATTAAATGCACCGTCAACAAGTTTGCAGACAACACCAAGCTGTGTGGTGTTGTCGATACACCTGAGGGATGGGATGTCATCCAGAGGGACCTGGGCAGGTTGGAGAAGTGGGCCCAGGTGAACCTCATGAGGTTCAACAAGAGCAAGTACAAGGTTCTGCACCTGGGCTGGAACAATCCTCACTATCAGTACAGACTGGGGGGTGAGGTATTAGAAAGCAGCCCTGAGGAAAGGGACTTTGGGACGCTGGTGGATGAGAAGCTGGCCATGAGCAGGCAGTGGGCACTTGCAGCCCAGAAGGCCAATCGCATCCTGGGCTGCATCAAA
>JAOQGH010000005.1:19486803-19536000 GCA_025769975.1 Gallinago jamesoni | reverse complement strand
ACATTCAAGGTGAGGCTCGAGGAGGCCCTGGGCAACCTGGTCTAGTTGGGGGTGTCCCTGTGACTGCGGGGGGGTCAAACTAGATGGCCTTTGGAGGTCCCTTCTGGCCTAGACAATTCTATGATTCTGGTGGCCCCTGTTTCCCCAGGCCCTTGGCAGCAAAGGTGGCTTTGAAGCAGGCAGTTTATTCCAGCCAGTCAATTAGCAGACTTCAGTAAAACCAATCTGACCCCACAGCAAGTTTTCTTCACAACACAGGAAACACTCTTTCAATCCTTTAAAGAGACTCCACAGTCACTTGTACGCTTCCCACGTGCAATATTACACATAGACTAAGAACATAAAGAGTTTACTTTTCACTTACCAGCGCTGGATGGCTTCTTTTCCTCTTCTCAAAACAGCACAGGCCATCAGCTACACGCCCCAGCTGCAGAATGCGCCCCAACAAACAACTACTGAACTCAAATCCTCCACGTGAGCCCCAAAAGGACCATCCAAAGGCAACCTCAGGCTGACAAAAGAGAGCAGAAGTGAGGAACTGAGCTTAAATGCAGCTCCTGGACCAAGGAGCAGAGGGCCCAGGTGAAGCTGATCAGGCAATTAGGCCCCATTGGTGCACGGCCCTGGCCATTTTTACCTAATTGCTGCCAAGAGAAGACACCTGGATGTGCTCAGGGAACTTCCACCTAGAGAAATTTCTAGATTTCTGCAAGGGGATTCCCTTCTCAGAACACCAGAGTACAAGAAATGGCTTGGGTGTCCCTCAAAAGCCAGAGTAGATGGCTCCCTTTCCAAAGGACAGGCCCAGGAGCTCAAATCAGATAACCATAGTGACTTTAAATTTGATTAAGCCTATGAACTGGCACAGCTGCTGAGGACGTAACATAATTCTGCCCCTGAAAAATCCTCACTGTTCTACCTTACAGCCAAAATGCCCTTTGACACTTTGCAGAGGGCAAAATGGACCCAAACTGGGGCTGGCAAAGCCACCTGAGAGACGGCGCTTGTGTGAAAACCTCCCAGATCAGCAAAAAACCAAAGGGGAGCCAAGTCCAGAAGTTCAAGGGGGACAGGAACCAGTGATTCATCTTCCTCCCCAAGGTGACAGCTCTCTAAAACCACCTTCAAACAGCCCAGCCTGTACGGGACGGACACCGTGCCCGTCTGGGCTCTAACCCCTCTGTATTTTTATGTGCTGTTTGTTTTTCTCATCTCTCTCGAGTTCAAGAGCTGAGTCAAGCACATGAGTAAAAGGAATTGCCCTTTTACGACAGTCTTTTCCTTTCCTCCTTACCCTCCTTTCCCCTTATCCGTCCCCGCCATCAGCTGTCTGCAGACAACTCCTTGGCACTTTGCACTTCTCCTCGCTTTCTCTTCCAAGTCACCAGTAGCATCCTCCTTCCCCCGCCCCCCAAGCCCTGCTGCGGCAGCTTTTCTGCACCGAGAAGATAATAAATACATCAAGCCTGTCAAAGTCGCATTGTTTTGGCTGGGAAGAGGTGCCCCCCCGCTGGGTGAGATTACTCCCCGCCGCGATGTATGGCTTTCCCCTTACTGACAGCTCTCCAACAGGGAGTAATCGGTGTCCAACCGCGAGGAGCAGGCAGCCAGCGTTGCTAAATGGCACTTAGGGCTGACGAGGGCAAAGAGGAGGAAAAAGGAGCTTAGCCCCGCTCGCACACAGCCCTTCTCTTGCTGGTGTGGTGTGCTGACAGGGAGACAAACTGGATCTCCTTGCTGGCCCTGCCTGTGATTTCCCAGGCAGGGGGTGGCAATGAAAAATGGGAAATTAATATTCCCGCGCGAGTCCCAGGGCAAGTGTCAGCCTTAATCCCACACAAGCAGGACACCTGGAACCAGTGCTCCGGTGCCTAAATGTGTCAGTGAGTGTGAAATTAAGAAAGAAACGACGCAAAGAAGGACAGAGGAGAATCTCTCTCTGTGCCCTTGGGTGTTTTTCTAGAGGCCAGGCCCCTTACAACCCCCTGCAGCAAATGCTCCGGCAAAGATTCACCCTGGGCTGCCCTCCCAGCAAAGGATGGATTTCTGGGACAAGAGCAAGCAGGGAAGTGGCATTCACCAGAGAAACAGATTTCCCACGGAAAAAATCATGAAGAAAGAGTATGACTTGTTTGCATTTCACAAATGTCTAGGATTTTCAGCACTCCCTGAGACACACAGGTAACCTGCAGGGCAGCTGTTTTCTCACCTGCGGGTCATCAGCTCGTCTCAGAAACCCGTCAGCTTTCTGCTGCTCTTCCTGATTATGCCAGATGAATTAGCTTTGTATTCTTGGCATTTTTATTTAAAGAAATAGAAAAGAGTAAAATGATCATTGAGACACCGAGGGGACTAAGCAGTATTATAATGACTCGTCTGGAGTTTCTCCACCTCTAGACGGCCTCTTCGAAGACACTTAGGGGAATCAATTGCTTGTATCCCACTAAAATCCTCTCTGCATGTGGTTCATGAAGCTTTAAGCCCCTTTCCCACCCCCAACAACCTCCATCCCTCACCTCTGAAATCTCTCTAGTCCATTATTCTGGAGGCTGATTTGTGAACAGCGTGTTCACTTTCCGTACTGTCTAATGAAGATGTTCCTGTCCCTGAATGCTGTATCTGCTGCAGGCTTAATGGAAAAAAATAGCTATTATTATCATTGGTGATTCAGATGAGTTTCTTGGCAATGAGGGTGGTACAGTTATGTGGACAATCAAACAAGCCAGTGATTATTGCCAATGCATTTTTGAGGAAATCATTGCTGTTTAAACTCTAATCACAACAATACCTCATTTAAAAGCATAAAAGCTTTCACTCAGCAGACCTACCTTTTTTTTTTTTAATAGCTAGACAATTAAATAAATCTCCTGACACTTAACCATCATTTACCCAACAGTCAGAAAATGGATTCGATGCCTTTGCATTAGTTAGATTATGATATTAAAGCAAAAACTGAACAAGTACAAGCAGGTGAAGCGGAGCGTGTGCTGCACTGCAAGTACAGCGTGGCATCTTTTGCAGGGGGATTTTTTTCGTCTTATTCAAACACCAAGATAGTTCTTAGCATCATTGTGTTTCACAGATTTTAATGTTCGTTGGAAAACAAGGTAGTTGTTCCCCCATTTATAGGCTGGAAACTGAAGTACAGCACAGAAGAAGCCACCCTGAAGTTCTGTGTCTGAACGAGGAATGGAGTCTGGATGTGATGAAGTGTTCAAAAAAGAAACTTTCTACACTTAACCCCGATCCAAGCTTTATTTTGCTGGCATTTCCATTAAAACTGATACCTGGAAACTTCAGTGCGAATGTGGGTCAAAGCGCATCAGGCAAAGAAGTCTGGTGTCTAGTGCAGTTTTGCTGGCATCTAGGAAAGGATGCATTAATTTAAAACACATCCCCCAAATGAACAATGAAGCAATGATGACTGACTCTGCACGGTACGAACATCAGCCACTGAAAGAGAGATCTTGTATCACCTGTGATCCCAGTGAATTCCTGACTCTAGCACTTCTCCCTCATTAGGTTCCTCATGTGAAGAGCATGTTCTTCTGATACCATCATTCAGAAACTGATGCTAAATAACTCCTAAATTTATTGCATTCTGCCAGCTACCAGCAGCAGTAGTGGGAATGCCTTCCTCCTTTCCACAGAACAACAGCGATGACACAAAATTCTTGTCTTCCAATCAGTGTCTGAGATGTTTGAGATATATCCATTAACCTATGCTGAATTTCAGGGTCCCCTTTATAATATGCCATTCAGAAAAAAAATTAAAGACCAAAAGGAAGGCAATTGATCCAGTCTCATTCCAGACTTTAAATAACTGACAACTATATAGACAGTTAATTGTTGCCTGATCTCTGCTTACTCAATTTTTAAAGAGTTCTCGCAGATAAATGTTAGAGATGGATCTTTGTTTTCACCTCTCTCCCAGCCCTTGTTTTGGCAGAAAAAAAAATATTCTGCTTGATAAAGATGTTAATGATGGGCTGGAAAGGGTTAAAACCTCATCTTCCACTCCTCCCTCTTTATCGTTTTAATTGGCTGTTCTGATGACCTGACCACCTCTTTGATACGCATCAAATGCCGGCCCGTGAAATACGGAGCATGTCAGCCTGCCGAACAAGGGTCACCCTGATTGTCAATAAGGCCATCAATCAGACCTGCCGGCACGATGGATCCAATCCAGAGCAGAAGCCCCAGATGGAAACGGAACAGCCTCCCCGATGATAACACACTCTGCACCGTGTGGCCCGACAGCGCAGAGAAGGGTCACTGGCCCGGAGGCCAGAAGGCGGCAAACTTCAAACTGGGAAAAGGCAACAGTGAGAAAACAACACCCCCACCCCCCCCAAAAACCAACAAAAAGAAACCCTCTCGGCCAACCCAGGGGCGGCTCCGAATCAAAGAAGCTAAGTGAGGTGAAAGAGACAGGAGGACATGTGGGCAGTCAACGAGGGAGACAGTGGGGAGGTGCCCTCAGAGGGTGAAATAGCACGTCTCATCTAGTAGTACCCTCCTGCTTCTCCTCCTGCCCAGCCCCTCACGTGAAGAGTGACACCACCACAAATGAACACCACAGTTGAATTAGGGACTAGATCTAAGGTAAAACCAACCAAAACTCCTTTCTGAGATTTTTGGGGACTTCACCATGGAGCTGTGAGAATGTTTGTGCTACCAAGGGAAGAGAAAGCATGGGAAAGCAGCCGCTAAAGAAAGGAGGAGAAACGGAAAGATCTTTTCCTGGTAAGAATACTGGCTTATATTGGCCTCAACAGTTTACAAACTTACTACTTAACATGCTCCATGGTGTGATGGCTGCAATAGCTCTAGCAATGGTTTATCTCTCTTTGGACAGGCACCATCACCACAAGCTACTTAAGATCCTCTGTTTACAAACGGGGCACAAAGTAGGGGTGATATTCTACACAACTCTGCAATAGTTGATGCCAGTCACTTCAGATGCAGGATTTTCTGAAGGTGAAACAGCTCCTGAAACACACGAGAACACTACAGGCAGTGGGAAAAGGCACTGAAATGAAGTGTCTCCCCTTGCAACACTGAGAAAAGTCTGCTTCTTTCCAAGGAAAAACTAAAAGGGGTAGAAAGGCCTGAAGTATTTTTCTGGCTCCATCATCCCTTCTGTGAAGGGATAAGGTCTGAATCCCCAACAGATACAAGGTGCATCTGCAAGGGCAGAAAACTCAAGACAAAGTGTCTAACCTGGCCAATACAACTCCCTGAAAAGAGGCTGTAGAGAGGTGGGTGTCCGTCTCTTCTCCCAAGTAACAGTGATAGGACAAGATGAGATGGCCTCAAGTTGCACCAGGGGAGGTTTAGGATGGATATTAGGAAAAATTTCTTCACCAAAAGGGTTACTGAACACTAGAACAGGCTGCCCAGGGAAATGGTGGAGTCACCATCCCTGGAGGTATTTAAAAGACAGGTAGACGTGGTGCTGAGGGACATAGGTTAGTGGTGGTTTCTTGACTTTGGTTGATGGTTGGACTTGATGACCTTAAAGGCCGCTTCCAATCTAGACAATTCTGAGATTCACTCAGAAAGCACATGCATCCCTGCACACCAACATGCCCCCCCACATTACAAACACACAGCACACACACATGATATATGTGCTATTTTGAAACACAGGAGCCTGGAAGCAAGACGGATGAAGCCAAAAAATGGCCCTTATCTTGGAGCATCATCCCTGTTGCTACCCCTGAGAACCTGCTGCACACACACATTCTCTAGCTGAAGTCTGTCAGCGCCACACTTACAGACCTCACCACAAACTCACGCGGGTGTGCACATTTACCCCTACGCCCCCCAAATCATGTCCCCTCTTTCCTGTTGCTCCAAAGACAAGGCAAGCAGCTTGCCCAATGCTCCAAGCCAACTGCCCTGGCTGCCGTGTGGGAGTTTCACACCCGGCGCCCTTCCACCCCTGCCCTCTGCTGCACCTCCTCGTGTCACCGCTCACGTCTCAGGGCTCGCAGGCTGGTGAGCTGCAAATATTTGCACGCTCTCGGGGGAGGAACAGAGTGCACTGGCCTGCAGGGGCAGGCGGTCTGCATATTTATTCTGGAATTGCAAACAAGATGGAGAGCAAAGAAGAGAAAAGGCCAGATAAGATAAAAGTGTGTTACCAGGTCTAACAACATAAAATCAACAAAGACCACAGACAAAAGTTATGTGTAAAGACCAGAGACTCTTAGCAGCAAGTGATTCTGACAGAGGAGCCCGTTTCCAGGTTGGATCACTCAAAAGAGACTGGTGAGATGGAGCTGTGTGTCTCTTGGAGTGCCCAGTGTCAAGCCATTGGGAATCACTGTCTGTGTCTCAAGATGATTTACATAAAAAGATGGTTTTTTGGTCTCTGTCCTGCCCACATCATGTAGCCTACAACTGCAACCAGCACCTTCGTAATGCAGAACAGGACTAAAAGACTTTCCCCCACGTTATAAGATTATTCCAGAACAAGCAATAGGACTGAAGAGTGTCACGAAACACTGCAGCAGTTAATTTCCAGTACGTCGTGGGACTGGACATCTCTTCCAGAAGACGGATTCACCCTGTTTCCTCTGTCATTTAAGAAATATCCACATTTGCTGAAGTTCTAATTCATGCATGTGATTAATTTATAAAGTGAAACAAAGTGTACTTGTTAGACAAACTGCATAATGATGAACCCAGAGGGAAAAAATAGAAAGGAGGTACTAGGAGAACCACATGTGAAAACCATATGGAAGGGTGTTCCACCAGCTTGGAACCAGATGGAAGAAAACATTGTCCCTGGACACTGTACAGAGTCCTACTGATAACACATGATAAATCATTCACGGAGTGTAAGCAGGAGAGTGAACATCACCACATACCAAGCTGCGCGGGGACAACAGGACCACGAGCTGGAGGACACTAGATAAAAGGACAACATTAAAAGCTCAGATGTTACCCCCTTGTGCAGATCTAATCTGAGCTATTATCAGCAGGGGCAGCCAGAATAGCTGCAGAAAGAAACAAAAGCACAGCAGCAGGGTTTGAACGCGCCGAGAGAAACCACAACACAGCCCAGTTTGCTGTAACGGGAAGCTCAACAGGGATATTGGAGAATTGTCCAGGTATCCACTCCTACAAAGAAGATGTGAACCTAGTCCTGTACACAAGCACTAACTTTTCTCTGTGACCTTTGATAAGTCATTTAAGGTCATCCGAAATCAAAGGGCATCCTCCCATTCACTCCAAAGCACTGCTTGCCAGCTCCCTTCTCAACTGGGCTGCATTTCCCAGGAGCCTAAATCCCTTCTTCCACACTCCTGCCTGCTTGGCCTGGGGGTTCTCTGTGACGGTGTCTGTCTTTTCAGGAAGGACAACTGATCCTGACACAAGAGGACTCCAGGTTTCACCAGGTCAGAGGAGAGGACAGCAAAACACACATAAAGGACATCAGGAGTAGGGTAGACAGAAGGTGGCTGTGCCTAATAGTCAATAATTCATTTATAGTCATCAGTATCAAAAAGCAGCGATGTCTACAGTAGTCCTGCTCGAGATAAACAGGCCACTACATTGACATGGAGCTGTGGATTTCAGACTGACAAGTAGTTCAAGCTTTACATCCAGCTGAATTTTCCAATTCTGCTTATGGCCTGAAAGGTCATTCCCAGCTGTGACTCCTCTTTCCTTGTCAGTCTTTTCATTTCTTGTGTCACGGGGAATTTTCCTATCAGGGGGAGAGGAGCCTAATGATAAATACAACTACTTCATCCTCTCAGTAGTCCCCATGTGCACAATTATCTGTGTAAGCACTAAATGACTTCTTGCCCTAAGAAAGGCCTGAAATCTCTCTTCCAAGTGCAGTGATTTTTTTTTTTAATGGTACAAGCCTGCAAAACAGACCCCAGAGCCGGACGGGTCACTGTGCAGAGAGACACACACGCAGACAAAGAAGCTGACCAAAACACATGGATGCAAGGACCACCAAGGATGACCCTAAATTAGACCACCCAGTCACTCTGTTGGACTGATTTTGAAGAGTCAGAATCTCAGAGCATAAAATGGTGTCCTCACCCGGGTTCCTTGGCCTGTGTTTTAGACCATCGCATATCTCCAGTGACTTCCTGCTACTGACCTCTTATAATAAATCATCCTGGACAGCCTCCCTCCCTCCTGGCAACATCCTGTTCCTTCCTCAAAAAAACCTCCCACTCACAATTCCAAGGTTTGATATCAATCTTAAATAAATGCGTCTCTGGACCCAGCTGCATTCCCTGAGCCACCTTATCTCCTGCCTCTCTAGAAGGCCTGTGGTTCAAGAAGCACATGCAGAAGCCTCTTGTGCCTTTTAAATTTTAACTCTACCCTTGTGTCCTCTTTATTTTCCCCATATTTTCTTATAGAGAAGAAAAGTAACCTACAGGAGGATGTACACTGCAATACAGATGTGTGCTTACTGTGACTTCTGAAAGGGAAAAAAAGAAAGTCCAAGAAAATGACAGTGCTGCAATTATCTCTCCAGCGAGAAGAGAATCCGTGGGAGAGGTTCTGCTCCACCATCTCCCTTGCTCTGGCTTCCCTCACTTCACAGCTGAAGTGAAGAAAAACTCTGTCAATACATCTACTCATCAGAGTCCCTTCTTCAGCATCCAACAGTAGGGGACCAACTGTCTCCACTTGGCCCTTCCAAATCCCATCCAAAATCCAGCTTGAACTTGGGTATCTGAGTCAGGAAAGCACCACCTTTCACTCCCTCAACCACCACAGCAGAAAAGCACAGGTGCCTACAGCACGTCAACCAGCCAAGGACAAGAGGGCATCCTCCAGCTAAACAACTGAAGCTAAGTAGGATGAATCCAGGTCCTGCCACGAGTTATGTCTCTGAAAGCCCATGGAATAACTCACAGTCAAAAGGAACCACATTTACTCCTTGATCCAGTGAAGTCTCTTTAATGATATACGTTTTTACCTTGCCAACCACAGTGAAGACTGGTTCATGTTGGACTTGATGTCATTTTCACTCAGAAACTCTTTCATTATATTATATATATTCTCCATTATTTCATCACTTCTCTAACCCTTTCTGTTAATGTATTTACCCCCCCCCCCCCCTTCAAAACCTTCTGCCTGGTGCCTTGCAGGTTACAATCCTTCCAAAGGATGGGATCACTCAGAAGCAATGAGATTTGCCTGCTTAAGTTTCACATTTACAAGGTTATATGTGACACTGGTGCTTACCTACTCTTCTTCTTATCTTCCTTTGCTCTCCCCTCATCTTTCCTTGCCTTTACAGAGAGTACCAAACCACCCCTGATCATCTAATCAACTCCCTGGAGTCCATTTCAATGAGGATCTGTTTCTCGCTTGAGAAGAATTCCTTGGGTCTCCCCAGACTCACATCTCCTTTTTAAAAACGTAAGCGTAACTGACTAATTCATTAGCAATTCACTTGATAACGAGCCAATGATCATGTTTAAGAAAAGCAGCAGCAGACAAGTAGATTTCCAAGTTGGAAGAAAAAGCTGGAGAAGAAGCAAAGCAAAGCAAAGCAAACAGGCTTTAGTCAGAAAAACAGAGTGGGGTGAGTAAGATGGCATGGCAGTCTCCTAAAATGCCCCCAGAGTTTATAAAGTAATCTTATTCCAGCTCACACATCCCTCAGATGCCCTCCATCTCCTTATCATCCAACTCACTCAACCATGTCACTGACATATGTACTTAGCAGCAGTTATCGTCAGTGGCACATAAATAAATGGCAGGTATCAAAGAATCAAGGTCGTCAACTCGTCATGAATATTTCAGAGAGAAGCAACATGAAAAGCTCAAGTGTCCCAGCCTCTCAGATTTCCAACAGAAGGAAAAAAACACAAACCACCACACGCACAGAGACACACACACGGTCTGCTGGCTCGCCCATCACATGCACGTAGTTCATTTCAAGGCAATACTACATATGTTACAAGACAATCTGTCACATTTTAAAAATATATAAATATATATTATATATCTCCTCTGTATAATGTGCAAACTCTAAGCAGCTGGCAAGAGGGCAGTGGTGATTTAATGCAAGAAAACTGTGCTTTGCTGAAGGGGCTGGGGACTAGATAGCTTGGGTTGTAACAAGAAGCCTCTTTGACAAAGGCGCAGAGTGGCATCTTTTCACACAATTATATGTGGGTCACATTAACCTCTGCTGTGCAGGATTCCCTTGAGCTGCTTCTGTCTGCATGTCGCTGCAAAGAAATCAAAGCAGAAATCCCTCTCTGCAGTAAAGGATGGAGACGGAGCAGGAAGGGGTTCCTGGCCTGTCACACGCAGGGGCAGCTGCTGGCATGAGGCTCCCAGCTAAAGCAGCAGCAAAGTCCATGCTTTGGAGCCCAGCAGCTTCGTTAATGAGATACGTTAATCAATGGACATACCTGAGACTTCAATCTGTGGCAGTGCACTATAATATTTGGGGTTTTGGCTATTTATAGCCAAAGAGACTTCATTAAGTTTCACTTTTAGCGTGTACGGCAGACGCAGTTTGGAAACTATTTGACTTCTGTGGACAGAGAGACAGAGGGACAGAAGGCAGACATATTTTTTCACAGGCTTTGGAGATACAAATTTTCTCCTTGTCAAGTACAACTCAGATTTGCCAATGGAAATTTCATCAAAACCATCATAATTCATTAAAGAAAGCAAACATTTCTGTAATCAAATCATTCTGGTATTCCACTGTTCTGGGTTTGCTTGTTTTTTTAATGTTTGCAGGGAATTTATTTATCAGACAACTCCGTTTCTGGGAGGGGGGTGGCAAACTTTCAATGAGATTAATTTCCCACTTTCTAGTTATCTTGAAAGTCTGTTCTTTATATAGGGTTTTTTGTTGGTTTGACGTGGTATGTAGCAAATGATCTTCATGTTCCACGGCAAACTGGATTTAAATGACAAGATTTCTAAATTTGAGAAAGTCACCGTGGAAACCCTGATTTCATTTATATTAAACCGGGTTCTTTCTCAATGAACTCATTTTGGAAATGAAGGAAACATTCCTTGCAGTGACAACTGATCCTCACATTGTCATTCAACTCCAATTATTTTGTTCATTCACACCTTTTCAATAGCAGTGGGCTGCAGGGTTTTGAACTTGCAAAACACAAGAAGCCGAAAAAGCCTTTGAAGATGGCTGGAGACTGTGAGATAAGGACACAAATTGCAAGTGTCTGCCAAGACACCTAAAAGCAAAGATTAAGACCAACAATTTTGAAGGTATTTGAGCATTTTTCACATGTTGAGATCAGTTTCAGATCATGGTCTGATATTAAAAAGCACACGGTGGCATTGCCAGAACCAGTAATTGCTGCTCACCTTTCACCCTCCGCTGCTCATTTCCCATCCTGGCCAAAGTGCTCTTTCCACTCATTTGTGCCAGGAAAACTCTGTGACCAGGCGTTGAACCAGACAGAGGAACTTCTCCTGCTTTAAACAAACAAACAAACAAACACACTAAACAATTTTCTTTTTTTTTAGGTTTTTTTTCTCCTTTTTTTTGGCCAAGTTGGATGGCTCCTCCCAGCTGGTTCCCAACCACAGCAGTAGCTGTGCCAGCACAGCAGAAAGAACAAGAGGCCAGGAGACAACAATGTCTTAAACCAATGTTACCACCAAGCAATTTGTAAGATCAAACCACAGGCTAAATCTCAACTAAAAGCTTTTCAGGTTCAGAGTGAACACCTCTATTAAGATGAATTAAGCAATTTGCAGTGTTCAGAGCCGCAATTTCAAATGTAGTTTAAACCTTTATTTTCAACACTTACTCCTGTTGCAAAAATGGCCTGAAAGAAACCAGATAGGAAGACCATTAATTCCAGGTTTCTGTAGAACAGGTTTTTTGTGTATATTTTGTTTAATACAAAAGCATATCTCTGCACTGCAGTCACTACCACTGTGACTCCGCTATGCTGGAGAGATACCAGAACTACCTTAAAATTCACTGGTGCGGGTCCTGATAACCATCTAGTCTCAACAGCAGAGGCTCAGCACGGACTAATTTGTCCTGACAAGATTATTTGCAAATTAGGTGAGGAGGTCAGACAGCCGCCCCATAACCGCACAAAAATGTAGTAAACGTTGGCTCCAAGTTTATACCCTACCTACTTTCTAAATGGTTTTCACGGGACGTTCGCTTCGTGTGCCCCCTCAGTGCCAAGTTTCACCCACTCTTAGGCCCAGTTTCAGCCAAGAATATGTTTAAATGCCTTGCTCAGGCTGAGATTGCAGGTGTCTACTCACCTCGGTTGGCCGTCATTCAGCTGAATGGTAGGAAACAGATCCTCAGCTGGGAAGACTCCAGTGGGGTGATGGTTAACACCAGGCAGAAACTGGATCACTGGAATTAAACACAAGTAAAGCCGAGGAGGGTGGGAGCAGGTTTTGCCTTGAACTAACAACAAAATGGTTTCTAGATGTTTATACATCATATCTCTGTGCTAGATGTAAGAGCCTGCCCCATCTGGAGGGCTAAACGAGTCAGATGATGTTATTGTGAGAGCAATTTTGGATCGCAATCAGAACATCCTCCTCTATTATGCTCCGCAAAAGGTCTGTCTCTATTTTGTCACGCGGAGGCATGAGCTGCCTGTCAGTGAAATGAGCAGAGGACAGGGGGATTTCCCACGCAAAACGATCCAAAACCCACGGACTCACATGAACCCATTCCAGATGTCTCAACAGTTCGTACCGACACGCGGCACAAGCATGGCCAAATGACAGAAGGAGCTGGAAGAGGGTTCACAGTTGTCTTTAATTCTCAGCTTCATAGTCTAATTGGAAAACAAATTTCTGGAGTTTATGCCCTGCTCTGTATTTTTGGAATCCGGGGAGCACTAGCAGAAGTGAGAGTGCCTGGTCAGAGCCATTGCACACCCAGAGGGTAATATCTTCTCAGTCCTACGTGTACATAGAAGAGAGGTCTGGCCACTAACACATAGTCGCATCATGGACGTATCCTACATGTCAACGTATGTAGACAGGACACAAAAGCAGCACATACACCAGAGTGACCAAAAACCAGTGTGATCTTCCAGTACCATCACAGGGACAAGAAGATGCACAAGTACTTAGGACAAGAATAAGAAATGTCATTCTGAGTCAGGCCAAAAATGAGTATAGCTCAGTACCTGATCTCCACCAGAAGGCATGGGCAAGCTGCTTACGGGAGGACACGAAAACCAGGTCCTCCAATGACTGATCTTTCCCTGTAACACCTGGCTATCATTTCTGTGAACATATTTATGACTTTGGCCACCGTATTCCTCGGCAATGACCTCACAACTTACTCTCTTGTATTTGTTTTAAACTTGTTACTTGAAAGGTTCTTCTGGTCATCCTGACTCCAAAGCCTTCTTTATGAGAGCTGTTGAGGAAATTTTTCAGCAAAATTTCATTAAGAAAGCTCAATTGGGTTAAACCGAAATTTCTCACAAAAAGAATAGAAGAGGTTCAAGAAGAGTACATTCTCAGGTTCTGCATGGAGTTTCTTCTGCCACTCCATGTACCGTTTTTAGGGCTACCGTGTGTAATGTGGGGTATATGAGTTTCACACTACTTGCAGGTATTTAACCATGTGTACTAAACCTGAATGCTTCTTGGAAGACAAGCTACAGAAGCCCCTCTCAGCCTTCCACGGTATCTGAGCCACTCGGACCCAGCGGGAAGACTCTGGCTCTAGTCCATGATATGAATAAGGCAGAGACCTGAGTTTTGGTTTCCTATCTCACAGCCACAGCACTGGTTTATTCTGGGGTGATTGAGTTTCTTTTTCTAGTTTCAAGTTCTCAAGTTTTCTTGCACTAAACTAGAACAGATATGAACACCCTTTCTTGTCCCCAGTTCTGTTCTCCTATGTGCATTTCCTCTTCACTTGACCTTCACTCTTGAACTTCTACTTCCCCAAATGTGCCTGTTTCTCTAGCTGCAATCTACCTGCCTTCCCAAAACTTACTTCTTTCCTGTACCTCCATATCTGTTGAACGAACTTTTGCCCTGTTACTGCGGTGAGGTTTCCCTCACTCAGATCCTGACACTTACTCTCTCTCCCTGACACCTTGGGTCTAATTCTGACAAAGGCAGATGGATGCCGTACAGATTTCTTCACCTAAGGCAGCATCATTAGAAAACCTTTACAGTCAATAATAAGGAATAGAAATTTCCAAGGCGTGATTCAGATTATCCCGAAGTGAATCACTGAACTGGAATATGGGTGACTAAATCATGTAAACATCTACAGTGTAAACAGCTAAACTCAGTTAAAAGAAATCACGCCTTCTCTTTGCTGAGAATCCTCTTGGCCACAGAAGAACGTCACACACTCCAATTTGTTCCTTGTTATTTTGTAACGATACGCACAAATAAATTATAACTTGGCTATCTACTAAATCAAAACTATGGATAAACCTTTTTTTTTCACCACTTCAGGAACAAGCCTTTCTTATAACTTTGTCACGTGAACGGGTTTTGTAAGACTCCTGCTCACGGACTGAGGGGTTTCAAAAGGATGTGGGGAAGGAAACGGTGCTAAGATCCTGGGGCTCTCCCTGAGCACACCCCATGGCCTTCCACTGCCTCACGTGTCTGAATAAGAATCTGAACCCCAAACTCAAAGCTTGGGTGTGAAAATGGCCTGGGGATGGGGCTGTCCCTCAGGCAGGCAGAGGCCATTTAGGACAAAGTTATTTGTAACCCTTAGAGTAATTCTAAAAGCTTTTCAGGTAAAGGGCTGAATTGGTTTCTGTCTGAGCAAATCTGACATATAAAGAGGTAGCCCCATCAGGAGGTGACATAACCCAGATGCCACAGTGACTTGACACTGACTTTAGAGCACTCTAGAGAGAGGAAGCAACTTCCCCTTGATCAGGCAACACCCAGGACCTCTCCTGCATCACTGAACACTCAGAAATGCCCCATCCCGCTCGCCTCCCCCTAGACAAAACGAAATGTTGTCCCCTATGCATCATTCATCAAAGCCAGACCCTGTAATTAATAGCACCATTTGTTCAGGGGATTTCAACGGGTACTGAAATCCAAAGCATCAAAGCATGGCCAGTCTCATCCTGGTCTGGCAGATATAAATATGCCAGGAGAACTTTCACAGACAGGACAGCGACTCAGGAATCACTGTCCCTCTAAAAGGGGTTTTAAAGGTCTTTCAAAACATTGAGATACTGCAAAATAGGTTATTGGCTTCAGCAGAGATGATGCCAAGAAAGCAATTTTTGATTTTTTGAGGCAAGATTTAGGGCTGGAATTGTCTTCACAAAAAAGGGAACAACCGTAATTACAACAACTACCAAAGCTTCAAACACTCAACAAACTGGGAGCAGCGAGGTACAATGCAGGCCTGGTCGTGCTGCCCTTCCATTTGGCAACACCTCCCATCACAGCAGCAGAAACACGGGAGCGGTTGTTACCAAGAGGCTGTTGTCCACATCAGAGGTTCAGTCCAGGGCCTACCAAGCCAGAGACACAGGACTTGGTTGGAACCCCCTTCTCCTACCACTGCAGCACAGAATGGCTCAGCCCAGCACAAGATTTCAGCCTCCTTCTTAAAACTCTTCAGCCTCTCTGGAACAATTTTTTTGGGCCCTGTGGTTTTACAGCAAAGTGGAATTTAAAGAACAAAACCTTGCTTCATTACATCATGGCTCCAGTAATGTCTAGGAACATTTTACATTTGATAAAACCTCCCCAGATTACCTTCTGAAAGCCTTGCGGTCAAGTCACGGGGCTGGAAACAGAAGAATGATGTAAGTAACCACTGAATAGCTCATAGATCAGTTCTCTCATGATGCCAGCAGAGAAACTTGGGAGAGGCATCGCTCCTCCTTCATGGGAATGTGGTAATTAGCCGAAGTCAGAGAACTGTTACGCCTATGGAAAGAGAGGAAGGATGGCCTGGAGTTAAGACATGCTTAGTCTCGCTTTGGCAGAATTCTGGGTCCAAGGCTGCCCACAGTGCCTACTCTCTGCAGGAGTATTGCCCCTTCTCATCTACCCCTCCGTGGCTTGGTTCCTCTGGGTATATTATCCCACCTCCTGCCCCTCTGGTCTGGAAGCTCTCTAGGGAAAGAAGGCGAAAGACCCATCTTTGATGGTAAATTTGTAGGGTGTGAGACTTCGCTCTCCATCCTGGTTCTTTAAGCAGAGGTGAACCTTCCTTACAGTGAGGATTCACGCCTGAAGCTTGGCTCTATGGGTGCTAGAGCACATGGTCAGAGGGCAGCCCTTCCAGCCTGACAGGTTTGCAGATCTTACCTCTGTTAAACCCAGATAAAAATGGCAAACCACAGGGAGATGAAAAATGCCAAGCTACATAGGGAGAACTGAGGTAAACTTTTCCAAGAAACCCTTACTTTAAAGGGAATCTCTGCTTCATCCTTGTACATTCTGCCTTTAGAAGACAAACACTTAATTTCACAATGTATTATTAACTGGATAAGCCCTGTGCTTTGGTGGAGTACTGTACTCTGCCTAACAGAGACAAAGTGTGAACCTTAAATCTTCATGTAAAGCCATGTAAGCACAATTTGTGTATTTAACAATGTAAGGATGGGCAGGAGTCAACCTTAAAATTCTGACCTCAGGTGACTTCTCCCACGTCACACGAGTTAAAGACAAGTTGAGGCACAATAACCAAGATTCCCAGACTGTACTTACAACCACTAGTTCATGCTGCTTCTCATCAGAGCAATGTCACCATGAGACTTTTATCCAACTGAGAAAGCAGAAGTGACAGCAGCTCTTTGTTGTGATTGGCCCCTAAGCCTCCCTTGTCACACTGTAATTAGCTGGATCGCTTTATTGCAATCGGGGTATTCCATCCGCAAGTGTGTTTGGATGGCTAATTCAAAGATAAGTCTCAAAAGCAGAAAATACTACAATGATACAACCCCTAAGAATGAGAGGTTTCTCTTAACTGGTGATGGATGGGTGGCCCATCCATTTTGCTTGCTTTCCATTACTGATTTAACAAAAGCCTTTGGTTTTGCCTTGAAGACACAAAGGAGTTGAAGCTTTTGTTGTAGGCACAAGAGTCAAGGACAGTACCTGTCCCAAAGAGCTGACTACAGGCAACAGGTAAGAAAAAAAAACAATCAATAGTAACACTAGCTCTTCCTCTTTATGAAACAGGAAACGATCATGAGGAGATTGAATGGTATCATTTCAGCTGAATCAGAACACACAGCATTAGGTAATGACTCAACCAGAAGACCACCCTTCCTCCTGAACAGTAGCTGGAGGTCTAAATGCAAGAAGCCTGGCAAAGGAAGGATTATATGGTTCAGCTGAAGATTTCTGGATACCCCGAGGCTTTGCCACAAACCACCTCCCCTCCACGCCTTGGCACGGGTTCATTGTCAAAGCAGCTGAAGATAAATGCTCAGGTCTGACACTGGTCCCAGTAGCCCATCTGCAAGCTTCGGCACTAACTTCCTGGTAGGTGCCTCCCTTTCAAACTGGAATACAATTTACAAAGCCTTTAATTTTAAACTTTCTCATCACTGACTTAATAAAACTAAATGACAGGTAATGGTCCCAGAAGCCAGGAACTATTAGATCTTTCTCAACACTAATAAGGGCTGATCAGATGCTTGTGCACTCCTTTTCCAGCTCATGAAAGCCCGGCTCCCCAAGGACTCTGCAACCGAGGGAGAAAAAGGAAACCAACAGGCAAGAGAAGAAGGGAGAGAAAAGGAAAAAAAAAAGAAAAAAGAAAAGAAGCAAAAAACCTTGTCAATGTGAACACTTAAAACTGAAAAATGGGTAGCAGGATCACCACGGATAATGCCTGCTCTCTTCTTGGAGTTCATCTGGGGCCCACGTGCTTGCTCCATTTCCCCACCAGGGCACTGGGGGCTCTCCGAGGCGCTACAGGCATCGTGGCTACACAGAGGCATGTAGCAAACCGGCTCTGATTTCTGCCCAAAGGCATCAGTGTCATACCGGTCGGGATGTCAGCTCGGGAGAATGTCAAGGCAGCAGTCACGGTGTGCTGTCACAAAGAGAAATAGATATCATTTCAAACACACAGCTCTGGAGAGAGGAGGGAGAGGCAGAGAAGATAATCCCATAATGCATTTTTTTTGGGGGGGGGGAGAGAGGGTCAAGGAGGCTTAACTCTGCTTTGGCCACACTAGAGGAGGCAAAGGACACATCTTTACAGCCAATGTGTCACAAGGCTGGGGGGGGCAGGTGGGTATGCCAGAACAGAGCCGATTCTCACCTCTTTTAATCACTTTTGGTTAGAAAAAAGGATCTGGAGTTGGCCTCCTAAGACTATTTCCTGATTTAAGGTGTTCCTTGGTCAACACAAAGCTTCAGTCTTCATGTCTACCACAAAGGAGAATGACAGGGGTGTGGTTGCAATGACCAGAGCTCCAGTGGTTTTCTGGCCTCCTCCACTTACACCTCCACTCTTGAGTGATAGAAGAGGCTTAAACCCCAATCTCATTCCTACCCCAATTGTCTCAGTAAAAACCAGGCCTTAGAGCCTCTACGTCCCAGGTCTACGGCAATTCTGGCTTACACCCATTGCATTACACCCTTTTCCAGAGAAGGGGAGCTCACCCCACTAGAGAAAACCAGCAAGGTTACTTAGGCATTCTTTGGAGATGCTCTACCTCATCTACCTAACATCCAGGTCACAGTCAGGACTGCAAAACACAGGAGCTACCCCAGCTCCTTCCTCTTTCCTTTTCTTCCCTTTTGTCAATATTATGTGGCTTTTGCTTTTGTTCCACTGCTGTTCAGGATGGCATTACATCTGCTGCTGCTTCTCTTTCCCAGTCCACCCTTCTTTCATGCCGATTCTCTATCTTTCCATGGTTTCAAGGCCATTTGCCATCTAGTGCACCCAGTTGGAGCGGAAAAACTTCTTTGTTGGAGGGGAAAAAGAGAGTGTCTTTACCTCAGTCCCTTTCCCATGGCTATGAGAACAGAAAAGAGCAAATTATCCACTGTAGAAGCAAGGAGTGAAGCCTATTATTCCCATCTAGATCAGCATCCCTCAGACCAGGTGATATCATTTGGGTTGAGTTGGAAGGGACCTTAAAGATCATCGAGTAACTACCCAACAAGGAAAACAAGGTCCACAGGAATACAGAAGACAGCTGGGGACAGTCCCTGAAAGGAATTTCAGGCCAATGCTTCAGGCTAGGACAGAAGAAGAAATGAACACAGGAGGTACCTGGGGTTTAATGCAAATCAGGACTAAGGATTAAATCTGATGGATACTGCCATCTATTCTCTTTAGCTTTTGGGGTCCCAGGTGGTAGCAAACCCTGATCACCAATGGCAGCTGCCATTTCTACTGGTTTTAACAGGTAAAATTTAATTAAAAACATGCCAAGGGTTCTGCCCACAACAAACAGTGACAGTATCACAATACTCCCAGTATCTTCAACAAGGTTTAGGTAACCATATTTTCAAAGCAAGAAACACTTTTCAAATAATACTTTGTCACAAAAATGCCATCCAAGAGCATATGTATTTGAACAAAAGGGAAGGGGATGGAGTTAATTTTTGAGAGGAACACGACATTTCCAAGAGCTGATTATTCCTCATTCCCTATAAATCACTCGCTTTCTGCCCATGTGCACAAAGGGAACAGGACCAAGGAGTCTCAGGCTTCACCTTTGAAGGCATCCTAGTGGAAGGCTTGGAGACGACACAGAGAGCTTATCTCATTACCCCACCACCGATGTCTGCGCAGCGTTTCTGATATACAAAGTCTGTGTCACAGAAAGCCCTGGAGCCTGTTGCAATATAATTAATGTGATAGGAAATCTTGTACTGGAGCACAGCCAGGATTTTCATCACACTCAAACCTCACTCAGTAACCACTGGACTTTCCATTCCTCCCTCAGCCACCCACCTTATTTGTCTTTGCTTCCCAATTCCTCTGAAGCACCTTTTAAACCCTATTGACATGATTGTTAGCTATAGCAGCATGCAGGATCTATGAAGGACTCTCTGTCTGGAGCAAATTCCTTGCCTGCTGGCTCGTCTCTAGCCTAAATCAAGGTTTTCTTATCCCTGCATGTGACACTAGCTCATATAGCCTTGAAACCTCTCACTTCCCTATTCCCTTCAGGCATTTTTATACTTAAAGTGGTTCCTCCTTCCTCACCCCTGTCCTTTTCCTCCCAAGATTGGCTTTCCACATCAAATTCTTTCAGCTTTTTCTGAACAGCGAGAAATCTCCCAAGGCCCTGCATTGTTCTGGTTACCCTATACGTTGCCCCGTGCTCTGGATCTCTCTCTGATAATAAGGTGCATACACTGTATATTACAGCTGTAGAAAGAAGGGGGATTTATACATATGGCCTCTTCTAAGTGTAATACACAGGCCTGGATCCTCTCCCAACATCTGCTCTTAGTCTGGACAAAGGGAATGAAAGATGTTACAAGGTTTGCAGCTTGTGTAAGAAAGATCTCATGAAGAATTGCAATAGCATACTCCTAGCCCATGGGAAATGGGTATGGACAGCCTCTTGGAACAAGGTGTAGCCTTGACAGGAATGCTTCATCTGCAACAGCAGCTTTTTCACTGCACTCCTTACTAGTAAATAGCAAATAGCATTTGTATTGCTTCTTACAACACTGCAGCGTTGGACAGATGGAAATATCTGTAGCCAGTAACAGATAGGATTAATAAAGAGGCTTGTCACATTCACACCAGAAATGGAGAGCAGTGAGAAGGAGAGAAGCTGGTGTCTTCATTTCTGGGGTTACACATTTGTTTATCTGAATGCTTTCCTATTTTTCTGCAAAAAACATGAACTATTACTTTTGCTCTATTTCTACCTTTTGGTGACCAATGGGTTACACCAAGCTGTCACCCCAAGCACTGGTTCACTTAATCCAAAATCTGCATCCATAGGGAAATGTAAGCAACCTCATGCTGGTCGTTACGATTTAACCTGGCTCTAAAGTAACCCAGCCCTTCTCACCAGTCATACTTCCCTATCCCAGATTTAAAGAATTTCTATTCCTTATGAGAGCACAAACATAACTGGATTTTCTCACTTTCTACGCCCATTACTTTGATAAATTCAAAGGACTGTTGGGCTTTATATCGCTGGCTTGGGCATGATCGTATTTTAGGCTAGATCAAAGCACCTTGTAACTCCCTGGAGTTTGTTAGTCAACTTGTTTTTCACAGGATAGGATGACAATACAACGTCTACTATAAGGCCACAGGTTTCACAACATCCAGACCCCCAAAATAGTCTTAGATGTCCTTTTCCCATGGGAATCCTGAATATTAGCTCTAGTGCATCTCACGCGGGGTGCCCAAAAGCCAGGGTTACTCTGCAACTGGAAGTTTGGATAACTGTCTAATTCTGTTGGGGCTTTCTTTGTCTTTGGCATCCCCAGACATGCCCTCTTTGTCCAGCCCATAGTTTTGTCCTCATGGGATTTCGATGCTTCAGACACTCGTCCAGGATTTCAGCTTTGCTGGAGCAGTGATTGTGGTTGGACCTGCATGAAGAATCCAAACAAAAAACCTCACAAATAGCAAAGCTGAGATGCCTGATGTGCACTGAAGTTCCTGGGTGGAAAAACAGAAGTCCTCACCCCGCAATATGACTATGCAGGAGCAAAAAGAAGGACAGCAGGATTTCTTTCATAAATACTATTAATCTTCAAAACAACCACTTCTCAGCCAATCTTAAGGCTACGTATTTCATCTGTCATAGAAAATAATGGCCAACAAGAGTATGTCTGTCTTGAACAGAGAAGAGCTGAGTGGAATCCTAGGTTGCATAGGGGAAATGGGTTGAGGGAGGTAATTCTTCCCCTCTGCTCTGCACTGGTGAGGTCACAACTGCAATACTGAGTCCATTTCTGGGCTCCCCAGTTCAAGAGGGACGGGGAACTACTGGAGAGAGTCCAGTGTAGGGCAACAAAGATAATTAAGGTATTGGAGCATCTCCCTTACGAGGAAAGGCTGAGAGAGCTGGGACTCTTTAGCCTGGAGAATAGAAGGCTGAGGGGAGACCATATTAATGCTTCCAAGTATCTAAAGGGTGGGTTGAAGGATGTTGGAGCCAGACTCTTTCCAGTGTTCCCAGTGACACGATGAGGAGCAATGGACACAAGCTGGAACATGGAAGTCACATTAAAATACGAGGAAAAAATTCTTTCTGGTGAGGGTGTCAAAGCCCTGGAACAGGCTGCCCAGGGAGAGTGTGGAGTCCCCTTCTCCGGAGATCTTCAAGACCTGCCTGCAGTGATGTGCTCTGGGCAACCCTGCTGTAGCAGGGGAGTTGGACTAGAGGATCTCTAGAGGTCTCTTCCAACTCTGACAATTCTGTGATTCCATGATTCTGTGATTCTGTCACCACTTCTTACTTAGACTCAGGGCAAACTGTTGAATTTCCAGGCCTCACCTCCCCATCTCCAAAAGGGACACAGCAGCTACAAGTCTCCCTCTTTCCTTTCCTCTCACTTGTTTATTCAAGCATTTCCCAGAAGGAACAGCCTAAGACTTAGTGCGACGGCTTCATCTGGGGTCTTATAGGAGCGGCAAATAATAAATAATAAGAAAGGATCTGTTTCTCCCAACAAATTGAGAACAAAAGATGAGATGTTGTAATTTGGATGAATATAGAACAATACTCAGCCCTGTGCCGGGGCCCATTTAACTTTCGGAGAGCTGCGCAGCACATGCACAATGCAGCTGGATTTAGGTGGTGAATCACAGCCCTGAGAAGAAGAGTTTTGCAGTGAATATCAGCAGCAGAATCTCACTGGTTGTTACAAGCTGTGATCTCCTCTTAGACCATTATTTTATTAAGGAACAGCACATCTCTCAGAAATCCCCTTCCTTTTCCCCTCCTGCGACTTTCCTTCTTGAGTTCCCAGGACTATTTAATAAGGCGTAGCTTTCAAAGGAGCAGAAGCACGACCAGATGGTCTAGAAAACAGAGCTTGTAAAAAAAAAAAAAAGAAAACTTGGGATGCACATGTATCCCCTAGAAACAAGTCTAAATGTGGATTTTGAGGTGCACCATTTAAGGAAAGGCCTGGCTTGCTTTCTAACTGGTATCTACCCAGACGCATACATGACAGACACTTCTCCTTTTCACTGCCTGTTGTCCTTTCAAACCACACAAGAGTGTCATTGTTCAGATAGCAACTTCACAGCAAAAGGCGATCGTCACATCCCTCAGCTGGAATTGGCTGCAGTTCAGATTTCAAAGCCCAGAGCAAGTTTTTTTTCACTGAAGCTTTTCTTCTGGGAGCATGCTGACAAGCCGAATGGCTTCCCCTCCAATGTGCCAGGCCGTAATAAAATCACCAGTCACCCAGGATCTTCTCCAGACCAGACAAAGGTACTGCAAGGGCAGGCAAAACAGATGCCCTGCAAATACCAGAAATCATGTGGTGTTTACTGGGACTCTCAGACTTGTTCCTGCCACTCCTCTGGACCAGCTCCAGGCGCTCAGGGTTCACACTGGACTGACTCCAGATTAAATGACAATGTAATAATTTATGTGTGTCTCCATGCTTTGGTTTTAAAACCTACAATTAAAAGGATACAGGGACACAGTAATTTCGTTGCTGAATCAGACCTGTGGGCCCGTTAACGCAGGATCCTATTCATTATGCTGGTGAGTGGAAAGTTGACAACATAGTTCTCTCTGCTCTGGTATTGGGAAATTGTTGCTTTAAGAAGGATGACAAAGAGAGAAACAGGGACCTCCTTCTGCAATACTACTTCTGGAATATTTGTAAACCATGCATGGCTCAGCCTGAGTGTATAACAGCACCGTTTGGATGAGGAAAAGAATGGAAGTTCCATTTGGTACATAATTTCGTATTTTCATTAATTACTTATGTTTTGCTTTGGAAAAGAACCCCCAAAATCTCAATATTCCCTCCACAATTTCATTTTGGACCCACTGAAATATGTTGGAAATGTCTTATACAAAACTAAACACCACTAGAAAAAGAAGCAAAAAGTCACCTGGAAACTAAAAAGAACACCTGAAAAAAACCTATGGCTTCAACTCAGTCAGGCTCCTCTCTCTGTTATTCCTCTGAAGACAAAATAAGAGCCAAATCATTGTGATTTCCTCAACCATTTAAGTATTGCCAAAATGACATTTTCCAATAGGAACCAGACTAGCAAAGTATTTTTGACCAATTCCATGTACAATAGTTCCTAGAAAGTATCCATGTGAGCTGTGATAATTAGGACAAGATTTGGTTTTAAAAAAAAAACGTTGCTGTGAGGGAATTCAATGCTTGGACATGGAGTAAAAGGCCATTTTATTCTTACCACTCTGTTTTCACCTTCAGCTTTCAAGATGTTGGCCAAGGACAACTACTATTTTATTGTCTGCCAAGAGACTTGAGCTTACTATAGAGGAAACATATGTATCAAACAGCATCTGCCATGAAACTTTTTTCTCATTCTGTCTTGTTTAGCTGTTTTCTCTTAAAAAGTCATTAGACTGAAAGTAAATATACCCTTAATTCATCAACACAAAGATGACAAAACATAATGGATATTTATCTTGTCTAGATGCCATTTAAACTTCTATAAATGTGACCAGAAGTTACTTCTGTAAGTGTGACCAGAAGTTATTCTTACCAGCTCAGGAGAATCCTTTTTTGGGAAGGATTTCAGTGCTAACAGCTTTTACTTATATGAAAAATACTATACAGAAGCACTTTCTCAAGGCATCATGATAACACGGCTGCCAATGCCAACCAGTCTGAGGAATCTGAGAAGGGAATGAACAAACGGGTAAGTTTTTGTGCTGGATGGTGAGCTCTGGGACAGCCAGAAGAGTGGAGGTGTGCAGCTGCCCTGCCTTTAGCAGGAGCTTCTCCCCAAAATGCTCATTCCGCAGCTATTTCCTACCAGTGGCAAGCTATTCCTGGCCTACAGCAGCAGTTAATTGCTTCCTCCTCCCATCCCTGCGCCAGCTCAGCTTCTTGGCCAGAAAGCAGAGGTGTGAGGCTATCTTCTGTCTCTCTTCACCCTTTTCCCACCCAGAAGCTCTTTGTGAACATTCCCACCTGCTCCTCCACGCTCAGATACCAGGTTGAGATAACATGTGTAGGAGTACACTTGTTATTCCAACTCCCCAGAATAGGTGCTTTGCCTGACTCAGGCTGGTTGGTCCCGGAGTACAGGGGGATGTATGTAACTCCCACTTTCCCCAGGGCATTCTATTTTAGATTTTCCCAGTCCTTTCAAACCTCTTTTTTGGTCCTGTTTGTAATTTGGCTGAAATACTGCTGGCTGTTTACCTGAATCTACTCAGCAGGTCCATTCCCATGAATTGTCTTGGCATGGGGAGTCCAACGGAGCGACACGTTCCTCTGCTGGCTGGAAACAGCTTTCATGCACCAAGGGCCTTATCTCCACACTTCAAAGAGCCTCCTCCCATTTGACAACTTGGTGTCTCCCCCTGGATGATGGGAAAAATCTTATTCTCAACAGTTTTAAGCCTTTTGATCTTCATAAAAGCCAGGTCAGAGAACATCTTACACTGTACATCTCGAGGAACGCCATAAACCCCGCGCCATTGCCACATCGGGCCTCGGTACCTCTAATCTCCCAGTATTTATGAGCTCACGTTTTCTTTGATGGGACACAATCTACTTTAAAATCTTGTATTAAAATAACAAATGTCATTACCGTGTGTGCAATTCATGTTAGTAAAGGAGGAATAAAACCCATAAACTTTTAAGTCATTTGCCTTTGCATCCTCTCCAGTAACAAAAGCAGGCGAGGGAATTTCCAGCCAGTTTCATTCTCTGGGCAGTGCTGCACATGCCAGTACCACAAACATTATATTGCAAACACTGCGGGGGAGTATTTTAATCTAAATAAAGATAGTGCCTAATCCAGTCTCTTTAAAAGAAATGCACGAATCTGTTTCTTTTAGTAACATTTTGTAAAGCTGTTAAAAACGCAGGACATAAGCTCACTGATGATTTAAGAAAATTCTTATATCTAACAAACTCCGAAGATCAAAAGCAGAACGAGAAGGATTTATTTCTACACACAATTACTGCATCTTCTTTTATCTGTCTGTGTGTCAGTATTTCTGAAGGTGCTTTTCATCACCCTGTTATCTCAGGGCCTGATCTCCGTCCATAGCACGGAACACCCTTGAGGTGCCGAGAGCCCTCACAACTTCAACTGGGGATGTTTGGAGCCCAAAGAGCTCCAACCCTTGAACTGATTTCATCCTTGCCAGGTCTGGCTACAAGTGTCACGTGTGCTGTCAGTAGCTATCACCAAACATACCTTCCTGCATTTTCTCAAGTCAGTCAAGACACAGAGAAAGAGGTAAAATATCCTCAACTCAAGACATTCCCAAGTTGAAGAATTCGTGTGGCACACTGTAGGAACGTGCCACAGATATAACATCAGGCTTACAGGATCTCAAACAAGAAATGGGTCTCTGTCCAAGGTCATATTTCCACTATACTCTAGAAGAACTAAAAAAATAGGGTCCTTTTCTTTTCCAGGTTTGTTATCAGGGTATTCCAGCCTAGGTAGGATAAAGACAAAAATTGTTTATGTAGCCCTATTTTGAGATGTGGGAAAGCAAGCAAATACCCCTCCTTTTCTGGATCTGCAAGATAGGCAGATACTGGAGCCCTGCTCTTGTCTGCTAGAAGAGCAAGATTAAGCTATGCTTCCCCTCCTCCTCCAAAAGAACAGCAAATCATAAAAACTCGTGGCATTTTTACTATTTAAGTCAAGCTCAACACAGATCTTCCTTTTATAAACTATGTCATGGAGTGAGGTCCCTCCTTCCCACTCCATCAATACTTGCACAGAGACAGAAGGGTTGATTTAGTTTACGATGATGCTTCACATTTCATGGAGTATTCCCCATTCCTCATCCACTAACATGACAATAAGCAAGTATATCCCAAGTCATGGGGGAAAAGATGATGAATATAAAGGGGATCTATTGGAATTATTTTGCATTACAGATCAAGGGAGAAATGTTTCCAGTATCATTAAATTTCTCATTTGTCCAGTGCGTTTGTCCAGATCGTAAGATCATATCAGGGAAAATGACGACAACAAAATCAATGCAAAGTCAAACAGGAAGAGAGGAAAGAAAGACGAGTGAAATTAACACTACCTAAGAATTAAGAGCACCCGAGATGTCAAGTTTGACCCTCTTCTTTCCCTTTGAAGGGTAGGTTAAGGCAAGTAGTGAAGTTTTATACACACTGCAAGGACAGACAGGGAAGGGAAATTAAAAAAAAAAATCAAAGGAAAGAAAAAAGTCACAGAGCCTATGATAGAAAAAAACAACCATAAAAAGGATATTCCCCCCTTCTCAGTTTGTCAGAGACATGAAGGCACCTGGTACAACCTTCATCGATAAAGGCTCAGATCCGTATCATTAGGAGACAGCTCCTCAGGTTTGAGGCCTAATTTATGATTTTCAGATTGCCAGCTGTGACATAATTCACTGGGCAGCAAGACCAAGGTCAATATACGTTTAAGTAAAAAGGTTTTTCGTAAGCCTGGGGGGTCAGTCAGGAAAAGCTGCCATTACGGAGGGAAGACGGGGAGAACGGATGGGCTTGGCAGGGGGAGGAGAAGTGACCAAGCAGTCAATTCCCACTAAGTAACTAAGACCATTTTATTGCTAAACAGTAGTCTAGCAGCAAAGCACATCCTGGAGCATCCGAGCCAAAGGACCGACACCTTTTGGAAAGAAGTATTCTACCAAGTCTCCTGTCCCTCCTTCCCCATTATGCTTTAAGCAACCTCCTCCCAAATTCAGCTAGGACCCAGATTCAAACCCTTTTTTTCAGAGAGGGAAGATAAACAACTGAAAATGCTATTAAACTGAAGATGGTCCAGTTTGAGCGATTTATGGACCCTGTGTACAAGAAAAGCATGATGCAGGCCCTGCCATGCCCTGCCCCATGTCTTCAGCACCCTGCCCAACTTGAAAGGTAAGGCAGAAGCAGAAGTTGCCAGTTTTACTTATACCTCCTTTGTGGCTGCTATGACATAATTTACTGAAAGACAAAAAGCTTCCATTTAGTAACCATCTATGTATTCAGATTTAAGCTGTACAATACCTTGTGGACTGTTCTAGGGGAAAAATCATGGCATTTAAACCAACTGACGTAGCCTCGCTTGTGTCCACTGCTTGAAGAACACCCTCTGCTCTAGAGAGGGTTAATGAAATGTTCCCCGGCCAAGTCTCATACCTGCAATGCCTGACCTGACCCGAGCCAGGCCTATACAAGAGAAGACAACTGGTCTCTGCAATCAGTCCCTACTTCCCCAGAGAACTGTGGCTCACGTCCAAGTTGCCAAGATGAGATCTTGCTTATTAAAGCCAGACTCATGAGACTGAACTGGAGTCCTTTCCCTTCTGTCTGCAACAGAAGAGCCCAAAGCAGCTTCCTCAAAGCAGCTGAACCCCTTGCCTAACGTGAAAATCTTCAACAGAAACAGCACATGGAATACAGCAGAAAAAGTGCCCTGTTTGAGCAAGGAGGGTGGGAAACACCAAGGTTGAGTAGGTAGTTGTGACAGCTTTTACCATTTCTACAGAAATACAGAATGGTGAGAGGGATTGAGAAACAAAGATAATCCAAGCCCAAAGTGTTCACTGCATGACTACAAACAGAGAAAGTGAGTATAGAAACCCACCTTCTTGTAAGACTGCCCACAGACAGAGCTGGTGGCTGGAATACAGGCTCTAGGTAAGGTCTAGCTGGCTGCCTGCACAAAAAAGCCTGGGAAGCTGCTCTCCAGCCAAGCAGGCTTGGAAAGCAGTGTTACTCACCCAGATTGTACCAGAGAGCGTGGATGTGGCCATCCAGTCCAGCTTGGTTTGGCACAAGAAGGTGGCTGCATAAACAGTGGTCAGAATGAGATCCAAACCCAAGACCATTGCTGCCACAAGTGAAGATGGCGTGACACAAAAGAGACAACTCATTCAGGCAGGGCCTAAGTAATGTAAGTTTGCTTTCTAGGGCCATGACTGCTGATGGGGCTGGCAGATCCTAAGAAGGCACTACGGAAGGCTGGGTTTCACCTGTGAGCAGCAATGTTATGATTTTCCAATTCTAATGCAAGACCTCCCTCTGGTTACTGCTTACATGGTTTCAAATGCACTTTCCCTCCAGCATACTTCCCTGTGTTGGAATTCATTTTTTTTTCCTTCATTGACTGCTTGAATCCATCTCTTCACAGTACAGAACTGACACTGACTTTTTTTTTCCCATGCTTTGAGGGTTCTCTGCTGTGTGTAGGACTTTGGGATGCCAAGAACCTCCTCCAGAAAACCCCTCGCTGCCCTGATTCTCGGAGGCGTCCGCAGCCGTTTCCCGGGGTGTTGCCACTTCTGTTCCAGGTAGCTGGGTCATTTCTGTAACAAAATAACATGAAACCAAAACTTCTATAAAACCATTAAGGCATATTAAAGAAAAATATCATAGCACATCCATTCCAGACATAAGCTCTCTTGAGAAACAGGTACGGGTTGTCAGTTCAGGCCTCTGCTTTGAATAACTAAAATGTAAAGTAGCACATGGGGGTTAGAAGCATTTGCTTCCAGCGTGGGACTCGGGAACCCAGCTCTTGCCTATCCACGATGGAAGATTAGATAGACCTACCACCTCTGGGCTGGGCACTGCCATTATAGAGCATTTAGGCTGGACTTCAAGAATCTCAAGCTGCAAGGTGCAAGTAAGATTCAAGTATTTTCCTCATTATTATTGCAGGGGCCGTAAGTGGCAAAAGCAGCTCATGTTTTCTCCCCGTTTCTAACTTGCGGGAAAGCTCGTTATCAGTGGGGCATCCTTGAAACAGCAACCAAGAGCATTAACTTTTAATATTTAATGTATTCCTCAGGCTCTGGGAGAGCAATGTGAGAAATATCCCGTAAAAATCTATTAGTGTTAATAAAATACCACCCAACAGGTTGTCCATTATCAGCAATTAAAGTTTTCAAAGCAGGTCAGATAACTCCCTGGAATGATTTGTGTGGCCTTTACATCCGTTCTTCTCCTTCTTCCATTTTTTTTTTTTTTATTAAACTTTCTCAACTCTTTTTTTTTCTCCCTCCCTCCCACAGCACAGCCTGAGCCCTAACCAGTGAATTATAGCACTAATGAGGTGTTTATACTCTCTGCCCATCAATCACAGATGTGTGTGAGTGAAAGCGCCAGCCGATAGTCGGGAAGTGCTGCAGCCTCTGCTGCAGCCAAAGGAATATTAGACTGTAGCTAGATAAATCCCCTGCTCTTTTCCTTTGTTGCTCTCAGCCTCAGGGCAGGAGCAAATACACTCCATCTGATTTTCTACCCAGCATAAAAATGGGGACATCCTTGTAGCTCATTGTAGCCCTCTCATTTGTCTCACTTTACTCCTAAACTACAGCAAAGCGTCCCTGGAAAGCCATACCCCAGCAACCAAAGGGGTACCTAACACAGGGTGCCATCAAACAAGGCAATACCTGCTCCTCAGTCCCCCTATTTCAATGCTTTTCTCATCTTTTCCTTGTTGATGTCTGGCGCTGAGTCCCCAGAACACAGATCGGCTAGTGGCGGCACCCTGAAGGACCAACACCAAGACCATAATTAGAAATTACTTAATTTAAGACCTGTTTCATTTAGTAAACAAAACAAAACAAAACCAAAAACCAGACTTGGATTTTTAATAGTGAGGCTTTGGCTTTCTCACTGGTAACGAATTCATCTCAAAGAAAATTAAAACAAAATCTACGTTATTAAATACCCACGTTTATGGAGAACTCACATACCTTTACACCTACACAAACAGAGGAATTAAATGAGGTCTCTGTGGCCTCGGTTTAGCATAAACTGGCTGAGAGTGGAACAAATTCAGATGCGATGCAGACGAAGGACTCCTCAAGGTATGTTTACTGCAGCCTCAGAGTTCCTTGGAGGAAGACAAAGAACTCATAACTGGTGTCCCTGGCAGCTTGGCACAGAAGTAGGAACCTACATGATCTTTAAGAAAGGGAGTGATGAGCAAAGAGAAGGAGCTACAGGGGACTCAGCCATGACTGGAGAGACTAAACTCAGTTCTTCCAAAGCAGCTGCCCCTGTTCTGCTTTGAGAGCAGGGTCCCTGCCAGTTGGGTACCCCCCGTGCTCAGGAGAATGGAGGAGATGGGAGGCACACCCTCGTGGACTCATCGTGTTCCAGGAGTCCAAAGCTGTTTGTGCAAGGCTGGCAGCCTCCTGCCCAGGAGCTGTGGTTTTATCCTTACCTCAGAACATATTTGGGTGGAGCAAGCTGTTTTTCCTCATCCTGCTGAACGATTAGCATGTAGGGATTTTATATTATTCTTAAAGAAAATTATGTCTTCGCTTGAATGTGGTTGATCTCTGTGGCGCTTCTTGGAGTAGTATCCCCCCACTCTTGGTTTTTACAAAAGTAGCTACCAGTTATCCCATCTTCCCCTCCCCTCCCACCATATTCATCTCTTCTCCTCCTCAAAGGATTCTTCTCTTTCCTGGTTTATGCCCCATTTTTGTAAACAAAGCTCCTCTTGTATCCTGCTACCTCCCCACACCCTCAGGTGCAGAGCCTGCCCTTATAGGCAGTTGTGTCCCATTGCTCTGTTGACACCCACCCACTGCCACCCTGGCCTTGGGGACAAAGGCAGCCTTGGGGCTGACCATTCACTTCACTTGGGCCAGGGGATTTCTTGTCTTTCCTCAGGTTCATGCCTAGGGCAGAGATTTTTAATTCTTACCATTCCATAACCACCTACCATTTTTTGAAGGACACTACCAGTCCTTGTGCAGCCAATTCACATCTGTTGACAAACATCATGTTCTCCTTAGTTACTGTTCATGAACCCCTTCCCAGTTAGGCATTGATCTCCTCAGCCTGTCGGTAGAAAAATTTGATGAAAATTTCTAGTGGAAATAAAAACCTTTCCTCAGCCCAACTACTGGGTCAGATGCCCAAGGGAACCTGCCAGAGACTCTGGAGGAACATCTCCACTGCAGATGGGATTGCTCATCTTCTGGCACCACTGATAAGCACATTGATAAGCAACATCAACAACATCACCCCGTGGCCACACTGCTTTTGGTACTCAAACAAATGCATCTGAAGGTAGTTTGGGTGCCTCACCCTCCCACTCTGTCTGCTGGAGAGATATCTGAATTTCTTGGTAGGGAGGAGGGATGAGAAGGGGAGAGAGGGAGACAAACAGACACTGGGTTTTGTGGTAAGCAGCAGGGAGGGGGGACTTGGCAGCTCTTTCTAGCAAAGCAGGAAGTCTTAATACTTGGAGCCAGTTGACTAACCTCACTGGTGACCTTCCATCGTAGGCGCCAGTGCTCTCACACAGGGAAAAAAAAATCAGAAGGAGGGAAAGAAACAGAAGCTGAGAGAAAACAGCACCAACAATCACTGCAACAGGGATGGAAGGGACACCATGCTCCAGTCATTTGATAACAACATCTTTAAACGTGGGGGGAGCACTTGGAGGGGGACAGCAGATGCACTTCCTTGATGCATCTCATAGATTTCATCTCTGTTCTTAAGGGTTAGGTTTCTATTTACGCACCACAACAAGCGGTTGGATTTTCTCAAGAACTTGGCATGTTGAGAAAATGTGGCTTTGAGCGTCCCAAGGGCTATATGTAAATCACAGGGTAGGTGTGTTGTGCAGTCTCAGCCCTGAATCATTCCGGCTGGTGACACGACCAGAGCGTGCTACAGCTCCCTGACTCACATGCCCAGGATTCCTTCCTACGGAAACCAGAGCGTGGGAGGGGAGAAAACAGAAATGGTACACAGCCACATCTCACAGCTGGGAAGAGAGGAGACGGTCCTCGACACAAGAGTTGGGAAACACTGAATATCCCACAGTTCAGTTAAAGCCCAGGGGAGCTACTGGGTGAGAAGTTCCCCAAAGAACTCAAGTTCTTATAAATCTTGTCCTCTTCTGATGTCCCATGCAGCAACAGGACAGAGAAAACAGGGATGTCCACCAAGTCCATGAATGAGGCGATCTCTTTGCCTCATAGATTCTTTTTGTGGCTAGAATTGACCACTCAAAATATAACTTGTCGGTGAAATATTTAAATATCTCATGTACCCCCCTTTGTCCTGTGTAATTATATTTACACAAAGAGTTTAACAGAGTTTAGCAAATCATTTCCTTCCATCACAGAAACGCAGCCATCTCTAAGGAGGAATAAAGTAACCACTTAACAACACAACAACTTCTACACTGGAAAAATACCTACAAGTGCTGACGATGGCCGTGAACGTTCTGACACAGAGTGTGCAACCACAGGCGAGAGAGGCAGCCCACAACCTTCTCTGGTGAACCCTACTGTCCCCAACCACCCACCCCACCTGCCAGAGCGCTCTACCTTGTAGCACGGTCAGCAGCGAAGAACGTGACTCCATGCACACTCCAGAGCCTGGGAAAAAGTGGGGGAGAGCGTGGGCAGCACAGTGGTTTACGGGTAGGAATTCCATGTTTAGGACAATACTTGGAGTCAGCTGAAAATCATTAAGTTTGGTCACTTGAGTGCTTTTGAAATCCATGCCCCAGACATGAGTCTGAGGCAGTCCTGCCGCACAGTGACTCATGTGGCGAGCACGCAGGGATCATACATGAGGAAGGACCCATACAACAGAACCAGCCATGTGAGGTGTAGAACAACAACAACAACAAAAAAGCTAATTAAGGACACCCTTAAATACGTCACATGTGACACTGGCACTGTTACATCCCACATAATTTCTCCTTGCGCTGTAACCAGGATGGCAAAACATGTACCCTCCAAAGTCAACAAAGCCTTTTTTGGACAATGCCCAAGAACCCATACGTTGGGCTTGCTCCAGCAAAGCTGGGGAGAAACGACCAGATCACAGCCAAAGGTTGTACTGCCACAACAGCGGATAAGCGTGGAGCCAGCCTGGGCAAGCCAGAGTGAGAGACATTGATTTTATGCTGCCAATACAGCCTCTGAGAGACCTGCTGGATTTCCTCTGCCTGCTGGATTAGGCTGCACAGGGAAATAAGAGCCAGAATGGGAGCCAGGGGGAAGAGAATGAGGGGGAAATCACGCCCCATAATTTTAAGCCTCTAAAAGGTAGGGACTCAGTCCAAGCTAATTGTTTAAGTTCACTTTATATTCAACGGAGAAAGGAACTCCTTGCCAGAATGAAATTTCTCTCATCTTAAATTAGGTGCGATATGTGTTCCTCCTTACTGTTCTCTCTTAGCAAGAAAGAAAACCTAGACAATCAGTTTAGTTTGGATACTTTGCTTGACTAAAATCAGGTGAGATGAGTCCTACCCTAAATGTCCCATCCAAGCGAGTGACCCATGAACAAAAGAGCCAGGAACACAGCTTCACTTTCTCACGCCCTGACACACCACCTTCTGCTTCTGCCACCTTTACACACGTTGATCATCATCCAACCCCTTGAGAAATCAAGGCAAGTCCAGGCACGAGCACGCCAGAAAGTGGCAAATTCTAACTTGCAGGAATAAAGGCAGGAATTTGGGGAACATGGGGATTTGAGGTGGTTGGCATCACAGTGACTTCCAACAGCTCATGCCAGCTTTTCTTTAAACTGCCTATTTGTCATATTTCTAGGCTGGATGAATTAGCAGGCCCTGGCATTTCTCCCAGGGCAGCTGTGCTTTCTTCCCAGCTTCCTCTCACTAATGGGCACAAGAGCTTCAGCCCGTGAACCCTTTCTCTCCTTCACCTTCGTTTGCTCTCTGCTCCCCCGGCGCACACAGCCCCGCGTTGAGCAGAGCTCAAGCCATTGAGTGATGGAAAACGAAGGCAGCTGCCAACACGCAGGGCTGCCGTCAATTCCTGAGCGCAAAGGAGGTGCAATTCACCTCTTCTGTGCCAGGTTCCACCAACTCCGCTATCCATGACATCCCTGGCCTCGCTCAACAGCTTCCAGCAAACTGCACAGACTTGCGCTGATACAATTAGTCTGCCTCAGCCCTGGAAAAGAAGAACCCATGAAAAACCACGCTGAATCCCGCCTCTTCCAAATGCTCACGCTTCCTTTCTTTTCCTCCTTCCCTCATTTTTATTTCTGTAATTATTTCTCCCTCTTCTTTTTTCTCCTCTTCGCCCCGTTAATAGGGGAAAAACACAAGAAAGAAAACACAGGCGGCCAAAAGCTCATTAACATACTTGACCTTTCTGAAGAAAATTAATTCCAAATTCGCACATACCGGCTGTGTTGCTTGGTTTTGTCAAAACGGTGGCATCATTAGAGAGGAGAAGAGATGGCTCAAGGGGACGGGGTGTCTGCCACCTCAATGGAACTTGCACCGAGTTACTGAGTGCTGGCACAAATAAAGCAATGACATGGGCCATTCTGTCAGCTTTTCACATGAAATTAATCTTCGTTTCGTTGGCTGTGTAAATTTTTATCACCACGGAGTGGGGGGTGATGAATATACCAAAGCATCCTGACAGCTATGGCCTGAAAACTCGAGATTGTCTCAGCATCTTAACCGCAGTGGTGCTGGAACAATCCTCCTTTCCTAAGGTTGTCCCCGCGTGTGTGCACGCGTGCGTGCGTGGGGGTGTCCGCTTCTGCCCCTACGTGTGAGCAATTCGCTGACGCTCTCTTTCGACTCCGATGTGCCGTGGCCTGGGAAATGCTCAGGGTTTGGATTTCCTGGCTTGAGGGCAATGGCAAACAAATTACTGCTTCTCTTTCGCTCTCCGAGTCCCAACCCAAAAGCCAGTTTGGATCCCAGCACGCTCTGCCAGGGCTGGCAGGATTTCCTAACGCGGTCAAAAAAAGCCTTCTCCTGTGGCTCTGTAGCTTGTTGTCGCTGTTGTTTTTAAGGTGTATGTCATGTTGCAGTCCAGGTAGGGACATGACATTGTTTGCTGCTAGCAAGGATGTGAGAATAACACACACCTCGGCAGCGCCGCACGCTCCCCCCTTCCCAGACAGTTCGGAAACACACACACTCACACACACACACACACACACACACACACACACACTCACACACACACACACGCATTCACAGATGCAACGACACAAACACACGCTGGGACTCAGCCCTCCCAGTCACACACCCACGCCAACAAGCAGGGCAAGAATAAATCCACCCACCCTGTACACCGAGAACCACATGCACAAACACAGAACCCTGCCGACGTCCCCAGGATTACAGACCACTGTGCTCTATCCTTTATCCGAGACAGATGAGAGACTTAAATCTTTAGGTCCCCGTAGAGCAGCAATCCAAATTTCATAAAGAAGCGTGTCTCTACAGCAGTCTGATTGATAATGGCTGGAAACAACACCAGGGAGGGTTGGTGGAGATGAGAGACCAGGCCTCTGGCCACAATCACACATGTGGCACTTGGCATCACTTGCCAGTCGAGGGCATCAACTGCTCTTTTCAGCGCCAGGGAGAGCCAGGCCAGACACAGCCACCCCCCGCACCACGCTGTCACTCACAGGCAATGTGCTCAGCAGGAAATGTGTTGCTTACGCTTTTGGCTTCACCAGGAAGATCAGGATTTGGCCCCTAAAATGTAAAGCAGGTGTCACTTCCCCAAAAAATCAGTGCTCGTTCTGTCCCAAAATGCCCACTTGTGAAAGTATGGACAAACTGCACAATGCCAGAGGCGTATCCTGACATGAACATGTCTGCAATCCCACCCGTGAACATCTCCACAGGACTGGCTGGCTGCAAGGATGTGCACAACAAGTTAAAAAATCCCTCTACAAATGTACACGATGTCCTCATACATGTGTCCACCGAGAGTGCACACAGGAACATTGACAGAGATGGACCTTCGCTTTTGTGTATATTTCAAAATGTCTTCATATTGACATATTAAGACATATTAAGACATATTGAAATATCTTTCAATATGTCTTAAAAGTAAACATAAGTGGAAAGATGTAATAGAGGTCAACTCCTATTTTTAGGTAGGAGATTATCTACATTAAGCCATTCCATCAAACTCTGCTCTTGAGCAAACCTCTAGTACCAGAGCCCGTGCTCCCTGACACTGAGCCCCAGGGAGCCAAAACACAGATGTACAGAAATAGATACCCACACACCTTCGTGTCTGAACCATCATGATCACAGGAGCTCCTATAAACCAGTGGCTCTTGCACTGTGCTGAAGAAAAAAAATCAAAGCCATTCAGGCTGTAGTGCCCACCTCATACACAGCAACCGCCTTCCTTCCTGGGCTTCCTGCTTTTTTGGGACAGACGAAGAGTGTTAAACTTTTAGCTCCTTCAGCAGCAGTGGAGAGTTCCTGGAGAAGTCATCTCCCAAGCAGGTGACTTACAGGTAAGGCAAAGAATTACAAATAGTTGACTGAGAAGAGTGTCCAGGTCTTGAGCCACTGTCGTGATCCCCATCCAAAAAGTAAGAACTAAATGAGAAAGAATCCCTCTGACACCAAAACTACATGATGCTCCAGATTCTCTCCTGGTTTGTAACCATGCCCACCTTGCAGGCATTCTGATTTTACTCCAGTTGGTGTTACGCGGAATCATTGCCAGAAACAGAACAGGACCTGCTGCTGGGTGAATTTTTTAGCCTAATGATTTAGTCACCAAAATATCGCATTATCCAGATTTGGGTTATCCCACAGCATTTGCAGAATTTGGCAAATGTTTTTGACTGCAAAAAAAAAGTGAAAAGGCTGAAAAAGTTAAAGTTTCCTTTAGATTTTTTCTTAAAATGAAACCTTGCAGTCGTTTCTTCCATTTTCCCATTCACATGAATGACTCTGCTCAGGATTCCTTTCTGCTTGAAGTTGAAATGTTTTTAAACCAGAGGATCTTCAAGGCCAAAAAGAATAGCAAAGAGAGCCACGATCATAGAATCATAAAAGACACGTAACAGATCTGGTAGGTCATCTTATTCACCCTGTTCTCCCAAAGCTGGATCAACTGTTATGATCTCCTGAAGAGGGTCAGGGAACTGCTTGAGATCTCAGATCCACTAGATTTTAGCCCAGACAGGCAAGAAGCAAAGCTTGGTGTTTGGTTTGCTTATTTACCATTTTGTTATCAGCCCAGTTCCAGCCAAGAGCATACGGACACCCAGTTGACAGGCACCTGGCAGCAGTGAAAGCTGAAATACTCTGCTGTACCAACAGAGGCAGAGCCAGCAGATCATGGGAAATGATTATTCCTCTGTAAGGAACACAGACCCCATCTGGCCTACACCCAGCCGTGAGCCCACAAGTACAAGGAAGATGCTGATAGACTTGAACAAATCCAACAGAGAGCCACCAAGATGGTCACGGGAACTATGAAGATAAGCTGAGGGAAGTGAGTTTGTCCACTCTGTACGAGATTTAGGGGGCACCTAACAGCAGCCTTCTTGATAACACCAAAGGTAATAGAAGGAAAACAGACAATAGCATTGTAGGTATATGTAGGAAGATGGACTCAGGCTCTTGCTCAGGTGTGCGGCAGGGGAGCAAGGCATAAATTAAAGGTGAAAAGAAAAGTCAAATATTGAAGGAGTGAAGGTTCTACCTGGATATAAGGAAAAAAAAAATGGCTATCACATCTCTGACCCAGGAGGTTTTAAACATCTGACTGGACAATGCCCTGAGCAAGCTGTTCTGAATTCAGCGTTGAGCCTGCTTGGATCAGGTGGTTGGACTAAACCTCAAGAGGTCCCTTCAGGCCAAATTTACTCCCTCTAAATTCTGTAGTATCTTTGCAGGGTGCGTACATGTGCCTGTATCCTTGCATGCACGTTTCCAAGAGAGAGGGTGCATGTGGTGCTGGGGCACTAATGTTCACGTACAAAGGAGCAGGTTGGAGTTTGCGTGGGTGTGATTGCACCTACTCAAGAGAATTCCTGCCTCTCCACGTATGCATGGGTACAACAAAGGAGAAGTGTTTGTGCATATGTAAGCAAATGCATGTGCCTGTGTACTTACACATCAGTGAAACTCCTGCATGGGGGAGCGTGTGTACATGCACACACGTGAGCTCAAGAGCGGGAGAGTCTGTTTCCAGCTGCGTGGAGTTCACAGAAGAGATCTCTGAGGAAAGCTGCACTAACAAGAGCATCCTTCTCCCTCTTGCCAGCCCTTTGTGGCTTGTTGAAGTAATGTAGTTTTTGAGGGGGGAAGTCTTATATCTTGAGACAAACCACATACCTCCAGGGTGTGCATCCAGCCTGGAAGAGAGTGGAAGTGAGACAAGGGAACAGTCCAAGTCTCTCTGAGGTGTCATTGTGCGCACGCTGAATGCAATGACTCGGTCCCATTGGAAGCGATGGGGTGAGAAGAGAGAGCAAGCTCCCTTGAGAGGGCTTCAGAAATAGAAACAGAACAATCCAAACATGTTTCCACTTGAAGTCAATCCCCATGTACATTCCCAAAGCATCAGGGATCCTCTAATATGACCATAGTTGGAAAAGGTGTTCACAGCCATGCATAGAGAGAAATGTGAGGTGCGGTATTAAAGTGTGGTGTCAGAATACACATGTAAAATAACATGTTTGGCATCGAGTGCTCTTAGCCTAAATATTCACCAAAGGAGGTTCTGGTTAATCTCCAATGCTTTAATAACCTTCTTGCCAACATGGGTAGGAGCAGAGAAGCAGCACTCCCAAATTCCACAGAGATGAATCACTGGGTAACCTGGGGGACTCTGGTCATGCTGAAGTGAAGGAGAACTGAAACAGATTGCCAAGGAGCAGAAAGGCACACCGGGGGAGGAGGGAGAGGCAGAGGGGATTGCAGCACGTCCATCAGCGTGCGTCCTGATTGCAGTCTGCAGTAACATGAGAGGGGAAAAATCCCACCCAAAACCTCCAGCTCCAGCCGCCCTGCTTGTCGGAGGAATTCCAATTTCAGCTCTGACTCGACCGAGGCTGCTCCTGACCGAGGAGGTTTATGGGGCTGCTCTGGGAACCCTGCTGAAGTTCAGTGTTGTTGCAGCTCATCTGCTGGGTTATGACCAGGGAGCTGTATACCGAGCTCATTTCGTCTGACAGGAATTTGTAAGTAGGTGATCAGAATAAATGATTTATCAGGGCACTAAAAGATCAAGGCAGTTCTTTCTAAAGGAGCTCAGAGCTTCTAAAGCCTAAAGTGTTGTGGCGCTTTTAGGTCTACTCCCAGGCTGTCAACCTTGCTCTTGGAATAAATAATTGTTTTCCTCCTCATTAGCCGAAGAGTAGAAAACCTGTTCCAAAAGTTCCTTGCACACTCCCCAAAGAAAGCAGGCATGTGATAAATATCTGCTTGTCAAGAATACAGCGCCGTAAGAAGTATAAAATTTCTAATTCATGTTTTAAACGAGATACCCTTTCGCAGCTCCAGTAGTATGAAAAGAATAAGAAAAAGAAGGCTTTTGAAAATGCCTTTTCGATATCAAGTCAAATTCTCACTCTGGGTTTCACTGTAATTCAAGTGAAGGTTACACATCTTGATCCACGCTTTGGTCCTTTCTGATACCCCCTTCAACTCATGGCTGTTGGTAACGTAGCTGTAACACCAAAACCATCCAGCTTCCCTTAACAAACATGAACCTTTGGGCTAATGGGAGCGTAACTGGGGCCATGCCACCACGTTAATATCAGTATGGATTGTTTCACCCTTAACCACTGTGAACAGTTTCCAATTCCATAAGAAGTCCCACCAAGTCGGAAACATGATGCTCCTGAGAGGGTTCTGAGCAAAGGGGAACAAATTCACTACATCGGGATTATAAATGCCACTTCTAAATTCTAAGCCATTTACTGCTGGAGTGGAAATGGCTGCTTCTGATTGCAAAAAGGTTGTATCTCACTCATAAAACTCTATATGGCCAGTCACTAGAGGGGGCCAGAAAGCCACCTTGTAACCAAAGGGGCTAGAAAATCAATGTTAAGGACAAGGACTTGACTCTTACTCTCTTGAGTAGTCCACTGAAATGAGTAAGGCAGGCTCCAGTGCCTTTGCTTACAATAGATGCCATTTACTCCATGTTTAATTCCATTTAAATGAATGGACATCTTCAAGAAGAGTACTAGGCCCATGAGTAAATGTGACACAATTTGGCCTTTAAATAGAACTACCCTTTGATGACCTTCCACAATAATAAAATTAAGTCTAGAAAGACCTCCAGGGTAAAATCAAACTGAATTTGTCAAAATGTGTCAGAAAGAACACAGTATGTAGCCAACCTAAGTTGGAAACATGTCTCCAAACAGGAAAAAGTTGGAGGTCATGGAGAAAACACAAGAATGACAGAAGCCAAGTGAAGTCCATGGCACTTTTGGAGGCATCTCATTGCTCCCTTAGGGTCCAAGAAATGTATTTTTTTTTTGTTTCCCAGTTGCACTGAAAAATGAAAAAATGAAAAGCTTCACAACCTAGCAAGAGACCATGCCACAGCCAGTACAAACACCTTAATACAACAACTCAAAGACTTGATAGGCCAAGCACGCAAAAGATGGGGGAGTGAACAACAGCACCAAGGGGAAGGGTGGCCATGCCAGGAAGAGCTGAACTTTTTGAAAGCCACATTAGCACTGATGGGAACTTGCCATGTGGATGCATTGCAGGATATTGCCAGTATCCAATTAAGTTCCGGTTGCAATGACAGCATCTTTTCTATTAACTCCATTGGGCATCCCATCAGCAGCCCTGACAGTGTCTTCATCTGCCCACACTCAATGGATCAGCATTGAACTTCTGCTTTTTGATTATTGAGTGTCCAGCTGTGGACTCTGCTGAAGAAGGATGACGCCTTAAACCAGGTCTCTTGGGAAGCTGATGCCAAATAAGCAATTTTCTCAGATCATTTTCTTTGCTGACCGCCACCAACAGCACGTACTCCAAGAAAATGGTGAACTGGAGGCCCACAAACCCACTGACTGAGCTCTCTTTGCATGCTGGTCATGTCACTAGGTGACTCCAGGAAGGAGTGACATTCTGGCTACATTAAAGTCTGAGAAAGCTTTTGCCATCAACTTTTAAGTTTTTCACCCTTTGACCCACAAAGACAAATGATATTCCTGGAGAACTTCTCAGGGCCTTCTGAAAGGCGACCAAGAAAGTCAAGTTTTCTATGAGAAGATACAAGTTTCTTATAAGGGGCTTCATGGACAATGTTTAAGAATTCACAAACTGAGAAACTGCTCTCTTTAAAGATATCTCTGAAATTGCCGTTGTAAAGATTTACCTTGTGCTAGGAAGGAAAAGGCGCTCTGGTCAGCCCATCAGTTTAGCCCTCATTTGCATAATACCCATACTGCAAGGCTACGCCATCAAAAGCTCTGATTTAAGTTATGAAAAGCTGTCAGTGATGAGAAAAGTAGATGTGCTTTTCAACTCTCTTCAACTGTCGTTAAAAATGATTCATGATAAAGCCAAAGTCAAAGGAACTACATGATTAGAACCGAGACCCACCATAAATTAAAGACTTTTCTTTCTGTTCGTACCTCGTTGTGCTGTATCAGGTTACCAGAACAGAATAACCATATGAATCCAGAGACGGCCAAGTCTGATGACCGAAACTCAACTGCTACTTGCTTAAAAGGTAAGTGATATCTCAAGAAACACATGTTGGGTGCGTGGCTTAAAACAATGGATCCTTGTAGAAAATCATAAACCTTTCGCTGAAAAAAAAAGAAGTTACATTGTAAAATGACATTTACCATAAGCAGCAGAATGTCAGGGCACTGATACCGTGAGCAGCAATACTTCTCTAGGGCTGCTCAGCATAGGAAATGAGAAAAAAAAAAAAAAAGGCTGAGCATTTCAAGCATTGAAAGAGGATGAACAGAGAATGCTTTTTCTCCTAATTTCTTTCCCAAAGAGAAAATTAAGGAATACAGAAAGTGGGGAGGAGTAAAGAAGAAGGGAGGAGAGAGAGAGATATATTTGAAAAATGTCTTACTTTTTTCTTATAATCAGAAAACACAGAGGTTTTAGTTATAGCTTAGAAGATTATGTTTTTGGAGGGGAAAAAAAAAAGAAGAGAACCCAGAAAATCTGAGGCTTGAATGGAAACAAGGTTTGGAAAGCAAAACCTTCTCATAAATACAACTTTAGTAAGTAATAATAAATAATAACAGTGTTATAATCATGTTCCATTATGATAACTACATCACAGCCCTACGCTTATACAAATGCCAGCTGTATATCCACAACCATTAGGTATCTTTGGGTTACGTTAAATAGGTTTCATTTTTAGTTTAAGGTACATTATGCCCTGCCATATACAAAATCCTACAAGGCCTTTTAAGGAGAGAGATACAAAGGCACAACGAACAAGAAGAACTGAGACAGTTCAGATAAAAGAAGAAATCCCCTGTTTCTCTTGCCCGTACTAAAATTAAATGCAAACCTTAATTGTATGAAGTTCAGAACCATTCGTTTCAAGTATCCCCAGTTCTTTTTTCTACTTGAACTAGAAAAGGCAAAAAAACCATCCCCAACTATGCAGAAAAGATGATTTTGCTTTACATGTCTACGGAAGAGTCACAAGTTTTTCCTGAAAACCTCTTTGCGTAAAATCAATGCCACAAGTCTGTAAAGGTTGGTAAAGTCTGGACTAACATCCCAATTTCACAGAGACTAGATATGATACCCAGGGCACGTACCCGTACAGCAATTAATGGATTTTTCTCCTCTTACAGTGTGCCTGGGCTTTGGCCCTCAGGTTCTCATCTTTCTGAGGCTGGTACACACTCCTTCCTCACTGGGTGCAGAGGGCTAAGTGTTGCTGGTCCCTCTGCATTAGCCACCACCACTGAATCGCTGTTGCCATAGATACCGCTACAGTAACATTAGAGTTTCCACAAAGATGCTTCAGCAATTTACTCTGGTGATTAAACTGCAGCCATTTATTGCACAGAATAAATAACAGGGCAACGGTGAATTATGGGGCTTCGACTCCATCGATGGGTCCTGGTGACATCATAAACCACAAGAACCAAGCTCAAGTCATCAGAACTCCCGAGATGGAATTATAAGCTCCATCATTCAAACTGTGCTCTTTAAAGATATTTGATATAATATATGGAGCCAACAAAATGAAAGAAAGAGAGAGGCAGAGACAGACCGTCAGGCTCTCAGGCCAACCACGTACTCTCCTGGCCACCACGAGTCTGCAGCCGAGATTGGTAACAGCTGCCCCCGCGCTCGGGAGAGCAGACTGCCAGGCGTTCGGCACAGCCAGGTATACGTCTATTTTTTGGGGGGAGTGCTGCTCGAGATCAATGCTGCCCGTGGGACCACACGGCTCAGCATGAAAGCCAGGCTCTGAACCTTGCAGCCTGCCAGGAGAACCCGGATTCCCAACAAAGGTCTCTGGGAGCACTGGTGTTGCAAACTGTAAAGAGAAGAATAAACACGCATGAAGCACAGACTTCGTTTTCTTTGCTGGCTCCTCTTTGTTCTGTTGGACAGAGTGGGGTCACCTCTCTCCTACGCTCTGATGAAGCCCAGAGAGAGCAGACTCAGGTTTTAAAGAGTTAGAGCAATCTCACTTCTAAGCACTGAAGTATCCTAATGATGTTTGCCTCGTGGCTCTGCACCCCGATGGCATCAATGAAGGGTCTTTTTTTAGAACAGACCAAGACTATTTGCTGGCCAAGGTTTTTCTTTCCTCTTAGAAGGATACGGGGCAGGTTCTGAGCAAGCTGTAAACTGCTGACAGTGATTTAAATGAGCCCAGGCTCTGGCTCCAAGCCTACTGTGCTGGGATAGCATATACCTGCAGCTGATGACTGCGGAGTTTGAAAAACATTGATTGCTTTGTACATTCTGGCCCATTAGATGTTATTTAAAATACTGAAGTATCAGAGAACAGAACGATCTATAAGATTAGTGATAGCAGATGGATCTTCTCACTCGTAAAAGTTGTTTGTTTGACTTCAGTGCTTACCAAAAGTTGTATTTAGCAACTAGCAAATCTGAAGCTTTTTTTTCCCCCCTATTTTTCTGGGCGCTTGATGCAGCTAGCTTTTTGTTTCTTGGTGCATTTGATAACACGGAAGACGTAAACCAGTCATTGTGGGCTCACTTTTTTTCTTGAACAGCTCTTCAGATTACAATAAATAAATAAACCCTGCTGGGAAATCACAATAGAAATGCCAAAGCAGGGACAAATGAAAGGTGAGCTCTGCCACCTTCTCCATCTCGCCACCGTTTCTCCAACAAAACTTTAGGATCAGGGAAGTTAGACTCACTCTTGCTCTAGTGATGCCTCTTTAAATATATACTTAAGGGTAGCATTTTAAAAATCACTCATCATTGACCTAAAATGTGATGCTATTTGAGGTCAATGTTGTATTTTCCACTGGGGACAGTTTGACCAATGCTGAGTACTTTTAAAATTTCTGCCCATACATACGTATAGAGAGGGAAAGAGAGTCGACAATGATACATGTATCTTAATGTACCATACTAGACAGAGACAAAACCACATTTTTAATAGCTTTCTATATTGATTTCAGAACTATTTATCATGTGACTGCAATAGCACACATTTGCAGACTTTAAAAACTAAAGCTTAGCTTCAAAAATGCTCGGCTTCATAGAATCATAGAATGGTTTGGATTGGAAGGGACCTTAAAGACCATCCAGTTCCAAACCCCCTGCCCTGGGCAGGGACACCTCCCACTACACCAGGTTGCTCAAAGCCCCATCCAGCCAGGCCATGAATTGGCTTGATTCTAATCTGGCTTGATTCTAATCTCATTGTAAAATAATAACGTCTCCAATAAATATAATTATCCCTAAGTAAATGTCATCAGAAACAGATAATTTTGTCTTATTGTGCTCCTCTTTCCACCTTCTTCCACATGGGAAATCGTGGGGAGATACAATTCAGAACTGTTCATAACTGCTCCAGCGTAAATCTTTGGAGCTGCATGTGCTCAGATCTGAATTTACTCCTCTTGCTCTACGTTCCCCTTGTCCCTCTCTGTCACACACTCACTTTAGGTATTGTCCCTTCTGCTTGCCCTTCACCTTTCGTATTTGTCACAAAAAGAATGCACCAACTCAGAGGAGACAGATTATCATGAGCAACCTTCCCTTCTGCTGAAGGGTCCAAGGATGGTGAAAAACTTCTCTTATGGCACCCCCTCCATCAGAAAAAATGTCCCAGATAAGCTGTTTAAATTGATCTGAAGGGCAGGCTGCTAGTCTCTACTTTGCTATCTCTATTACGTTTATTTTTCAAAGGATGGGCCCTTTATTTGTATTGCCTTAGAGAACAGGTATGATTATGTAAAAAGCTACACAGCAGAAGAATGATGAATTGCTACAGTTAATTAGTAATTTACTAATTGCATATTCTAGCAACCACCCAGGATCTACACTCTACCATACTTAGAAACACCAGGTAATTTTGCTAATAGCATAAATGCAGGTAGGATTGCCAGCAGACATTTCCCCTTCACGGAAGGCAGAAGCGGCCACGTGTCTAAGGTGAGACTATTGCCCACACCATCACAGAGCACAGACTTTGGGGCCAAGGGACCAAAATTGCTCTAAGACAAGGCAAAAAGCAGAATCACAACCTTGGAGTTCAGGACAGCAGCCTTTGCCTTTTCAAGGATCTACTTGCAAGAATCAAATAGGGTACAGTCCTGGAAAAAAGAGCCATCTGTAAGAGCGGGTTGGTTTGTATAGATGACCTTCTCCAAGCTCAAGAATGGTCCATTCTGATAAGCAGGAAAACAAGCAAATGCAACAGAAGCGTGCATGGATTAACATGGAGCTCCTGACAAAACTCAAAGGTACAAAGGAGGAATACAAGAGGTAGAAGAAGAGTCAGGTTGACCCAGAAGGACTATAAAGACACTATTTGAACATGCTGGATTGAGTTAGTAAAGTCTATCTAAAGTTCAATATGGTGTTGGAAGTGAAGGGCATCAAGAAGGGCTTGTACAGGTACAACAGCAGCAAGAGGCAGGGGATGTGGTGAAAAAGGACATGGAAAAGGCCAAGTTATTCACCTCAGTGTCTTCTGGTAAGTCCTGAGCAACCCTATCTAGCTGACCCTGCTTTGAGCAGCACATTAGACTAGAAGATCTCCAGCAGTTCCTTCCAACCTCAAGGAAAAACATCACTTTAAAAGCACTGTGTTTTCTTCTGATGCTGAAGATATCATGCCTGAATAAAGGTGATGTTTCCATGGAGAAAGATGCAGGATTTGAGAGATCTGAATCACTTTTTCTTAGTTCCAGACAGAAGCAGATAAAAGCCAAGAATGGGTCTAATTAGGCACCAAAGGCAATCTTGAGCTGACTTGCCCACTGGGTGTAGGTTGTGTAAGTGCAACGCAAAAGGAAGCTGCAGGAACACACAAAATGTGACATACTCTATAAAACAGGGGGTCTATTGCTTCACGTGGCCAAATTTGCCTTAATCAGGTGCTGGCTCCATTTCACCTCTTGAACCCCAGCTCCCAGATTTGCAAGGCACACAGTGAACTTGACCAACAAAGCAAGCACAACAGAAGGGGAAAAGCACCAAACCTAAATTCCACCTTACCTGAGAGCACTCTTTCACTTTAGTTACTCAGCCCAGGTGACAAGATGCTTTCACCTGGCCAGAAAACAAAAGAACAGCAACAGAAAAATCCACTGCCAGTAGGAGGAAGTGGGAGCAATGTAAACTGCCTGTTGTTCTGTGCGTGCTTTTTTTCCTCCTTCTTTAATTTCAAATTGCAAAGACAGTGAAATGGAAAATGTGCCTCTAATTATTACCCCTCTGTGCTTCCTAAAAGCCTCTCTCCGAACTTTTAAGTCTCCTCAAGTTTCAGGTCCTCTTTTTCTCCCTCTCTCTTTCTCCTTTTCTCTCTCCCCCTTTTTTATTTAAACTAATCTAAAAAAGCTATAAAAAGCCTCTGACACTATAAATTCTCTTGTAAACCCTGGTTTTATAGGTTTAATTGCCTCATTTTACTGCCTTGCATGCTTTGTTCCTTCAGTATTTTAGAGAGCTGCCCCAGTATTTAGTACAAGCAGGCAACTTGGGGAAAGAGAGGCCATCTCAGAGCCTTCCACTAGGATTTGGATGTGGTCAGAGCTTTGGCATGGTTAGCACCCTACGGAGACCGAGCCTTGAAATGGCTCCACTCAGACTCATGTGGGAAGTTGACCTAGACAAAAATGGAGAAAAACCTCAGCACTGGGAAATTCAAGTGTCCCTTGACATGGGATAAAATCACGCTCACAAGCCTGGAGGGTATGAGAAAACCCACAAAGAATCTCTCACAGGGGAAGGGGCGCTGGGGAAGGTTCTTCTCAATATTCCTGTTGCATGAATAGTTTCTCCTCTGAGCATTGCCAAAGAATCCCAAAGATTGCTAAGAAAGTAGTGAGGGCACTCTTGTGCTAGGTGTTGTGCAAACAAGGACAAAACAGCAAGGTCCTGGCCCAGGGCTCTCCCTGTCTAAAAAACTACCCTCTTCAAAGAAGGGGAAGTGTGGCGAGTCTTGGTCCTTCAAAGGCCCTTGGTCACAATTTTGATCCCAAAGCCTTAACGCCCAAGCAATCAGCAAAATTCACTTTTGCTTCAAACATATAAATTTCCTAATTATGTCACTATCTGCTGACCAGGCTTCTACGGATCTTACCCAGCCACTGTGGCTGTCCTGTGCCCCACCCTGAGTGCAAAGAGGAAGACCAATGCATGGGGACTCACGTGGGGAGCTAACAGTAGCCTCTGTTTTTTCGTCAGGATTAGAATTGTCACATGCACTTGCAGAAACTGCCCACATCCACCATACATCTTTTTTTTTTTTCTCATTAAAGAACACAGACAGCTTGTTTCTGTGCAGTATTTCCTGTGCACACTCATCCTGCAGCAACACCATGGGAGGTTCTTCCACTGCCTTGAGCCTTGGGTCCAAGACCTTGATGCCTACCAATGTCAAACAGCACTGTCTACTATAGAGCTTTCAATGAAAGGGTAGGGCACTTTTCCCCTCCAACAGTGTTTCCAGAATTTTTCTTGAATTTTTCTCCTGAAAAACATGAGATGTCACCCTTGGTTTCATCTGAGTCTAGAGATTTCTTTCATTGATTATCATATCCAGGTGATCTATGAAGAGGACAGACTATGCAAACTTTATTCCCGAACTCCTTCCTTTACCAGTTCCAAGCATGGGAAACAGAAAATAGTTGAAAGAGGAGAGAAATAAA
>JAOQGH010000005.1:19457954-19486703 GCA_025769975.1 Gallinago jamesoni | reverse complement strand
ACTTTATTCCCGAACTCCTTCCTTTACCAGTTCCAAGCATGGGAAACAGAAAATAGTTGAAAGAGGAGAGAAATAAATGAAAGCCTAAAAGCTTTCAAACAATTTGGTTTTGGCTTAACTGAGGAAACGGTAAAGGCATCCAAATGTGGGTTTTACTGGCAAATTAAGGTTTTTACTTCTTCTCTATTTTCCTAAAGAAGCAAGGCTTGTGAATCATGTGTATGCATCTTGCACTACTTTTCGGTTTGTAGAAACTTCAGAAAATGTCAAGCATTCTTAACCAAATATGTCAGAGGGAAAGAAGTCTCAATATCATTAAGTGTCTGCAAGTTTCATAAATACAGGACAGCCAGTAAAGGAACAAGACACAAATTTGTTTCCTCACGCTTAATCCAAACCATAAGAAACTTAAATTTGTTTATGCTGTTCACCAAGTCACCATTCTCTGAAATGCTTTCCCAGCTCTGGTTACTGGGGAAAGGGACATACACATTGCATGAAGGACTGAATCTGCTTTTTGTAGTAATCGAGGTAAAAGAGTAACAACCCTTTCATATTTCCAGGCCACTTATAATTTTATAGATCTCTACTGTATCTCAGCTACCTCACAGACCGACGATCCCATGTCTATTTAATTGCTCTTCATAAATATGATGGTTTTGCCTCTCCTCTGGATTTCTTTTCTTAGCTGGCTCCCGTGAAGAAGAAACATTCCCTATTCATGGAAAGAAAACCTAAAAGTACGTGTTCACACACATGCTATTCCCTGTGAACAAGCAGATCCTGAAAAAATACACTGCTTGTTTTAGCCATTAAGCTGTTGGCAGCCGGGCAGGCACGAGGAACAACGATGGAAGCCTCCAAAGGGAAAGGAAGGGAAGAGGAGGGAGAGGCACTTAGAGGATCAAAATCTGGAGGAAAAGTATGTTAAAAACAAATGAACTGAAGAAAGGACTTGTTGTTGGTGAAGTGATCCTTCGTGCTGCCCTGCTATCTTGTAAAAGGAGTTTTATTTGCCTTTTTGTGGGAGTCCTGGGAGGAAACTATTAAAGGAACAGGCTTTAGGCAGTTTGTGGGGATGTGTATATAGGCATATGCGTCAGTGCGTGTGCGTGTGTTTGGGCGTGCACGACTCTGTGTTTTCTCCCTCCCTTTTACAAGGGCCAGTTGGGTCACAAGGTTAAAGCCAGGGGGGACTTATTTTGTGTTGTAAGAATTTTTACAAAGTGTAAAGGATCAAAGTAATTAGCTGAGGGTGAGAGCCCAGGACTGTCAGAGAAGTAATGCAGCCCCTGCCCAGAAGTCTTGATCGCAGCCAGCCAGGCTGAAACTCCAGATACTGGGAATAAGTTAACCACCGGCTCCGCACAGCACGGGGCGTGTTGCTAGATATGAAACTTGTCAGGAAGAAGAAAGACAAAATTTTGGATGGAGCAACTGGAAAATGTTCCAGAAATGTGGCCGAATGAAGCACAGGAGCTTTTAGGTGCGAACATTTTAAAGCCAGCTGTCTGCTGCTGTGAGAGCTGCCAAACCACGCTGGCACTCCTCGGGGAGCAGGTCATGGCTTCCTGCTTCCAGCTGGCCTGGAAAGATTATCCCAAAGTGAGTCAGGACTCTCAGTCCCTCAGTTCTGACTTTCGAGAAGGAAACAGGCACATGGGCTGATGAAGCATCAACATCAAAATAGTGGATGCCAGGGTCAAGTTAAGGCTACTTGCAAGTGTTAGACAAGCCCCTTAGTGCTGGACACCTTTATCTTCTGTGCTGGCTTTCCTGGCTGCCTCCTGCTCTTGGGATGCTCTCCTGATGCCATTCCAGTCCATCCAACAGCACTGCCACCAAAAGTGACCAAGCCACAGCAAGTCTCTCTAATATCTGAGCAAGAAAACAACTCCTATGACACTGTTGTCCTGGGCTTCCTCATCAAAATGTATAGACCAAGAAGCAGCCAAGTTACTCTCTTCCAGACCCTCCCAGGAAGGGCCTTTGCTTCTTTAAGCCCGCATCACCCATCTTGAGAAAGAACCTTTGATGACACAGATCTTCTGTCTATTCAAGTAGCTCTGGTTTTTATTCCTAGAACGACAGGGGTGTATGTGCACAGTATTCACTTCACAGCAAGAAAACCAATTGCTATTTACATTGCACAATCTATCTGGTGACCTATTGTTCCAGGTTCCCCCCCCCCCCCCTTTTTTTTTTTTCTCTGTTGTACAGACAAATAACCAATAATGGGAAACATATGCTTTATACAAGTTTTTAGGAGAAGTACAGGGATGGGATAAGATCTCTAGTCCAGAGACTGCCCTACCTATGTATGGCTGCCTCAGTCCCAGGGGTGGCTTCTATGTGTAAACCACCAAACTGCAAAGCACATAAACACAGACTACAGCGCTGGGGAGCCTCCAAGTCCCTGGAGTCATCCACATTTGTGACTGGCAGTAGTAACTGAGAAGAATGAGTTATGTCATGTCTTGGAAACAGAGACCAAGGTCTTTCAGATGGCCCCAGAACAACTTGCTGGACTCTCCATCTGGCCAGGCCACCAGACCCCTTACCTCCCCCAGACATGTTCAGCAAACAGGTAATTAGCTGTCGCTATTAGAATTCGAGAGGATAGAAAAGAATTACAGAGTGAGTAGGAACTCCAGCGACCTCCATATAACAGCTGGTAATAAGCTGTTTATCCTCTTTACCCGGAGCGCTGGGATGGCAGAAGGAGGTGGCATCTCTACACCTTATCTACAGCTGCTGTGCGAAAGAAAGATATTTACTCATGGAAAAGCTTCTTTTTTAAACTACTGCATTAGTTTTATTAAATGTTCGTAATCTACATTTCACCTTTCCTCCCCAAATTACGTTCCATCTTTGTGAGAGGAAAAAAAAAAAAGAGATGTCTAACCACAACTTTGGCTCCGAGCCGCCTTCTGTCTCCAGCCCCTGCGAGGATGAGTTAGTGCTTTGTAGATGTTATTGATCTCCAGGCACAGATTGTCTGGCTGCTCGGTCCTTGTGTCTCCTACCCTGTGCTGCTCCACCCACCCGAGATCTTCCTTCCCTTGGCGTCCCTCTACTTCTGAGTCTATTTGAGATGCAAAATGTAGAGCTGGCAGGTGTGGCTCCACGATGGCCCGCAGCCATCTATCACACAGTTCTCAATAAGCTAATAGCCCTAATGTGTGAAAATTGATTTCTGGGGTGAACGCAAAAGTCCCAGTGATTTACACTCTATTTCCAATTGATGAGGCTCAATTGATTTCAATGAGTACTAAAATATTTACCATATTGAAAGGCAGGGGGAGGGTGCGTGGTGCGGGGCTGGGAACGGGGTCATCACTCACAGAGAGGCACCTCAGCAGCAAACAGCTCCGTCAGGCTGGGGAAAGGCCCATCAGGAAATGAAGCAGTTGGTGTAACAGGAAAACTACCTGGTCAGCATTAAGTCGCAAGAAGAAGGAAAGCAGTGACAAAAAGGAAGGAAAAACTCATGTGCCATAAACACAGCCTTCCAGCTTTGGGGAAAGCAAAGATTCTTAGGACTGCCTTGTCTCGCAGAAATAACCCTGGGAAAGCACCTTTGATGCTGTGTCCTGCCAATGATGATCTGAACTTGAGCTGCCTTTGCCCTCTGACTCTTGTAGGCTCCAGGAGCTCCATGACAGCAAAGCTATGGTCAAGGTTAATGTGAAAATAAGGTCCAGTCAGCTTCCCAAATGCCTAACCACAACCACTCTCTGCTCTGAAAGTGAAAGCTCTCCAGACACAGCTTCCCATAAGACAGATGTTTGTGCTCCACGGTTCGCTGGTCAGGACACCCCAGGGGCAGCCACTGTGTAGGACAACACTTCCCAGTACCTCATCCCTGAGTGCCAGTCTCCACTCCCCAGTCACCCTAGCAAGGACAGTTCATTCAGGAGAAGGTGGAGAAGGGAATAGGAGGGGAATGAAAATTGAAGCACTCTCACAGTCTACAAGCTCCCTTGTTTGTATTTTCCTGAGCCCAAAGGAGGATGTATTACCCTTTTCCTCAGTCTCTCCTTCCACCTGAGAATGCTTGAACTGACAAACCAAGCTCTCAGCTCCCACTGATCTTCCCCAAGTCACCCTACCCTTCCCCCATTTATCAATCCTCCCTTTTCCTCCCCTGCCCTCACCTCTGCAGGGCAAAGTTCTCATTTACAAGATCAAAGGTTAGCTCTTGTCAAACCAAAAGCTTTGAAATACATCTCAGCAACTAATAATTTCCAAGTTGGGAGCTGCCCTCATATCTTTCTTTGTCACTCAAAAGAAATTAAGGCTAGAGACCATCAAGCATTTCACAGAAAATGCTGAAAAACAATCTTTTAGCAATGGAGTTAAGAAACAAAGTTCAGCTCCAGATCTAGGTATGAAACTACCAATAGTCATTAGGGAGTAACTATTCTAGGAGGCAAGGGACAGCCGTGCAAGGGGGGCTTCCTTCCTTCCACACACTTCCCCTCGAGACCTTATCATGGGGAAGTGGAGGTGCAGCCCCATCCCAGCCTCCATACCCCTGCCTGAGCTGGGGCTGCATCTGCACCTGAAAAATCTGAAATTTGAGCCCGTATTTCCAGGTCGGTGCCAGCGTGAAGAGCCAAGATCCCACGGTCTTCAAGTTTATCATGGCATGATCTATTCTGAGATCACCTCTTAGCACGTGGTGGTGTATTTCCTGCATAGCTTTGTCTTTTCTGAGTTTTTAAAGACATTGGCATAAGCAGAGTTTCTCCATTTCTTGCCATCCATCTGCTCATGCTGCTATTCACTCATAATGACAAAATACTCTGGGAACTATGAAACAGCAATAAATAAAGAAAATACATTCAGCTAAAAAGCCAATCCTGTATCTACGAGCTTCCCAACACAGCAATGTCAGGAGATGAGGAGCATGACATGCACCAAGCTTAACATATGGAGTGCCATGACATAGTCCCCTCCCAAACCTACCACATTAACCCACTTGTAGATGTAGGGATAGGTCCTCAGCTGATGGACCTCAAGACAACCTTGCTCAACCACCCAAATGAGAATCTGCTTTATAAACATTTGTTAAAACATTAAAGGGAAGAGCCAGATTATATGCCCTAGGACAATTCTTCAGCTAATGCAAAGCAAGAGAAGCCAATAAAGCTGCATCACTTAAGACCAGGTGACTCATAGAAACCTTAAACTTACTTCCAAAACCCCACAGCAAGCTCCCCACCTGCAGCTGCGAAGGAATTTACTGAGCGCTATTTACATTATTCACGTTTGTTATTCTGTTCTTCTTGGAAAGTGCAAAGGAAAACACCAGCTTTGCTTTACAGCAGTTTCGTTTTCCTGCCCCCATGTACTGTTCCACCTGAGAGCTCGGTGCTGGGGCTGAATGCTCAGAGCATCTCATTGCCAGACAGGTCTTTGTACTAATATGCAAACCAAGCCCTTTACTTTTTGACACACCAGATGGAAACAAATTCTCCCTTAGTTGTTGTCTTCTCATCCTGGCACTCTATGGCAGATCCTTCAGCAGAAAGAAGTTAATGCCCCAGCAAAAATACTTCCTGTTGCTAGAAAAATTGTCTTGCAAGCACGTTGGCCCTTCTCATTTCACTGCATTTGAAATGGCAGAAAAGGAGAAAAGAAGAGATATTAATGCTGTCACCAAGTGGGTTTTGGTCAATTACAGCAGTGACAATTCAGCACAACAGCTAATCTTCTCACTCGTCCCCTGATTTTTCAGTTCCCTGTTTTAGATAATTCCTTACTATTCTTCCTAGTATATTCAATTTAAATCACTCCTCCTATGCAAATTCAGGAGATAAGGATGTGTCAAAAAAGAAAAAAACAAATCCACAATAACACTCACAAGTCTAGTGGGCAAAATCAGGCCAATCCAGATTCCAAGGTTCCTTTTTCCTCTGCCACTGACCTACTCGATGGCATCTAATGGAATTTATTTCATCCGCCCCTGCTTTCTCTCACCTTTCTGAGAAGCTATAAACATGTTGCACTTGGAAAACTTAGTACAGTAAGCTCTCAGCAGCGCAAAGCAGCACTAATTGTTATTCACCTTCACAAAAAGATGATGTAGTGTTTAATCAGCAAATGTCCCCCAAGACATTTGAGCTCTCTAGGTGAAAAATGATATGCAAGTGCAAAGTGTTTTTAAAAAATACTGGAAATACATTTTATAAATAATAAAAGAGGAGAAACTTCCATTTTAGCCTATGTCTGTTCCTCTAGCCATCCCCATTCCCCTTTCTCCTGCTCACTCTGCATAGCTGTATAGAAAATCAGAATCCAATCTCAGCAAATCCTATTGACTGTCTCCTGTCACTCACCTGATTAAAGGTTCCACTTACATCCAAATGGTTAGAGCCATGACTCCGAGCCATTCATAAAACTCGTATTGAAGGATTAGCTTTCACAAACTTTGCCGTAATGATTATGCATTCTATTGATCAGTGGGGGAAACTATAAAAATTGACACCAGAATAAACTTTGAAGGACTGCTCTCGCTCAGCAGAACTAGGATCAATTGGAATCGACCAGGATGATAGGGAAGGGGGGGAAAATAACCTCTCTCCATTAGCTGGGTGTAATCCTGATTAGCTAAATGTTTAAGTTTTTTTTCCTATCTGTCTCTATTTGACTGCTGAAATCCGACAGCATCTCAGTGTGATGCAGATTATCAAACCTCCAGGTTAACTCCCTAAAATTCATTGGTCTATGTTCATTCCACCTTTGCTCCACAGCAAAGCCCTCATTCATGACCGCTTTGACGTTCCGATTTTCTTACCCTTGTTCCCCAGTTTAAAACAATCCAACACACCCCAGCAATTATTTTGTTCATGGAGAGAACACAAATTAGTCACTGATAAGAAAAAGGAAACAGCATGCTAATATGACATTCATTCCTAAGGCCAACCAGGAATTCTTTGGTTTTTATCCTTGGAATTCTTTTCCAAACCCTTTTTGGGACAGCACAGGTACACATTCAGACATCCAGCTCTGATTAGCATGCCCGAAACAGGGAACGACTGGAGAGAGATGTGCCTAAAATTCTGACTGCTTTTCTAAATATTCTACTGGTTTCAAAAAAAAGAAAAAAAATTATCTTCTGCCCATAAAACTTGCTTCTCTCAAATCCTTAGACCATCATGGCTACAACAGTAATGATGGCTTCATTGTGCTTAGACACGCAGCCTTCTATTGAGCAGAGTGTTTTCCAGCTTCTGGCCGGAATATACAAACGCGTATAAAACTGCCTTTCAGAGAGCAATCACAGGTTAGCTGAGGATACCCATTTCCAGTTCCTCATATTCTCTGTATTTTACTGACTAATCACAATCATTGAAATGTCATTTCAACATAGTCATCATCAGTTCATCCCACCCAAATGCTCAGCACTGCCATTTCACGGCACTGAAGTTGAAATAGCAGCTGTAAAGATTAGTGTGAGTATCTTCCTGATGCATTTTGGTTCCAGCTCATGCAGAGGGAGAACAGCAGGAGCTTCCTGTGAGATTTTACAACGAGAGCTGCATCCAGAACTTGGCTAACATCGCCGCATGAGTAGCTGTCCTAGTCCAAGGAGCATGGATAAGATCCAGTCTGGGGAAGCAGATGGTTTCAATCACAGAACGGACCTTATCTAGAGCCCAGCCTTCACAGCCATTGGAGTCCAGCTCAAGTTTACGTTATACTATATGATATTTTCCCAGACTCAGTTCCAGGTGGTCACCAAAATCTAGGTCTCCTTTTTACTATGGGATTACTCACAGAACGAGTGATCTGTTTGGTCTTGTTTACCAATCACACAAACTTATGCCAGACAGATGGAGTAGTCTGAGTAGACAGGTAATCAAAAAAGAGAACTGAAAATGAACTGATAAAAATGGCCAATTTGAAGAAGTAAGATTTTTCAATAAAATCAGATGGCTAAGGGAGAATTTCCCTTAAAACACTTCTAGGACTATAGAAATTAGTTAACTGTGTGCAACTGAGCAGGATGAATCTCAGCTCATTTTAGTAGTCAGCAAATGAGGTCTAGTCAAAATAATCCTCCAGGCTCTTTGCTGAGCCAATGGCACAGGCGTCTCCCTGAGATAATACAACCCCTCTGCCCTAGATACCTTTTGGGGGATGACCAGCATAGGTTGGACATCACCTCAGGGTAAGACGTACAATCATCTGCATGGACCCAAAAAGAAGCAAAAAGTGTGATAAAACAAACAGCCAAGTTCCTGTGAGGAACACAGACAACATTCAGAGGTAATTCTCAGATGTTTTCAAAGACATAGGCTTAACAAAAAACCAAAATGAAGTACTCAGTAAAAATGCAGTCTGCCCCAAAGATAAAGTGGGAAGTAAAGCTGATAACATGAAAAGGCAGGCTAATGTATCTTACAGTAAAACCATGAGTGGATTAGACTGATCAGAAGCTACAGCCAGACATATTTAAATTAGCAGTGAAATGCTCAGGAGTCGTGGTAATTAAGAGTTACAACAAACTGCTAGGAAATGTTGTGCATTGTCTAGTTTTGAAAGTTTGGAGACTTTTTGGAAGACATGTGAGGCCATCCACGACTAAATAGGTTCAAACGGACTGGCTTCCTTTGCAGAAGAGTTCAGACTATACAAATATTGAATCTATGAAGACGTTTACTGGAATAGAAAAGCCAAATAAGACAAGTTATCCTCTAATATATAAAAAACTTTATACAACACTTAAAAACCTGTAAGAACAAGAGCTATCACGAATAAGTATATTCATAGTCTTAACTGCACACAAGTTGCAAGTAAAGACCAAGTCATTGTCTTTTAATATACCCTTTGAATGTTATTTATTTAAATAAGTGCTGTCTAGTATTTGTTCTACTCCCAGAGTTTCTAACAGTTTCTAAAAGCTCTCAAAGTGATGAATTTAGACAATGTTCTCATTTAGATTTGAGGCCTGAAAGAATATATGGAAAATCATTAAGTTTTGCAGCAGACCAAAGAAACAAATCTATGGTTGAACTTAAAAAAATAATAATAAATGATGCTACTAACAGAAGTGATCCATAATGGATGCAAGTTGAGTAAAGATGACTTAATTGCTGATCTAGGAAAAATAAGAACAATAGCTGAAGTGTTCACTCCACAAAGCAAAGCAGACAGAAAGATATATAAGGATGATAAACTGATTTGGCAAAATTCATTCCAAATCTATACATGATCAATAAGCCCTTGTAGAAATTGTTGGAATATGAAGTTGCTGGCATTCGGTAAAAAGACATTAATAGACATCTAAGTGGTTAAAATCATTTATTAACAACGTAGTTTTAAAATATTATGACATGACTAAGCCGGTTGCATTGGAAGCAGTGCTCCACACTGGCACAAAGTATCTGTCAGACTTTTAAAGTAATTTCCACTAGTGCACCTTGTCTGAGCTGAAGACAGTCCTAGGGATGGCAAGAAAGCATGCTGACACAGCACACAGACGTCACCGCACCTGGGCACTGTCTCTGGCCTATTTATCAGTGAGAAACAAGAAGGAAATGCTCCAGGGCATGAGTTTCACAGGAAACCAGACAACATAGATGCAAAAGCCTTTCTAAAACTTAATGGTAGTTCTGCTTCTAGGTCTTTTGGGAACCTCAGGAGTCCTCCGAGGACTCCCTCAAACTTCGAAGCCCAAACATGTTTTCTGTTTCAAATTGTTCCTTGGCTATTCCTGGCTCACTGTACTTCAAACTACTGAAAAAACACCCATCCAATAAAGAGCTGAAATGGTGAATACTGAACTAAGCAGCAAACTAACACCTCCAGACTCTTACCAACACCACAGAATCGGTTTGACCAAGAATGAAAGTTGTTGGGGAACGATCACAAGGAGAGGCCACATTTAAGCTTTCAGGACATCAGCGGATAGTGGGGTGAATATTTATCTTTCTAAAGAGCAACAAGGAAAAAAAAGTACCTTCCCTTTGCAGTTGCCAGTGATAATGGATGCTGTGTGAGCTAAAAACCCAGCAGTTAAAAGCTACATTTATTATCACTCTATCTCACACCAGCAAATTTATGATCCCTTCCAGACCTAAAACATCAAAGCAGAGCAGGAGTCAGAGCCTTTTCAGACTGTTAGTTTTTTTCTTCTTCTTTTCACATAGATTGCTTTATTTATTTTTTAAAAGGAGGTGGGCATTAAAACCAAAATCTGACCTTTGATCCCCTGAGGCAACTCATTACTTACAAGGGCAAATAGGGAGCTGAAAGTTTTTCCTGCATGAAACCGTAAATAATTCTTACATACGTCCACAAATCACTCTAGGTTGGTAAAGTAAATAGTAATTGGTGGGTTTCTCCCTAGAGGCAGGTCTGAAGGGGGTTGTAGATTAGAGTTAGGGATTTTTTGCTTAAAAAAACTTTAAAAACCATGTTCCCCTCAGCCCAGCGCTCCAGATGCTCGGGTAATATGGGAAGTTTTGGAGGTATGTGCATGGTAGGGTTATGGGGAGGGGAAGGGTTTGCTGGTTTTTTATATTTAGTGATTTCTCATGTTGGAATTTAAGAGATTCACAACTTTAGGGCAAAGGGGAGTTTTAAAAAAATTGAATGCCATGTATAAACATGTATATGCATTTTCTGTGTATTATCAACAAGGCTTAAAGAAGGGACCTTCTTCACACCTCCTCCTGTAGCTCCACTGATAAGCTGGAAGAAGCAGCAGGCTATTGCCTCCTTGCCCCATTTTTAAAATGTGTTAAACATAATGCACACGCAGGACACGTTACCAACATTAGATAAATTTTACCCAAAACATCTGAAGTCTACCCAAGTTCAAATGCCTCTTCAACTAGCACCAAAGTTACTTTGTTCAGTAACAGTCATACACAAGTATCTAAATAAAAGGAAAATATTCATACTTGCTACTGGAAGAATACAGTTACTGTAGCAGACCATTAATATTATCAATGCTGGTTGAAATCATCCCATTCTGGACCAATCAGACCTGCCTGTCACCAGTAGAGGATTGCCCAGCAGTGCACCGTCACACCACAGTGATCTTCTCTGCTGGAAAATTATTTAAGAGCTTACTGAGAGCTTGCCAAAGAAAAGCCATCAAATGCAGATTAGTCCTGTGCAAAACACAGTAATCCCAGAAAAAGGGATGTGTAACTGTTACACTTTGCCGAGAAGGGTCAGAGTCAGGAGGATAGAGAGAAAATGGAGTAGGAAACTGGATGTTTATAAACGCAACTGACACATTTCTACATCCATGGACTGACTACAGCCAAACACGATTATTTGCAAGGAGAAAACTGGTCCCAAGCCTGGTTCTATTTCCAAGAAAAACAACAGGTCATAAATCTGTATTTAATAATTGAAACAAATGGCCTGAGTTTCAGCCAGGCTGAGTACAATGCATTGAAGAAACCTAAAGTATTGATTAAGACATGGGATTTTTCTACTTGGCCTCTGACTTCTTTGAAACCTTCAAAGTCCGGCGCTAAAGCCACAGGGAGTTTCATCTTCGACAAGATTATGTTTGAAATTTCTTATGTTTACCTTCCAGTCTCCCAGTCCCAAGATCTAAGGGCTGCCGCACTCCGCAGCACGTGCCAAAAGAACCGCCAAGAGCTCTGCTGAGGACCTGGAGACGTTACAGCAAAATGGGCAGGGGTTGCACTAACCTTCTTCAAACGCAGCCTCTTCCATTACATACTCTGTATCAGACATAATGGGTATAAAACTGCAGTAACTTGCACTACTGAAAATCAGAGTAGAGGGAACGCTTGGTGGTTTCCACCCCTCTGACCTACAGCTTTCCCCAAAAAGATTTACACACCGGGCCAAGCCATACATGAAGTTGGTCCTGAACTGCTGCAGTTTACATATAGAATTACTGAAGTAAAACAAACCAAGTATGGGTCTACTTTTAACAAACTAGGTTGAAAAATAGCATCCATTCAGAGTGTGCTTCACAAGGAGTTCAGTCATCACTCCTGAAATAATGGCAATCCAGGCCTTTATTATTTAAGCATGTAACAATAAAGTGATTTATTTTCAATCTCCCAGTGAATCAGGAAATTGTTGCTATTCCCAGACAGGGAACAGAGACAAAGGAAGATTAAACACCCAAATATCACACACTAGAAGCCTTTGGCAGAGTAGGAAACTGAACTCACCCCCTCCTTTCTGAAATGTAGCTCAGCTTCTTAAACATCAGCCCATCACTCCGGCCCTCACGTGATGCGCAGACACATACGCCTTCTGCAGGGCTCGAAAGCACCAAGGCAGCAGCCAGTAAAAGATTCCTGCTGGCCCAGACTCAGATCCTGTCTGGACTGAGGGAACAGGTTTCTGGTTTCAAAAGGAGCTGAGTTGAAGTTGCTTTCCATCAGTTGCAACCTTTTTAACAAAACAGAGATATTTTTCTCCAGCAAGTAAAGCCATAAATCAGGACATCTCCTGAGGTTCTTTTTTTTTTTTCACTCCCTTTTTTTTCCCTAGTTAGTGTGCCCTCCCTCCCCTTTCCATCCCTCCAGACTTACTTCATAAACATTAGCTTTCAAGCATCTCTTCCCCCAGAGGACATATCATAAACATCATGTTAAATATTTAGAACAGGAAACCACCTCACTTTTCTAGCTACATAAAAGCTATCTTGGGAGGGTGCATTTTCTGTTCTTATGTCTTTTATTTATTTATTTCCTAGTGCAGAGCATTTCAATAATCGGTACATTTGCCAGGGACAGTTGACAACAGTGTTAAAAAGCCCCCCTAACCCAGGGCAAAAGAAAATGCTCCCCGACACTTCAGGGACAGCCCCAAAGCATCCTGCTCCTTGGGGCACTTGTGCAAACCTTGGGCAGTCGCTGGGGTAACTACAGAGATCAGAAGAGGGACTCAAAAAATTAAGGCCACTTTGCATCTCAGCATCCACTTTAACACCCAACTTCCAGCCTGCTTACCTTAACTTTCCCCCGTGTCCCCAGGAACCACTAAGCTCACGTGCAGCAAAGATGTTTAATAATGGCCAAGCATTAAACACCACCACGTTCCCCTCGTGCTCAGCTGTAAACACCGGCGGTTCCCGGCTCAATTCAAAGCCAGCGGGAGTCAAAGGTAAACGGCACAAAAGCCTTTTAGACGACTCTCCCGTGGAACGCCCCATGCCCTCACCCTCTCTGGGTTTATTTATTCAGATCCGAAGCCAAGGGTCCAGTCCCAGTTTCAGGCTGTCCCTTCCTCATCTGCACCGCTCCTCTGTCCCTCTCCCATACACAGCAGCACCTCAGGACTCCGGCCACTTCAAATACTCTCTCAAAAACAATAACCCTCAAGCATTTACGGGGCTTTTTTCCCCATTCCTTCCCTCAGAAAGGCGGTGGCAGCAGCCTGGGCCTCTTCAGGCCCACACACACCCAGGACGTGTCCCTGCCCTGGGTGACAGGGCTACGGCCCTGACTCCACACTGGGGGCTGGCTGTGGTCAGGGGGAGACATTTGCTCAGCCACTGGCTGTGTAAAACTGCCATATTATTTTTTTTTTTCCCGAAGAAAAATGGGAGAGGGGCAACTGGGATCACACTGGCCTGATCTGCACGCTCGGCAGGACAGGGCCTCTGCCCCCCCGCCATGTCAGGGCCTGCAGCAGGGACCCTTCTGGGGCAGCGCTGCCCTGACACACACACTGACCAGCACTGGAGTACAGCTGAGATCTTACCCAAAGCTTCAGCTACCCCAATTCTTTACAATCCTAGGAGATTTCACAGAACTAGGCCAGAGAAGACGTATTTCTCCCATGTAGTGTGACCCTGTGGCCAGACCCACCACACCACCAGGATTTTCTTCAGTCTCCCTTCGAAAATTTCCACCCAGTACACTGGCTCCTCCAGCAGAAAATCCACGCTCAGAAAAACCTCCTCTTTTCACATCTAGTCACTGTTCCCAGCTATTCTTGCATCCCACTCTTCATTACTCTTCTGGCTATTCTGTGCGTATGCCCATCAACTGCTGGCTCTTACTCTATCCTGCTGCATACTGCTCAACTAAACTAAATCTACTGAACTCAAAACCTTTTCTCCATAAGTTGGTCTCTGTAGACCTTTAATATTAATTTACTTTCTTCTAAGCTTTCAAATTTTGATAAGAGGCTGCCCAAAATGGGATGCAATAGTCCAAGCAGCCATCTAACGCACCAAAGCCACGGAGAAAAGAAAGCAAAAAAATCAGTACTGTGGCCCACAAATTACCATTTTTCTTCCATAACACATTGCGAGGTCACAGTAATTCATTCTCCACCATCACCCTCTTCATCCCACCTGGCTGAAACTCAGTTCAGCTTCGGGGGAAGGCAGTGCAACAGTTTGGCAAACCGTAATGTCCTGCTTCAGTCCTATTTTGAAGATTTAAAAGGTGCAAAGGGCTTGATGTTGGCTTTTCAGATGTGGACAAATCTCTCCCATTGTACATAGGTGAATCAAATTTTCAATGATGCAAACCGAAAATCCTTGCCAAGCATGCATGCAAAAGAAAGAAAAACAAAGATCATAAAGATTTATAGATTGCTTTAAAACGCATTCACCCTAAACCATGAGCTGCTCCTAAAAGCACTACCAACCTGGCTGAAAAGTTGTATATACATGAAAGAGTCTTTCTGCTGGAACGAGTGTTTTACTGAAGATCAACAGAATTATCGAGCTAAAAACTTCAGGGTATTAGTTCAGTACCTCACAACAACAGTAAAATCAAAAGATTTATATGTTTAAAACTAAGAAGGTTATTTTAGGCTCTAAGGACATACAGGACCATAGTAGTCCACTTCTTTATGCTTGTGCATAACACATCCCACAGAATTATATTAGCTGGTTTCTGTGAGGTCCACAATTCTGGCTGCTTCAAAATATATCACTTCAAAAAGAGAAACCCAGTTGTGTAAAACCTCAGTTGTGTAGGGGTCTAGACCTCCATCCATACTTTAACCAGACTCTCCAAACTCCAAGCTGGCAAAACAGAGCTAAAAAAATCTCTTTACAAGAACAAATCCCCTTGCCACAGTCCTAGTGCTTCCTGCTTCTAGTTAGGCTAAAAACGAGAAGAAACGGCAGTCTCCACAGGATTAAAAGCATGTCAACTTCCACCAAGTCAGAAGTGGGATCATGAATAGAAGTGTGCGAAAATAAAATGAGCAAACATAAAAAAATAACAACAGATCATATTTTGTGATCATTTTGTTTCAGGCAGGAAGGCTGAGGCTGGTTCTAATTTGAATCTAACCAGTTGGCCAGGCCCTACCTTATATATTATCTTTGGAATGTGAGTCGTTTTGTTGGCTTAGTTATTTCTTCTTCTGTAACATGGCACTCCTGACTGCAGTGGTATGTGGGAGCTATTTTTATTGGGTAGTAGTGAAAGGAAGTGATGGATAGAGCTGGTTGGGAACATTTCAACAAAACATTTTTTCATTAGAATTTCCTAGTTGCTCAAATGTGAAGTTGTTCGCACTGAAATGGCTGGTTCCAGATAATTATTTTTTTCCTTGAAAACAACACCAGAAAAAAATTTTCAATATAGCCCATTCTAGAGTTTCTAAACAGAAAAGTTCAACTGCTTCAGCCAAAATAATTCCATTTTGAAACTAAAAGAGAAAAACTAAGTCAAAATGTTGATGGAGAAAGACCAGCCAGGCCTGAGGAAGGAGCCATCCAAAGTATGCAAAGCCAACTCTGTCCCCTGCATAAATATGCTCTTGATTTTTTTTCTCTTCAGATTTTAAGCTCTTAAAAAGTTTTCAAGACTTTGCTTTTCATCTCAATTCAGAACAGTAGCTCCCTTTTTCACAGCCTCTTCAAGAATTTCAGGAGCACCAAAACCTTCCATTTTCTTTTTATTTTTTTCAGCAGAACAAGCTGCACGCTGTATGAGCAAGGGCTTGGAAAGGCAGAATCCCTGAAATACTTCCTGGTCAGGGTCATCTCGGTGCTGCAGGATGCAGTCCCTACATGATGTGGTGCGGTCAAATGGAGATGGTAAACCACATGCTGGAAACCTCCCAGTCCCAGGTGCCCACAAAAGCCAAAAATTAAAAGGGTGTATCCTCAATGGATGACCAGCCACTCCTGAGACCCTGCCTTTCCCTGTGGGGTTTTCGTAACAGCTTTCAAAAGCACGGCCAGCTACATCTTAAGCAAAGCTGGCCAGTGATCTAGGAAACTCTTCAATTATAGATGAGCACCAATAAACAGCCAGTGATTTGCTGGAAATTATGAAGTATAAATAATTGAGAAGCAGGGAGCTGGCCCAGAGGTACCCTTCTCTCTTGCTGATTCGTCTTAATGCATTTCCTTGATGCAACTCCCCGCTGTGTACCTAACACTGTAGGGAGCAGCAGGATAATGGCCCTTGAAGAATATGCTGACCTGCTTGTACACAGTTATAAATACGTGAACATCCTCCAAACTGAAAGGTGCTACAAGGAAAGGGGGGTAACCCAGCAAGCTCAATTCTCATCCTACTTCCAGTATGGAAATCAGAAAATCTACCTGAGTTCGTAGGGGTTCTGCAGTCCCAGTAGACAATGGTGTGACACAGCTTGTGTTAAAGATCTTAAGTATGCATTTGCTGCTGCTTTTTCATGGCATCATTAAACAGGAGATTCGATCAGTGCAGTGCAGGAAGCTACCCTTGGACTGATGCTCAGAGCCATCCTGCCAGAGTTAACTTCAGAGATCCTGGTCTTCCAGCCTTGGTAGCCATGGTCCGCAATGGCTTTTCAAATGTATCAGTCAAAAAACAAGGAAAGCAGGCCCTTCCTGGGGCCACAACTCTTGGGCAGGGCATGAAAGAAACCCAAAAGGCTGAAACTCCAGCTCAGCAGGACCCAAAGACAACAGCACTGTGGAGAAGGTTCTTCCCAGGAGGACACAGCTTCAGCCAGAGCTTCTCCCCTAATGCAAAGGGAAAACAGAACAAAATTCACACCTTTGAGACATTTCTATGGAGTCTGTCAGATGAGAAAATTGTAGCAGAGAGGATCATTTCCTTCTGTGCTGCTGGGTCAGAGATAATGAAAAAAAGCCAAGTGGATATACAGCAAGGACCACAAAGCATACTCTTAAAGAAGGAAGAGCACCTCCCCATGCTCAACCAGATGTTAATCTAAGGGATTTTTCTTGTTAGTACCCATCAGTCAACAGCTGTCTCACATCTTTATGCTTATGCACTTTTAATCTGTTTAATAAAACTGTGGATGCTGTCACAAACCATATAAAATCTTTCATACAATAAAAAAATTGAAGTCTCACTGATAACTTGTAGCAATGGCTCCCATTCAGTAACAAACCACTGGGTCATAATCACATTTGCTTTCGTGAGCTTTAAACGTGTCACCATTAACTTGAGTGAAAAACCTTTCGGCTCTGGCACTGAAAAAGAAATGCCTGACATCTCAGGTGTAAAAAATCATAACAGGAAAGAAAGACGTTGGAAGACAGAAAAGGGAGTGCTTCATCAAGAGAAGTTTCTGGTGAGAATTTCAAAGCTCTGAAGGAAACTGGAAATTAAAGCACGGGATGAATCAGATGTAACTTAGATGTTTAAAACTGAGGTGTCTAATTCTGACCTAATTCCCTCGTATTTTCTTTATAGCCTTATGAAATGGGCAACTTATCTTACTGCAAAATAAACATCTAAGACCAGGCACACAAAGCCTGCTTCCACATTCTGGAAGCATCTGATTGTCCCCACTGACTGGAGGAAGCAACACTACAATGCGCAGACTTTGACTTCCAAGTTCTAGACAGGTAAAGGAAGGAGATCAAACAAACTGTCTAAACACTCTTAAGACGCTCTTGCAGTTCTACCAGGACAGGTCACTGTGAATGCTGTGCTGCTCCTCGGAGGTCCATAAAACTCAACCACTGGGAAAAAGAAGAAAAACAGAGAGAAGGAGAGAAGGAGATTAAAAACAAACCAAGAAAAAAAGGAAAACCAGAAAGCTAGTGAGAGAGAAGGCTGGGGATGTATGGCCCTAGATGCTCATGGCACCCGGCCCCAATTCTTCTTCACCAAGAAAAGCTCAGATGTTTGGGGATTTCTAGGGATTCCTTATGGCAGCAGAAATAGGCTTGCATGTCAGGAGACAGGATTTCAGATAAGGTATTTTACCTATTCTTCTAAAGGGCTTAGTTCGTACTGAATATTCCACTCATGCATGGCATAATATTCTCTTTTCTATGAAGATGATGACAATGATTTTAAAACATCTGTGTATGCACAGTTATAAACAGTGGTTTGGATCTCCTGGGAGGAAGATCACCTCCTCGCCCCAACTGCACAGCATGGAGCACACCAACATCTTGCCACACGATAAAGATGCACGACAGCTTACTGAATAAGTTCATGTAGGGGTATATTTAGCTCTTGGGCATAATCCTGGATTTCTGATTGAAGAAAACAGAGTATCTTCTGCCTCTGGCAGTTCCTCTGGCCCCCTCCTGCTGCTGCATAGCAGAAGGCAAAGATCTGCTGGAAAGAGGAGACTGGAAAAGGGATGGGGCGGCTGCAGGACCAACAGCATCCTCCTGGTCTAACGAGGTGGCTGCAGAGGGAACTTGGAGCTGGCAGCGTCTCCAAGGCCGGCATCAGGGCAGGATGGGCTGATGAAGTCTGAGTAGATGCCACAGCTCGTAGCTTTTAAGATCTAAGTAAACACCGCAAAGGGACATGAAAACAGGGCTCAGTATGCAGATTTTGCTCCATTACATTTTTGAGCTGTTTTTTCTCTTTTCACTCCCAGCTATGGAAGACGCCAAAGCTGTTAAATATCAAGCGTGTATAATGGGAATCCCATAAGCTGGGGGAATGGCCAGGATTCAAAGATATGTCCAGAGCAGAAAAAAAAAATTAGAAAGAAAAGAAAAATAAGAATGAGAGAAACAAGCACAGAGACATGGGTGGAGAAGGGGGAGGAGGGGGAGAGATCAGACCCACGACTTCTCATCAGCTATTCTGTTTTTCAGGTCACAGCTGAATGGCACCAGAATTATTTTTATTGTTGCTGCTGCTATTGTTATTAATTATAGCTCGGTCCTAAGAATCTATAAAGAACACGGGCTTTTTTATGCTCGATACTGCACGTGTGCATGCACGCTTTTGGCTAGAGATCTCCTCTGAGCTCTCTCTGGGCTCTGCAGGCTGTGCTTGGTGCCCAGCAGAACATGCTCCCAACCCAGCATCAAAGGAAGGGGTCCCTCAGGACCTCCCCCCTGCGCTCCTCAACCCCTCTTACAACACAGTTACCACTGGAGGAACCTTGGCCCTGAACTGCTGGATGTTGCACTGCTTGCTTTTAAAGACCATTTATTTCTGGACACAATACTGTGTCATTAACGCAAAAAGACGGAAAACACATTCCTACTTCAGGGTTTGGAGGTGACAGTGTCTTGTACGACAGGATGGAAGGCTGTATCTGAGGCTGGATGCCAAGGCAGGATGCAGTCATAACACAAGATGGGAGAGGAACCTTAAGTGCAGTGGTATTCTGATGGTGCTGAAGACTCCCTCAACCATCCTCTGACAACTCAGCCATGTTCCCCAGACTGGCTTGCAACCCCTTGTCACACAGGATTTCTCTTATTGCAGCCTCAAACCTCACAGCCTACATGCAAAGTATATATGTGATTGTCTCCTTCCTATGCTACTTGTATGTTTTCAGGGGACAGGCTGAAGTGGGAAATCCCACCTTTGCCCAAATCATTACAGGCCCAAGGATCAGGTATGAAGAACAGTGTAGTTGGGAGGAAGAAAGGCTCGTGCTGTGCTTGGGCTCCAGCAGCAGTGCCTGGAGGAGGCTGTCGAGAGCAAAGGTGCCAGTGAGATCACTCAACATTAGGAACAGTCTCACATTTTAACAGTCAAAAGCACTTGGACCACAGGGCTAATGAACACTCCTAGTAAAGAACCTCTCTTTGTGTTTGCTCCCATTCTGGAGACAGGTTCCTTGTTTCCACCTCAGCCTAGCACCACCAGCTGGGATCCTCAGCCAGGTAGTTCTGGTTACTGAAACCACACCTGAATATTGTCCAAAGACATTACGTTTTTTATTCTCCCTCCCTAGGTATTTAGGTAGCAGCTTACACAGGCCATGGAGAAGCACAGATTGCAGAAGGGAATCCTCTGGAAGAGGTGACAGAAGAACCAGACAAAAAGTTTACAGTAAAGAGTCATGAACTGAAGTTACAGTAGCTCATGTTACTTCAGTACAGATGAGGTGAACTTCGTAAGACGACACTAGCCTTGTGTTACTTTTAAGCATGTTACATAAACTAAGTATTATTTTCTCCATTTTAGAGATGGCAGAATTGAAGAACAAGGCCAAGTGCTTTATCCAAGACTACAGAAGTCTCAGGCAGAACCAGGACTCAAACCCTGATGCTACACGTGCTCATCCTATCAGCGCTAATCCCAAAGCAGACCCTTTAGAAGTCATTAACCTGCCTTCAAAAAATCACTATAGCTAAAATACACTATGAAATTTGGGTTTGAGAATGTTCATTCTTTCAAAAGCGGTTTCCCTGTAAACATGGCCTTATTTTAAGTAAACTTATTAGTTTAATTAGAAAAACCACAAATGAGCAAGCATAAAAAAAAACAACTAAAGGTTCTAAAAAAGAAATGAGCCCTTCCAGAGGTGCTTCCAGAAGCTGGCACTCCACTGCAGAGCACACATTCGCACATTCTGCATTTTGCAACCCTGCAACACAACCGGCAACGCTGTGGATGGATAACATGACCAGAAAGAAAAAGGAAAGGCTCTTCCCTTCTCATTCCAGTGGATTTGGCTTTGTGTAGGAAACATTGTGCAACAGGATAAGGGCAGGGGGAGAAAAAGCTATTTTTATTTCCTCAGCCACATATCGAAGCGAAACATCAGCAAATGCAACTTTGTTCAACTCTATCAATAGTCACAGGGAGCCTCCTCCCTCTCACCAGCGTTTCAATTTCTGCTGGTTTGCTTACTTTGCACAGGTAAATCTGAAGTAGAGTCGTTGCTGGATCCTGGACGAAGCTCTCTGACATCAGCACAGCTCTTATTAAACAAGCGACTGGTTTCACTCCATCAGTCAATGCCAGGTCTCAGCCCGAGAGCAGGACAGCAAAGCACACTGCGAAACCCCCTGGCTCCAGCCCCAATGCACCGGCCAAGTCCTGAGGGTCAGCACCAAGGCAAGCTTCTGGAAGCGGCTCACATCTTGCACAACAAAAAGGACAAGGAGGAATAAAAAAAAATTTCCCCTCATCGTGTCATCCCTTACAGTCTCAAATTCATAATGATTTAGGAAGTAAAGGAACACAAGATGCAGTTAAACATACCTAAAAACAGATGGACAAACGTATTTAGCAACTCGGTAAGAATTATTCCCTCCTCAAAAACCACCTCCTCTTTCCTTACCTTCTCAAAACCACTCCCCTCATCTCAGGCCAAAGTCCGCAAGGAGAAAAAGGGTATTTTCCTCCCTTCTTTTTCATGAACTACCTCATTTTGCTGCTTCAGACAAGCCATTATTCATCTTGAACCTGTCCATCCCTCCCACTGGGAGCTCTAGATGGATTTACCAGCTAATCCAGTTAGTAGCTCCTGCCAGCCATGGCATTCCAATATCCCCTGATACAAAGCTGGGGAAAACTGAGCGTGTGTGTGTGTGATAGAGGGTATGTGTATGCTTGTGTATGCATGTGCATATATGTGTGCTCAGGCCAGAAAGGGAGGCAGTAACCAAGAAATCACATTAACTCAACAGTCCCTTGCTACTCTCACAGCTGAACTAAACTTCCAGGCTGAGGAGTGGAGAAGCTCCAGCAGAAGCAGCTAAATAAAGGAAAATGATGCTAACAGCACATGCCCTCCACCAAACTCTCTGGTGCTGGTGTGAAGGCAACTGCCTAACAACCCCTGAGATCCTCAGAAGATATAAAACATGGGCAGCCACAGCAGAGCACCGTAGTTTTACCAGTAAGTATATTCAGTGACTGTCTTTGTTCACTCAGCCCCAATGCCCCTCAGTAGTTTCCTTCCCTTCCCCTGGGGTCAGGCATTGGGTTATGTTAAAAATAAATAAATATGTGGCAAAGATCAAAACTGCTGTTGCCACAACGGCCATAAGCAACTCAGGCAGCAATGTCCAATTCACAGGGAATAAAGTTACAACTGAAGTAAAAAGAAACAAGAAGAGTCTGATGCTGCCTGTATAATATTAATTATCCTGGTATTTTTTTCCTGTAGTGAACTGAGGTTAAAGCCATTGCCTCAGTCGTCACAGTGCAGCATTGGGGCCGTGCCTCCATAAAAGCATCTCTTTTCTAGGAAGACATTTCTCCTAGCTCTGCCTCCAGGTTCCTTTACCTTAATGGTAGGACAAGATTATTGGAGAGGCTGGGGGAGACAAGGTCAGTTTGAGTACTTGGAAGACCACCTCTAGAGCCTAAATACAGACACATGAAGAGGATGTGTGTGCTTATCTGTGAGAAAAACATGTGGAAATGCACCTCCTCGGTGAGCGTGGAGACACGGCGGAGCTGTTGCAAGCACGGGGCATCATTTCCAGAATGGCTTCAAATCAATGGGTCAACCCACCAGTTGCCGAGCCCCTGCTGCTCTGGGTTCATGGTTCTTTTATGGGGAGCTGCTGGAGCCCTACCGGGAAGGTACCACGGCAGAGAAGCACACTAAGTGGGAAATGAGCAAGTGTCACGAAACAAAATCAATAGCCTGGAGCCAAAGCTGTTTCTCTCCCTTTCCTGTCTCCGATGTGTGTTTGTGTGTGTGTGTGTGTGTGTGTGTGTATAACTCCAGGGCTCTTTACCTCCTCCATCCCCTCCTTTCCCCGCCACTGCAAATGCTGCAGAGCATGATAACGACAGCTGGTGTCCAAGCCACCAGACAAGCCCATCACTGCGATCAGAACAACCGCGAGAGATAGTAGCCTGCAGGCTCATCAAGCTGTCCCGACGCTGGCCAGCCTCATGCACGTGAAGATGCCAATCTCGCCTCTCTTCCATCCCTCCTCCTCCTCCTCTTTGGCAGCCCGGTCTCCTCACCCCCCTCCTGCTCTCCCCTTCTCACCCTCCCCCCTCGCCTCCATCCATGCCCAGCACCAGAGGAACGCCAGCCCGGGCCACATCCCAGCCGCTCTCTCTTAGCCTTTCTGATAGAAAATGCCCAGCAGGCTGAATCTTTCCTAGAAAAGCAAGGGGAGGTCGGAAGGCATATGGTTGCTGTCCTCTAAGCTCCGGGTGACAAGGTCTGTGATGCTGCATCCTTCCCAGGCAGAAAGGGGAAGAAGAAAAAAAAAAAGAAAAAAGAAAAAAAATAGAGAGAGAAAGAGAGAAAAAGATCGCCTGGTTGGGCTTTGGGAAATCACAAGCTGCTCCCCGCAGAGGGTGAACCTCTCTGACCCCGTGCCACACTGCTGGGCACGAATCACACCACACCGGTGCAGCAGAGGCTGGCCCTGTCTTCTAAGGAGAATGTAAAAATGTAGAAAGTCTGAAATATCTCAGTATTTTTTAACGCAGTCACGGTCCATCCTACCCTCTGGAGGGAACTAGCAGCTGGCTGCCTCTCCTCCCTGACCTAGAATCACAGGTTTTTAGGCACATTTGGTACTAAAGCTGGGCCTCAAAGAGAGGACAGAAAAATACTCCAGTATCTTTGCAATTCTACTGCCAGCGTTGGCAGATGTTTTGCTTGGCTCCACTCACAAGGTTACTGAAAATCCTGCTGGAAGCAGGAGTTACCCTGCTGTTCCCTGGGCCAGCTGGGCTGAATGCCCGGGCTCTTCTTTATGGTGAGTCCAGTGGGGTCCGGAGAATGAGCTCAGCACCGTGTGGGAAGGTGAAGGTGAAGGCTGGTACATGGGGATAAGAGCCACGTTCTTCTCAGAGACTCACTCTCCCACTGGACAACCAGATTCAGTGGCTGAAAAGCAGCAGGACAATGCTTCTTCCCCTTGCTCTATAGTCTGTGCAACATCCTCAGTCCAAGCCATCCATACTGTTGGCATGAAGGGAGATCTGCAATTCCAGGTTGCATTTTACCCCGAGGTGCAGGATAAGTTTAGGGTATTACACTGTAGGACTTTTACAGGGTTGTCTTTCAACAGCAGCATGTTCTCATAAAACACGGAATGGAACGACACCTATTTCCTCATTAAATGAGCACAAGGGCTCTTCTTTCATACAAATGATTTCTCTCAACATACGACTTTACTGATCTCTCTTCCTACACCAACATAAAGTTCCCTTCCAAACCATAGACCTCACCTTTAATAATCAATATTTCCTTTCCACTTGCTCAGCTTCCAAGGTCATATGTTGAACAGATTAATCACATTCTTAGAAATCTCTTCCTCTTCAGCTGATTCTAGCACTGACATTATGTGGGATTTAAAGCAAAAACATACTGAACAGGGCTTGCGTTTGTCTTCCCAATGGAATGTTAGGCCAAGAAAAAGAAACTGCTGTTTGTCCAGAGTAAAAGGGCAAATAAAATCATTTCCAGGCTCTTAAAGAAGCTATTACATACAGTAAAGTAGAAGAAAAATTACTTGATGACAGTGGCCTTTTAAAATTCTACAGAAGCAGAAGCAATAAGCAGTTAGCCAAAGGCTATCTATTTTCTGCTACTCTTACATGTGCTCGTAGCTCCTGCTTCAGCAAAGTCCATTCACAATCATGACACTGTATTCATAACACAGAACAATTATCTGTAATCCTACACGCCGTCATCTCCACTGATTCCATACAGTAGCTTTTAAAAATATTTATCTAAATGGGATTCTAGCGTGCCGTAACACTAGCCCACATTGGAATGCAGGGCGAACTAGAAGCAAAGTGAAACAGCAGAAGAGTTTGGAACCTTTTTGCTTTGTCTCTTCTTTTAAAGAAAAAATGTCTCTATTATCAAGATGATTTGTGTCTAAGAAGCCGAGAAATGGATTAGCTACAGCAAATGCCAGAGCGCAGCAGCAGCCCAAGGAAAGCCGTGGTTTAGCCATGGCACTAAACAAGATCTGCTACCCCCGGGCTCGAGCCGGTCTTCATACCTGAGCTGGGAATGCCCTGGTCTGGGCAGTGCTGATTCTAGTGGGAAAACCCAGGAGCTCGCCAACCATAACAGCCCAGATCCGTTCAGCCTCAGTCTAAGGTGGGCTTCAGATTCAAATTTTCCACCCTTGATATGGAACTGAAAGGGGTTCGTACCTGGGAAATGATCTGAATGGAGCCCACCCCACTGAAAATCTTCAGTGAGATCTTGCCCGTGAGATTCGAGGCTGTGACAGCCTGACGTGTCTCGAGGCCGCACTGGATTCCCATCATGGTTTGGCCTTAAATCTGAAGTTGAAACATCCAGCCCTATCACCCACTGCAGAGCGCTCCTCTACCGTCAACCACCGCTTCGCCTTCAACAGCGCCTTCACCCAAGGATCTGAGAGCACTCTACCAATCTTGGAGATAATAATTCCAATCATCCCCATTCTTGGAGGCAAGTAAAGCTTATTGCCCTTCTGTGGCAGACAGATACATTGCTCACAATGAGTTGACATGAGATGGAGAAGGTCAAACAGTAATGAAGTGGCAGTGGTTTGGAGGAGAAACCAGAAGCCCAGAAGCTCAGACCCCCATTTAATCTACTAGACTTTGCTATAACCAGTTTTTATGTTTCAGAAGGGAAAGCAGAAGAGTAACGACTGTGACTTGCCAAACGTCTAAACAGAAGTGGGGGGGAAAGAGTGGGCTAGGCTGTCTGACTACTGCAAAATGGTGAGCACTTCTGCATTCATTTCTTTTGCCATGTCACTAAGAATTACAATCTGCCTAAATGCCTAAGCACATTGAGAACATATAATAATAATTATAGTGTCAGAATTCCCTTGGAGATCTAAGCAGGATCTTGTTTCCTAAAGCAGCTCAGGGAGAAGAGATTGCAACTACAATTCGCCCATTCTTTCAAAAGCACTAAAAATTTGGATGTATTTTCAATTCCAGCTGAAGGGGCAGGCAGAAGCCACCTGCACAATGCTCCTGATAGTCATGACATGTTTGTGACACTACAGCGAGGGCGAGCGACGATAGATTCTGACATCGCTCCATAATAGAAACTTCTAAGATTTGTGTCCAGAGCTCTTGGAAAGATGAGCAAAACTCAAAAGTCTGGAATACCTGAGTATCTTTGACCAGTGCAGGTCGCTGCATCTTCCCTTATCTTGGCAAGCTGAAGGCTCGTTTCATGTCTAGAGTCTCCCAATCTGATGATTTCTCCATTTTGTGCCCTGCTAGAGAGTGAGTGCATCACTTTTCCAGGAATTTCAGCTCCCCTTACTTTCAGTGGGACACTCAAGCCCTCTCTCCCTCCATGAAGCATTTACCCCCTGGAGAACTGCTTCCTTGAAGGCCACCAAAAGAAGCCTTTGAGCCACGTACAGCGACTGGCTGCAAGTGTCTTATCTCCGTGTGTTTCCCAGGCCAGGAACGGGTTAAAGCCATCAGGCCAACAACAAAAGCAAAGATCCTGAACATCATTTCATGCAAATGACCTTTCAGTGGCTTCCTGTTCGTTCAGTGTGCTCTTGTCTGCCAGGGCCCTGGGGCCTTCAAATCCCGCGGCTAGATTTTAACTCATCTCCCCTTATCTGCTTGACTGACTGTCAGCCTAGCACATCTCCCTGCTTGTGATGAAGGCCTTAATTAGTGCTTGTCTGTTTACCCTTTTCCTATTGCCACCTCTCTTTTCCTCTCCCTCTCGCTATTCTTCTCCTTTCTCTCTCCCATCACCCCCGGGCTTGTTTGCTTAGCTGGGCATCTCTTGTTTACTCAGTAGGGAGGTTATAATATATGTAAATAAAGCCCAAACTCCATAAAAATCTATCACATAAAAGATAAAAAAATACCAACACAGAAACATATTTTCACATTCAGAGACATTGTTAAAAGCTGGCCTCTCTCTTTTCTGGAACAAAGAAAACCCTTTTGCTCTCTTGAAATTCAAAGGCAGTTAGGAAACTGAGTTGCTTTTATCCTTCTCTTTCTTCCTTTCTTTGGAGACTTTACTATCACAAAACACACAGACAGCCCATAGTGACCATGTAGCACCTGCCTGATTTAATATTTCTGGAGTAAACACTGCCTACTTTCCATCATCTCACACACACTGCCTCACCAAGGCTTCTTCTTTGAGAAGATATTTAAGAAGGCACAAGACATGATCAGCTTTCATGAAATGCAGGAATAAGGGAAGCAGGAGGACGAGGTAGGCTCCTCCTCCTTCAAACAAATAAGCTGGCTACCAATTTGCTGTCAATATTATTCAGAGAAACTGAAAGTTGCAGAGGAGAAAGAAGTATTAACAGACAGGCTGAGCATCCAGCTTCCCAGCTTTAGCTCTCGTTTGGTTTCTTGGAATCACGTGGTCATCAGAGGTCTGATCGATACACAACGAGGGTCTGCCACTTCTCAGACAAGAGCCCTGTGCTGAGACACACACTGGGAAATCACAAATGCCTTGAAGATGTTATTAAACAAGCCAAAACACAGCATGAGAGGATAAAGCCAATATCATGCAGCAGTTCACTGGCAGACTCAGAGACAGAGAGTGCACCTGCCCAACGCCAGGCTAGTTCGTAGCCATTTGACTTTACTCTCTTTACTGGCCTTGCTGTAAAATGACATGTTAAAACCCGTCAGCTTCCTACAGCTCTTCGTTAGGCAGACCCTGGAATGTTCTGTCCTCCCAGGGCGGCAATCCCAATCTTTGCCCCGTAGCCCAGGCTTCAGACATCTTCTCCCAGCTTTCTGATTCTTTGGCACAAGAAGGAGCTGTTTGAAGATCCAAGCCAAAGATGCCACGTCGACAGGATTGCTTACAGTGAGCTTTGTTATGTGCCTGCCAGCCTGATGGGCCTTTTACAAAATGTTCTGATGAAAACAAAATAAGCCAGTGCCCTTCTGCAGAGGGGAGAGTCACATACCAAGAACTGTTGATGCTGAGAACAGGGTGACTGCGCTTTACAGAGCCCTCCCCAATGATCAGGGGACTACCGTTTGCCCGGGTGGCCAGAGCTGCATCTTACGTGGAAGATGGGATGCGGTGTGCATTCCTCCGGTGACATCAGACAGCTGGGAAGCCTTAACTGCAGAGTCTCCTGACACATTCCTCCCTAATAAAAGCTGCTTCATACCCATAATATGGCTCATAAAATTCGCTTTGTAGCTAGACGTTTAGTGAAAATTCTGCAAATCTTACAGGACTTAAACTGCGAAAGCGCGTAGGTGTTATGATAGAAAGAGGACACTGGCTGGAACACACGATGCAGGCTGGAGTCCTGCTGCTGGGGTGCTTGCCAAAGGAGTTTCCAGACTTATCAAACATCACAGGAAATAGCAAAGTTCAGGGGCTGCCAAAGAGCAAAGGACAGAAGAGAGCAGTTCTCCCATTAGCAGGTAAAAGCCATTAGCTTTAAGGGGAGTAATGTGCTCAGACCATGAGAGAGACAGGGAAAAGGAGAACTGGATTGATAAAGGAAAGTGGGGAAGGAAATGCGATGAAAAGCGAGGAGAGGGAAAAATAGAAAAAAGAAATATCTCTCTGACAGAGAATTATCAGAATAAAATAATTCATATTTCTTCTCCCAAGTGACAGACGATAGGACAAGGGGCAATGGCTTCAAGTTACACCAGGGAAAGTTCAGGTTAGATA
>JAOQGH010000005.1:19364093-19457854 GCA_025769975.1 Gallinago jamesoni | reverse complement strand
GAAAATACACACACTCCGGTGATGTCTGGAATAGAGAGACAGATACAGAGGTTTGAGGCTGGGGAGAGACAGACAGACACTGCATAAACAGAGAAAGGAATGTGGTAATGCAGGGACAGATGGAGACAGGGCTGGCGAATGTCCGGGAGACATCACAGGCCTGGCCAAACATGTCCCGACCTACACAGCCGCTCAGCTCGGGGGGTGAGACACAGCCAGGCTGGCCCATCGGGTCTCAGGCAACGCGAGACCTCACTCCACTCACTGCCAACTCCACGCCAGAAGTACCCCCACTCCTTCTGGGACTTTCTTGGGATTAGGAGCCCCATAAGAGATTCAGTGCGATTCATAAAACAGAGTTAAAATATCAAGGAAAAGAAACAAAGAGCCAATAACGTTTCTTGCAACGGTTGCAAGTTAGTTCTTGGAGACCCGAGATTTTTACACCTACATCTGTAGGTGGATCCACTCCCAGCTACGAACAGTTTGTGAATCAGAGACCTAAGGTCATTTTTTAACTGAGTTGAGAGACATTTCAGGGTCAATTTGCACGTATTTGTAAAAGTTGAGATTTTAGGACTAGGCATTCATTGAGAGGGTGTGTATGCAGGCACACAATTAACTGCATTGCAGAAGACGATCAGGATTCCTAGTTGCCTGTTGGGGCCTGAGCTCTTAAGATCTCGGTTTGTCTTGATAATATCTTCTAAGACCTGCACATTGCAAGAGGTTGCGTCACTCGGTGGTTTTAACTACTGGTGACACAGCGGGTGAGAAACACCACACCTCAATCCCGGCACTCGCTGTGAACTGGGGCGGAAGCCGTTCGTGCTGAGAGGCTTTGCCTGCCACGGTGAAAGGGCTGGAGTCTCCTCACCCTAAAACCCACCTACACCAGGATCCACCGTGCTGAACCCACTGACGTCAAAGGAGAAGAGAGGCGATGAATCAGCCCTTCGCACGCTCCTTCTCGAGCGGGGGTCTCAGCGCACATCTGATCCTACAGGAGAACCTCAGCAGAGATGAAACCTCAGGCTCTGTTCTACAAACAGCGAGAACAGATCGGGGTGGCCTGAGAAAAGAGCAGAGAAAAAAGGGAGCAGAAAGGGCCTGTTCATTCCTCCTCTCTGCTCAGCTCCCTGGAGAGCAAAGGGAGCTGCCGCGGGATATCTGTGTGATCAGCAGATTCACACAGGAGTTCTTGTGACAGATTAATTATTGCCTGGGCACAAACTCTTGCCACGGGTCAGGGTAACCAGGAGCTGCAGGGCAGTCAATACAGACTGACTCCAAGAGCTGCTCTTACATCTTCCGCCTTCCAAAAAAATAAAAGTAAAATAGTCAATTGCAGATAAAATACAGCTTCAAACAAACCCAGACTGATACGGCTAATTAAGAATAGAATTAACAGACATGGGCATTTAGATTATAAAACAAGGCAGCAGTCCTGAAACCCACCATCCTGTCTCCTTGACAGATGATAAAATTGTTCTGTCTTTTATTGGGCATCTGCCAATAACTGCTACCTCTGAAGCAAACATCAATGGCTTTCTGACCACAAAGCCATTTTTAGTTACCAGGTACTGAAATATAGCCCAGGAACCTGTAATTTCCAAGATGACATGAAGCACTTAATTGTGCAGCTCAGCAGGGCTGCCGTCCCAGTCCTGCCTTCTCTTGTCTGCAAAATGTTGGCCGAAAATGAAGAATACCAACCAACCCCAAACCAAAACTTTTAGAAAATACAGCCTTGAATATTAGTTGGAAGAGCTAGAAAAAAAACTGAGTAAACCCCAGGGAGGATGTTTGTTTAAGCCGCACCTTGGATCTTTTATTCCTCCAGAGCTCTTGGATGCGATCCATTTAATCCATCCGTACTTCTTGATACCCAAGTGTCTCACCTTTATTACCTGAAGAGTTAAGCTGCAGCAGTAACCACTGCCAGCGTTAACTGCAAAAGAAGAAAGATGGAGTAAAAGAATATTTAGCTGCTCTGAAGTTTTCCTCTTCTCTTTGACTGCTTCCCTTGCTCCTCCAGTGACTTAAAAAATGCCTTTTAACCTCCTGATCAACCTCCTGCTTCTGAGAAGCTTAAGGAGTTTTGGAACATGGCATGGTGCGTCCTTCAAATGTAGTCCCATGGCTAAGAGGTGTTCCAGACAAAATGACAGCATTTCCATATTTACAACATCTCCATATACAGAAGGTGAAGTTTACTTAATATTGAGCCATATTAACAATGTTAGCACTAAATAAAGAGATGTTTCAATAATTTTGTCACTTTTTCTTCTAGAAACACTGATTTCTTCGGTATTTATGTTACCAATTCTCTATTTACATAGTATACCTAAGCCCTACTAAATAACTTCCTTCTTCTTTTTGTTTTCTTTTGCAGCTAACAGTGTTTATTCCTTCAGTACACAGCGCCGTCATCTCACCTACCTGTTAGAAATACAACTAACCACAACTGGGCCAGCACCACTGGACTAATTTAGAAAAATTCAAAACATATTTACACAGAAGCTCTCCTACACAAGACTAGATTAAACTGGGATGTTCATTGCTGCAGAAAACACTCTTACATCAGTTTCTGAAGCGTTTCTCACTGGCCACTCAGAAATCAAACTAACCAGTAGTGGTCTCTGGGGCCACCTCAACAGGTATTCCTGGTCTTTCGCTACCCCTCCAGACAAAAGAACCTTCCCTCAAATGCCATTTGGCAGCAAGCACAAGTTCTATAATAATAAAATTCAACCACTAAAAAAAAAAAAATAATTAGAAAAGAAATGCTCAGAATTCAACCCTTTAAAGCCTTGTATTAGCACTGCCTGGGCTGCGAGATAGACTTTTCAAAGGGAAAACGTTTCACAACTTCTTTGCCTTGTAAAGACCCGCTGTGAGCCATTGCACTGACTCAGCCGTCCCCAGCTGACGAAAAATACCAACTTTCCTATGCCCAATTCATGTTGGGTATAGAAATTATAGGGCAAATCAAAGAGGACAGGGTCATCACACAATGCACCACTCCGAACTTCTACAGAAGTCTGACATCCAAGGAACACTTCACAAACACCCATCAAATAAGCTTAGCAATACCCCTACGAAGTAGGAAAGCACCACCACCCAGTGTTCTCAGGGAGGAGGGAAATGGCACAACCTATAGAAACAAAAGATAGTGACAAAAAATGAGTCCATGCGTGGGCCAGGAATAAAACCAGTATCCACCAGTGCCCAATTCCATCACCTCCTATGCAGCGTCATGCTACAGATGACGTTCTAGCATTCATTAACCCCCTGGGCTTCCGCCCAACACCACTTAACGAAAGATAAATCTCATAACACGTAACATAATGACTCAAAATACGTACATAACAAAGGATAAAACTCATGTGTTATTGCTGGGATTAACTGAAATACAGCTGTTGAAGAGAGTGGTGGATCTAAACAAGCCCTGTGTTGCATTCTATACTGATCTTTCACTGCTCATCAAAGAGATGGCAACGTATAGACAGCTCTGGTTCTACCTATATTTTGTTTCTTTGACATGAACAGGATACAGTGGGAAGTCCCTCCCACTTCTCAAAGGGCCTCAAGATCCTTTGAGTCAATTCTGCTGTTACACAAACCCAAAGAGATGGATGTAGGGAGCTGTGAGCTACTTTCACCTGCATTCCTCGTTAGCAGGATGAAAGCTTTCCCATTAATACAATCTCTGAGACGCAGTCGACAGGGGCTGTATGTAGCCCACCCAACTTGTCCTGGGGCTGGGCAGGGAATGTCGACTAAGGTACAGAACCAAAAAAGGTTGGTGCTAAAACCAACCGTTTCATACATAATATTGTGTGGGTCCTTTTATTGTTCTAAAATGCACTGAAGGACACGACTGTGTCTCCACAGTTAAAACACCTTCAAAGCGCGCCTTGATTAGAACTGGTCTAGAAGCAGCTCGTGTAGGTATTTTTATAATCAAAGAAATAAACTCTGTGACTGCACTAAATCAGAACTGAGAATTCAGAATTACCCAAATCCAGCAATCCTGGGGGAACGACAGCTTGTTTGGTGGAGTTTAAAGGTTTCGTTTTGATATCAACAGTTATATTTTTAATAGATTTAATATTTACTTAATCATAAATAGGAATCACATAGGAACGAAATATGCACACCTCAGAATTAGAACTTTACCATGCCATAAAAAACTGGAATGGAATTATTATCAAAATATCAAGTTTCAACATTGTCAATGTTTACCATTTTGCAACTTGTAAAAATCAAGAATTTCCATTTTTCCTGCTGAAATATCTGAGACTGACTGCTCCCCAGAGCCTTCTGATTTCCACAGAAGTGCACATTCCGTAACAACTTGCTCCACCAGACTTTTTTTCTTCCTCAACACTTTTTACTTGGACAAATGTTTTTTTTTCCCACCTCCTCCTCTCCCTCACGTGGAAGCTGTTGCAGAGGCAGCCGGCAGTCAAGACACTGAGATTGTTTTGTTTCTTCTTTCATGCCAGCCTTGCTGATGCCATTACCTTGGCTTTGGAAGTGGAGGTTGGGATTCCAGCCAGCTGGCACCACTTCAGCAGCATTTTCCTTTCTGGGGCTTGGCGTACACCGCACCAAAAAGACATTCTCCTCGATAGGTTGCAACACTTTGTGGGAAAATCAAATTACCTGATAACGCCACTTTCAACTTCACAATGGCTCACACTAGAAAATTAATTAAATATTTTCTTCCTGCCACACGGGATCAAGAATCACAAACTGTCTGCTTTCCTTCTGGTTTCCAGGTTTGGTTGGGGATGGAGGGAAGGTTTGTTTTTTAATTATTACTTTTTTCTTTTTTGTAAAGTAACAGAACCAAAACAACAACAATAAAAGTCAATGCGCCAACAACAGAATAATCCCTGTGCTCATTTCAGCCCTCTCTGATGAGGTCCCAGCAGGAATTACTCTGCTGACTTTGATACAGTGGTGAATTTTAGTCTACATGGAGGGGTGCTCCTGTCCCCAGGATTGTTTCTCTCTTTATGAAATCCTACAGCTCTGTGACTTGCCCTGTTACCAGGATTATTGCTGCTGCTGCTGCTTTGAACTTCCTTGAGCACAAGCCACTACAGTTCTCTTCTGCAGACACCTGCCAAGACAGAAGCTCCAGAGGAAGAGGCGATGGATGGAGACATGGAGCCTGTTTCCATGTAGAGATACATTACACCGCGTCTTTGGCACAAGCCCCAGTTAAACATGCTTTTATTTTTCCGCACCTAACATCATTTCAAAATCAGATGGCTTAAAACAGCGACTGGAGAACAACCCTCAGACAGCACAAAGATGGGGATGCTCCCTGCAGAGGATCCGTGCTCCGCAGGTGGGAATCCGTTTGGTGTTAGGCTCTTCTGGGTTTCACGTTGCCTCTACTGCCTCTGTTCTGCTCAGGCTGGGCTCCAGGCAGAGGTAACAGAAGAGGAGGAAAAGCTGTGACGAGGGAGTATCAGTGGCAGAAGCGGTACCAGGAATTTTGCTCTGCTGGGCGTGATGCACTCGAGCGCAGCTGACAGACGGAACCGCAGGAGACTCTCTGATGCTCTCTCCCACCACCGCGTTCCTCCCTAGAGCAGCAAGTGCCCTATATCTGCGGAGAGCCACGAGCCAGGGCTTTCTGAACACAATGCCAGGGTTAGTCAGGAGGAACAGCAACAAAAAAGCGTGACAACGAGAGCAGACTCAGAGAGGGCAAAATTAAACACACGCAGCCATTTACTGCACACATGGAAAAGCTCTGCCGATCTGGCACCGACAACCCAAAAAAAGCCAAGACTAGTGAAACCAGATGGTATAAACACGGGATCTCGTGCCTATCGCCACCAGCTTGCCAGGCTGAATACCACCAGCGTGACTAAAAGCTGCTGCTGTGGCTGTGACTAAAGTCACTGCTATCTCTTGGCTCCAGTGAAATCAAGCTGCTGCTGCCGCCGATTTCCAGCAAAGAGCTGGCCCGTGCGGTGTAAAACCCTGGATTGCAGCGCTGACCCCCTGTCTTTGCATGAAGGTCAACTGGAGAGCGGAACAAGAACTAGCTGTCCTCCCCAGAGCAACAATATGACATAAAGAAAAAGATGAATAAAGACAAAAAGGAAAAACGCCAGAGGAAAACCAGGAAGAGATCCCAGGTAAGAGGGCACAGCTGCCAACGGAGCAACGGCACACGGGCTGGAACTGTCAGATGTGCCCAAACCTACACGAACTGCCTTTTAATTCCCACAAAAAGGACTTCTACTCTACTATCCCGAGTGATTCTCTAAGCCACAAATTTACTGGAGAAATATTTAGTTGACTAGCAGCTATTGGAATACGAGACACAGAAAACATAAAGAAACTGTGTTTAGGAAGTCCATCAATAATAAAATCCATATAAATGTTTTTTACTTCATCCTGTCAGGATGTAGCCAGTGACTGTATTTAAGAATAAGTAAATAACTTCCCAAGTGCTTTTGCTGTAAATTAATCAAATTAAATGAGAATAATTTGGGGTTAACTGAATTGCCTTAAACACAGAATTTTTGATCCATGAAAACACAGCCGGGTCAGGGCAGATGCTCAGCACCTGACAGGATCTGGCATGAATTTACCTACTCCTTTACCTTGTTAAATCTGGTACTATGTTCATTTTAGGTTGTGCTCCCTTAAAACATGGGTTAAATAAGCAGCTGCAGAGTTAATCCTCTTGGCCCTTCACCTGTTATGGATGGATACACTGGTCTTTTAATCTTCTGGCCTGATACTATTCCCATAAGTAATTCCTAGGCTAGAGCTTTTCTCTAAGGAACTACTGTAGATACTAAATATCCAAATTCAACCAGGATATACATCCTACACAGAACCTTCCTGACCTAATTCTGATACAAAATAATCGAGATCCAAGTGCAGATATCAGGAACTGCTAATTCAATATTCATTTCCTACAAAGTTGCAACATTCTCAAATTAGATATTGCTGCTTCCATGTTTGTTGTCTAGAAGAATTCTAGATGGTAGCAATTAAAAGGGACATGAACTCAAATAAATTTAGAGATAAGTTCTTCGTAATATCATGTGATGCAAAACAGCTCTCATTACCTGTTTGAAGTCTGTCAGAGCAGACTAACCCCACCTGAGTCCGTTTCATACTCCAAGGAGATCAAGGACTATTCATCCTCCACCAGGATACCAGCATGAGTACCATGTACATCTCCAAACACATGCAGTTCCTAATCAATGCTTTTATTTAGGAGATCTGCTTGTCCAGGCCTCAAGAGTCTGTATTTTTCTCATCTTCTATCAAAAGGAGCACCCTAAGTGCCCAGTCTGGTGGCAACCACGAGTCATCATTACCTTCAACCTTCACTGTGAGGCCACCTCCTACCTACGGGGTAGGGTCTACAACACAGCAATATCATTCTAATTCCATGCAGGTTGTACTTCTCTGTGCCTAAACTGGCCACATCAAAGGTTCTGTGCCATTTGTGTCTACTAGGGCTTGTGCAGATGGACTGCACTGCCTTTTCTGAGAAGGTCTGAACTTCACCGCGTGACATGAACCCCAATGGTAGGGAGGTGCCAGACCACAAATTCATCCCAAGACTCAAGCGTTCCCTCAGCGCCGTGAGTCTAGGCCAAACACCGAGCAAAACCGCCCGCCGCCTCATTTAAATATTCAGTGAACACTGCAAAGATTAACATTTCCTCTCTTGAATATCTAAATATTTGCCCACAATCCCCCTGCTAATGAGCAAAGACAAGTGCTGGTAAGTGGCAAGCAGCATTAAGCCTAGAGTCAATCAAACGGGTACAACAGGCCCTTCAGCACCACCACAAGGCCCACGCGAGTTACATTCAAAGCTGGTGGCTTGCAAATGGCCCTCCTCTCCCGCTAACTCTCCCCCCGCCGACCATCCATCCGCACACATTCCTCCCTCTCCTTCCCTCTCCACCCCCTTTTCCGCTCCATAACCCACTCGGGGGCATAAAAAACTGGTACTGAGAAACCTGCCAACTGCTTTAGACTTTGGAACACAAGCTCCGCTCTTGTCAGCTCCGAGCCTTCCACACAATGGAAAACATTACACATTTCGCTAGCTAACGACCGCGCTGCTCATTTACATGTCGTAGGCAAATACTAACAAGGTCGCAGCCAGAAAAGTGCGGTCAGGAGCTGCTACTGCTCCTGGCAAGAGGTTAGTGCCTGGAAAAGGGCTGCACGGGAAGCTCTTTAAACACCTTGGAACATGTGCTAAGCTGCTGAAGTATGAGGTGTGGTGACAGCAAGGTGTTGAAACGGCGCTTTTAAAACCTGCCAGTCATCATTAACACATCTCCGCAGAGCATTGGCAGCCAAGTCAAAGCCAACACCTAGAGCATCTTCTTGAGGGGTGGGTGGGGAGAGCGGAAGAGGAAAGGGAGCAGGTGTGGGGAAGACAAAGGAGGAATCCAGGATCATGCAGAGGGGGGTTTCCCTCTTGCTCTCACGCTCGGAAATTTCCATCCTGGCTCCACAAAGAGGCCATGGGGTTATAACCCAGCTCTTCAAGAGCCCTGGTGTCCATTGGCTGGACAACCTGCAAGGAAAACCCTGGGAGTGTCCTCTGGGAGTTCCTCTGTCCTCATTGTCCTTGCTCCTGTGGGGACCAGGGGTCCCTGGTACTAGTGGGGTTTGTGGAGCACCTCCCACAAGGCCAGGAGCAGCACGCTTGGAACCTCCCATCCCAGTGGCACTCCCAGGTTATTTCTTTAGTGAGTAAGTTTCAGTGAGAGTCTGGAACTAGATTATTCAGGAGCCATTGCATGGCCAGTAAAGAGCTGGAAACTTGAACCAAGGCTACCAGCAAAAAATCCTTACCAACAGAGGGGCAGGCTCATCCAGTGCTGGCCGGGGGCATCGTCTCTTACGTGGCTGTAGACAGTATCTGCCCAGACAGAAAGGAGGTTCCACTTGGCACGTTCAGGCACCCCTTGCACACTCATCCCGATGACTCTGCTGCTGGTGGAGGAGGAAGAGGCCACAAGCATGGAAGAACCCAACCACGGCGGCCGGCTGGAGACCCAGGGCAACAGCCACCTCCAAATCTCCCATCCTATTACTCCTGTGCCCCCTGCAAAGACACACAATATACACATAATATACACTTGCTACTTCTTTGTTCAACACAATTCATCCAAATTTTTTAGTTCCCAATTTTTGGACAAAATTTTTATTACTATTTTGTTCCAGTGGCATGCACCCTAAGATTAGCTCCAACTTTCAAAAAAGTTCTTTCTGACTTTGTATACCCAGCTACTTTAGAGAAGACCCAAGTCATCAATACAGACAAAATCTTGGGCAAAACTGCAGCAGCCATGATCTTTTCCTCAGTATGAGGATTTTTTTTAAAAAAAAAAGTAGCCAGCACTATGAAGTAATTGGATAGGAAAGTTTATGTGAATTGAAAGAAAACAGCCCCAACTAAATATAATTCTATCTCTTAAGAGTCTAAAACTGTATCACGCATCAAAATCTTAAATATTTATTTGAAATTATGCACCCTACTTATTCCATATTCTAAATCTGTGCAACAGAGAGGCTGTAATTGTAATGGATTTAATAAAAGCTATCATATTCCATAATTCAGCAGGAAAGATTATGCATAGCCCCTAGATGCAACTAAGAATAGCTAAGTTTCTTCTTGTTGGTGATTGTTCTAAGAACTAAAAAATAATAATAAAAAAATTATACATCTCTATCCTGCTCCTTTTTCTCCCCAAAGTACTCAAGAACCACCATGTCCCACTGCCCTGCAGAATGCTCTGTTCCCCTCTCTTTTACGACCTTCAGAGCAGTTGTCTCGTTAACCCTTAACAAGCACAGCAATACTCAGTATTTAGCAATTTTTACCCCTAGGCTCCCAGGAGATTGCTGTAAGTCAGTGATAACCAGTGTTAGCCCAATTCTCCCCCCAAAATCACATCCTCTGGGCCTGTGTTGCCAGTTCATTTGCAGATTTCCCTCCTGACCCCAGAACTTTTGGGCCCAGGATCCAATCTCAGACAAATCTGAGAGGGGGGCAGAGGTTTGAGATGAGTTTCCCAAATGAAGACAAGGCAGTAATAACTCAGCAGCTTCCCTGTCACGAGCAGCAGCTGTGGGTCCCTACCCAAAAGCTCCAAACCACATGCTTTATGCCTTGCCCAGCACCAGCATGGATGGGGGGGACACACAGCAGGGACAGAGATGTCACGAGCTGTCTGAGTTGTCAGACACAAGATACAACTCCATGGGGAAACGAGGCTTCATTAAATGTGCTGCTCATGCAAAAAGTTATTTCTTTATTCATTTGCTTTCTTACACGCTTAGACTTAGTAACACTGAAGAACTAAAAGACAAAAAAAGCTAGATTTTTAAAGAGACACCATGGGGACCAGGCACCAAATTACCCTTAAAATAAGTCTAAGCCAAAGTGACTTGCTTAAATATACAGAGTAAATTACTGAATCACGTCTTTCAGCATCCAGATTTTTAGCAAATTCACTAAAACTTTTTTTGTTAATTCTTATCTTACCTGTGGATAATCATTACCGGAGAAGAAAGGTGAGAATAAAAATAATTAAAAATAAAATAAAAATAAAAACCCCTTCTTTAGAGCCAGGGAGCTGAAAACTGACATCCAACTTTCTCCTTCTCCTGCTGTCTCTCTTACACTTACATAGACACCTCGTAAAGAGGCTCCATCAGGTTGATGGATATATGCCACACCTGTTCCCAGCCCCCTTTAGGGAGGTTTTCCTCATTCATCTTCGAGGCAGGGACTGTCACTTGGTTGTACGTCTGTGGAGTCCTCAGCACAACGAGGCTGGGGCCTCTAGGCACTATCACGACGATAAATAATCATAATTCAGCAGAGGGATGCTTTCAAATCCCAAACTTACATTCTTCAGAGCTTCCCACCACACAAACACACACCCCCTACCCTTCTCTGTTTCTGAATGTGACCTCTGCTCTCCTTCGAGGCTGAAAACCTCTGTTCCTCCAGGGCTGGAGTTCGGCGGGGGATTCCCGGAAAAGCCCTCTTGGGCTCAGCCTATTCCTGTGAAGCCAGGTGGGATGGGAACGGCCATTAATCTGTTCACACCTTGTCAACGAGGGGCCTGATCTGAACACATCCTCCTTTAGCTTTAGGAAATTACCACGGATGATGGCAATGGAGGAGAAGCTGTGCAGAAGTGAAGAGACAGCAAGGAACGTCTTACACCTGAGCAGTTCAGTACGTAACGAATTAAAATACTGGGACGGGGCACGACTGAGAGGAGCCTCTCTCCACCCTGAGATTTTGGGCCACCCTAAGGATTTGCAGGGTGGTTATTAGTGAACAACCACCACCTTCTTTTTACCTCCAGAGAGAGCTGATAAACCCCAATGATGTTGACTATGCCCCCGTAAATAGGCAACTGGTGCTGTGTCTGCTTCAGCAGTGCCTTCGCTGCACCCTGCAAGTCCTCTCCTTTCTCCCCTTAATTCCAGCGTCGTTCTCCTTTTCTCCTCCCCTCCTCTGCTCTTTTCTCTCCGAGCTAAAACTGATGGCTTTACCACATGTTGGAAGGCAGCAAGAGGAAGTGGTGAAGTGACAAATGGGAACGTTCATGCTTTAATTTATTATGACAATCGTGCCCGGGTCCACAAAGTAAACTGAGTCAACAGAGAAGGACTTTGTGCCAAGTTATTTATCCACTTCTCTAACCGGGGGATCTTTTTTTTTTTTTCCCCCCAGCCAGCCATGAGACTGGTTAAACTCATCAACTTTATTGATGAGCAGAAGCAGCAGGGAATTTTCTCACAAAATACATTGTTGCTGAAAAACTTGGATTCATCCAAACCAAAACCTTTTTTTCTAGGAATGGTTTGGTGTCACTAAATTTCCAGACCCAAGGGAAAAGAAAAAAAAAAAAAAGATTGGGGGAAAAAAAATCTGAAATAATCAAAACATGCTGCTTGAACAGTCACTGAGGACATTTGCTTTTTGTTCAAATGAGCTTTCTGTGCAGTTTAATTAAATTTTGAAATGTTTCGTTTCAGATTTTTCTTTTTCTCAGCTTTTCATAGAGATGACAAAACAAAACATCTCAACCGAGCAAAACTTAACATTTTTTCCATTCAGTCTGTCAGCACATGATATTTTTCAGGCTTTTCACTTCAGTCTGGCACAAGACAATTTTCCAGCGTCTCCAAATTTCCCATCCAACCATATTCATGAAGGCATCCTATTAACCCCACTGAATGCCAGCCCAGCTACATGCAGCTCCCCAGTATGACTGGTGGATAAATTTCTCCAAAACCTCAATTGTTCCTCTTTGTAGGAAGGTGACAAGACCAAGCTGCTGCCCAACAAACCAGCAGCAGAACAAGGCACTCGTTCCTTTGTTCTCTGGCTTCTTGATCTCTCAAGTCATATGAACAGTCATTTCTGGTCAGCCCAGTGTCCCGTACCCAATGGTGATGGTCAATGTCTAGGAAAGGCTTGAAAAACAGGACAAGGACGCAGTATTTTTATTGCAGAGTGCTCTTCCAGCCTCCAATAATTGTCACTTCGGTTTTCAGAAGCAGAAGAGGTCCCTTGAGACTTAACTGCCCTCAAGAGACCTTTTTCCCAGGGAATTTATTTTTTCCCCACTTTTAACCCCCTGGCTTTTTTCTGATTACTACAGTATGAGCAATCTCACAGCATATAAGCAGCAGCACCACACACAGTGGAGATCGTGGAATTATATTCTCCTGGCACAGCCAAGTTCTCAGCTAAGTGCAGTATCTAGTTTTCAAACACTGCTTTTCACAGGAAAGGCAGAGAAGAGTGGATAAACCTCATAAGAGAGGAAAAGACATTCTGAGGAACCTTAGAAAACAAAGAGGGATTGAAAGAACTGCATTTCAGCAGCGCACATGGACTATGAGTGTGATGCCCTGCAGCCCTTCACTCCTGTCCTCGTGCTGCTCCGCAGGGCCCTGCACGATACCCCTTTAAAACATTTCCATGTCTTTCATACTGAACCACATTCCAACATCATGACACAACCTCCAAAGTACCATTTTAACAACCTACAGTCAAAACAAGCAAGCATTGTTTGCCATCCTGCTTGTACAAACACCCCTGCTATTGAGCTGGAGCGTACCCACATCCGGGAAGAGGACATCAGGACTCCCAGTCTATGTCACATCCAAGAGAGGAGAGTAGAGCTTTGATCCAACAAGTATATCCATCAACAGCACCAGCACGTGCCAATACAGACTAAAAGTCTTCAAATGATTTCTGTGCTCTCCCAATACTTTTTGTTCAGAGGTTATGAACGTTCTTGTTGTGAAGCCCTTCTGTGCTATATTGGAAGATGCTCTATTGCCCACCCCGCAGCACCGAGCAGGACCGACCCACAGAGACGAGGGTCATCAGTGGATTTTGTTTCTTGATTAAATCCTTTTTTTGGCTAATAAGCTTCAAATCATAATCAATTAACACCAAGAACATAGAGTGCTACATGCAATCTGCCCACAAACAGTCGCAGAGGGTAAACCCTCCGCAGCTTCAGCCCAAGGAACTACAGAGAAGCTTTTACATCAATGGCTTCGCTGTGCATGCAGAAAATATACTACTGGTATTAAGGCCATGTTGTTTCTGTCCATGTGGAGATCCCCCTCACTGCTCCTGCTTCCTAGGCCGAAGTAAAGCAAAACCAAGTTCCAGGGAAGACCTACATGGTCCTTCCACGTACACATCTCCATTATCTTATCTCTAATGGGAGGGGAACAGTTTGCATTTGTTGAAGGTTTTGTTTGAGACAGGCTGCACAATCAGGCAAATGCCACTCAGACCATATTTCCAAACTTTTCTTCAGATCTGTGAGAGCTAGAAATCTGCCAGTGTCTGTGAGGAGGGAAGGAAAATGAAAATTGAAATGTTGTTCTGAGATTAGAGGTCAGATGTCTTCCATTTGCTGTTGGGTTGCTACAACCAAGCCAGTGAACTCCACTCCATTTTATCATAAATGGAGAGAACCTGGCATTTCCAGACCATACTTCATCTGACCTGTTTTGGATGGCTCCGTTAAGATCAAATGCCTCAGAAACGGCTTTTTTCACCTTTGCCATGAAGTCAGCCCAGATGAAGACACCAACACTGCTGCTGTCCAAACCTGGACAGTTAAACCCAGCTTGGTGCTGAGGGTCTCACACTGTGACGATGCTCCAGGCTGGGCAGCCACCAACTCCTTCTCAGCGTCCTCACATAACCCCAGCACACCATCCTCACAAACAGTCCAGGTTAGTACAGCCCTAAGAAAACATTTGTCTTTCACTATGTTTCTGCAGAACACCTGGGCCTTATCTATTTTATGAATTTTTGTGATATAAACGTTTGACCTATTAGGGATTAAGATGAGGTGGAAGAGGGAGGCAGATTGTACAGCAACTAACTAGTAAGAGCAGCAAGAGCCACCCTGGTGGACCAGGTAGACCCTGGGTCCGATCACAAGGACAACTCCTTTATTCCTAAATATGGCCCTCTCTCAGTCTCCTTTTACCATTTGTGTAACCTACTGTCCTCTGGAGGACGTGCTGGACTTCACCCAGTCGATTCACCCGTTGCCCAACCTATTGACCCGTTTCTCTGGCACATGTGCAAAACGGCAAAGTTTACCTTTGGTACAACTTCTCTGAAGCCACAGCTCATGTGGTGAAAAAGGAAACGACTGTAATAAGATTTGCCTCCCTCCAATAACACTAAAGAGTTATAGTTCGTAACTTCCAACTGAATTCATCGGACAGCCAAGCGTTTCTAATGAATTCCCCTAATGATCATGCCCTAATGTTTGACTTCATTATGTCACTTTTGCAATAGTTAAACTACAGAAGAATGTGTCTTTCTTTCAGTAAGGATCACTCAACGCTCGCCCTTCTCTTGAAGTGTACAAAAGTGTTGGCCCTGGGAAGCTCGCTCCTTCCCCAGCCCCTGCCAGAAGGAAGTGCCAAACAGAACAATATACCAGAGCTGGGAGCGGAGGAACTCCCAACTGGTCTTGCCCAAGCCTTTTCCTCAAAGGTTTCTTTACTTCAGATATCCTAAACAATGCCCTTCAGATAGCCCAGACAATGGCCCAGGAAACTTCACTACTCAAGTCTTCTGCCTTTCCATCAGGGATGGTGCAGAAATGCATTCCTGGCTGTTTCCAGCTTTAAAGTGCTGAGATCGGAAAGCTCCCAGGCACTTAAAGAGTTTCTGTAAAAAAAAAAAAAAAAATTAAAAAAAATAAAAAAAAAGACGATTGTTGGTTGTGAGAGACTCAGAATTAAAGATGCTCCTGACATTTTTTCCTGTGCATTACTCAGCCCAATCTGTTTAATGGGTCTTCATCAGTGATTGTGATTGCTGATTCGTGCTGGCGACATCATTCAATTGGACATGGCTTTGAAGCAGAAGAATAATTATTTCCCATCTTCCAAAAGACCATTTAATTCACGCTCCCCAATCTCTGGGAATAGATAACCCATAGCCCTTTTAGTTCATTAACTCTCTGGGGCTGTCATCAAAGGATTGTCAGCTGCTCAGGCAGAGGGTGCACGGTGAGGAATGTGCAGAAGGGAAAAGTGGCTGAGAGCCTGCAGTGTCCCTTTTACCCAGGGATTCAGCATGTGCATCTCCTACCACGAACCCTGCAACATCCAAACAGCTTCCCAGAAAGGAGAGGAAAACAGGGGGAGACACACATGACTTTTATTACCTCTCCCTCTTTCTTCCACCAGACCAGAATCAGTTCTGCGTAATCTAGCAGCTGCTGTGCTCAGGAAAACTCCATGCCAACACAGAGAGGCAAAGCAAAACCAGACATCAAGAAAGCCCTGGGGAAAGCGGTGGTGATGGGATCAGCAGAAGCAATAGCCCTGCTGGTGTTTGGGATTCAGCAGGATTGGCTCAGGAGGGATGACTCCACCACTGCTCCCAGGGAAATCCAGCATTGAGACAGGCCACGCCTAAGGCTATTCAAGCAGGATGGACCACAACACAGGAGGTATCTGAGCTGGACCATCTGCAGCAAACACAGAGGTCAAGTTAAGTAAAATCTGGCAGAAAATTAGTTTTTGATTTCCTCTCCTCTCCCACCACAAATATCAAGATGGTTTGAAAAAAGGAAGACAATAAATAAGTGAAAATCCTGCTTTAAGATAAGAGTAGAGGCTGGTTCTGGGAGAAGCCAAGAGCTCTGAACCCAGCTCTTACATAGTGTTTTTCAAGACTAGATTTAAAAGCACTCTGCAGAGGAGGTAAGTGCCATCATTCCTGCTTTTTGAACCCGGGGAACTGAAGCTCCAAGCGATGGGAGAGTGCACACACAAACACACCCAAGGCATAATGGCAGGCCAGGCATGGACAGCGTGTCCTGCACCCTCCTCCACGTTTGTCTCTTACCTCAGACACCTCCATCCCAGAATTAATTTCGAGCCTTGAGTGCACTTGGAGCTTTTTCTGCGAGATGGGAAATGTACAGACATTGCAGACAAAAAGCTCCACCTCTTTCGGATTATGAGTGGAAAGAATTTAGCTAAGAGACTTCAGTAAATCAGCCCGAAGCCTCCCTTCCTCGGTTTATATTATTTATCTCCCTATCCCCTTGACCACACTAAATTCTTAAAGGCATCTTGGCAGTATGCAAACACAGAGGGGGAGTTTATTGAAAGTACTAAACATGTTCTAATTGTTTTCTCCTGCACGACTCTGCTAAAACTCCCTCTGCCCTGAGCGGAAGCAGAGTTAGACCATTACTGAGGCACTTCAAACAATCCTGCCCGTGCTACATGGAAAGTGGGGAAGTTTAGCAACGTGAGGATCTCTCGAATTCCCATCTCCGCTTTGTGACCATTTTGCCACTCACACAAGCCTTTGTCTCAACTTCTCCAGCAACAGTAGAAGGACAACTACCTTGAGTCCCTAATCACAGGATACTGTGAGGTTCGCTTAAAAAGTCCTTATTAAAAAGCTTTGAAAATGATAAAGTGCTATATAAATATTCAGTTGGATTGCAATTAAATTTTTGGCATGTGGTTTACATGTAAGTGCAGAAGTACCATCAATAAAAGTCAATACATTCCTTTTTTCCCTTTCTCTCTCTCTCTTTCTTTGGCTTTCCTTAGCTATTCCCCAGATCTCTGTCAGCGTTCGCTGAATTTTCATAAGGGAAAAAATTACTTCCTAAAATGTTCAAAAGCTTTTCCTTGGTTTGTTATTAGAGCAATTATCTAGCATAACACAGTGAAATAGCACAAAGTATTCTAATGGGAAACAAATGTGCCAAAGAAGTGACCAAACTTGGAATCTTTATTGAAAAATGAGGGGAAAGCGATTAGTTGAAGAGGCAGCAACGGAAAGATTTTCCACCTGGCCTTGGGCAACAGATCAAACAGACCTCAAAAGGGTGCTATTTATAATTGTTGTCTGGCTGTCTATGGACCCCTGTCTGTCTGTCAGTCTGGGCTGTTTTCTCCCTCCGCCTCCTCTCTGCCACGTGTCCTGGCCGTGATTTGTTTACACAACGTGCTTTCAGTAGTGAGGGGATCCGTAAGCGCTTGAATCCACAGAGACGATGCTGGACTCTCACCCCTTTTCCTCCAGAACAGCTCCATGGGGTCCAGGGGAGTTACACCCGTGTAAGCAAGTAGAAATCTATGCCCCGGACACAAGAGGTTTCCTTTTGTCCCCCGCATCTGCTCAGCTTCTCGCAGAGTACAGAGGCTTTTGAACTGTTTGCATTGCTACAAAAGCAGATAGACACAGCACAATGAATCATAGATAACGTACAATATCTCCTCTGGTCATTCTTCTCCAGTAAAATCAGTCCAAAGTGGAGGCAAAACTGTTGCCAGATCAAGAAGGTCCAATTTCACCTCCACTGCGGTCCAGAATAAATAGCTATGCAATTCGTAGGTCAAAGGCCCATCAATCCCAGGGAGTTTGCTTTGGTGTAATTCAAGAAGCAATTACATTTCGCAAATATTGAGATGATTTATAAGAATATCCAGAAAAGGTTTTAGGACCTTTGGCACAACAAACAAAGGATGTGAAAGAATCACAATAGCAATTTCTCACTGCTCGCTAATGGTCATTTACCACTCTCCTTTGACTGTTTCACTTATTCCATTTAAATTGGGGAATAAAAAAACAACCCGTTGAGTATCTAAATCCTCATAGCTTAATCGAGGCCTTTGGAATGATAATCTTTTACAGCAACTGAGGAACTGCTTTTCCTGTAAAAGGTAATAAATGCCCCAGCACAAATACAAATGGACAAGCAACTGAAAAGAAGGTCCGAATCATTAGTTTGCAAACACCATCATGAGCTAAAATTCAGTCCCAGAAGCCATCCAGGAAATACAGGCGAGGAGAATGTTTCTATCTTAATAGAAAATGAGATTATTTAGCAATGGATCTGGGAACGTTGGCAGTGAGAACTACCTCTAGCAAGACACTTGGCCACGCTAAGAGATAGAGGCACATGAAACCCCACAAGCACACCACAGCTTCATTAACCAAAACAGGGACTTTTGAAGTTCAGACGTGAAAAATAAAGTCTGATTTTATCTCTGTTAGATTCCATTTGCCCAAAGATGTCCAAACCTCAAAAGGGGTCAGATGTTCAGTTCAGATAATCACACGAAGTTTGGGTGTGTAGTTGAAGCCTATCCAAATTATCCCAGGCTCTCGAGGATGAAGGATGGGAAACCTTGTGAGAAGAGTTAAGAGACACCAACAGAAGCTTTCTGGTACATTCTGCTTTCACTCTGGTCATAAATACTGCAAGAGCAGCCTTCGCTGTGGTATTTTAATGTTTCCAATCTCCAACTTCCCTCAGCTCTACTTAGAGCAATGCATTTCTAAGTGCCCTCACTCGTCAGGTACAATCCGGTGCCTTTGTTGGAGAGCACTGCAGAGCAGGAAGCACCTACCCCCTCACTAACCCTAACTCCTGCACAATCACAGCCACCCATCCCATAATGATAAAGCTGCAGATACACAGAAAAAAACCTCCATGGAGACAAGTGCTGGGTATATCATTCAGCCTCATCTTCTCTGCCTGGACAACTGAGCCAGATGAGGAGAATTTGGCCAGTTTTTCTCCTTTATCCTTGCAAGAAAGGGAATGAATTGCTGCTTACCTACACACATACATCCAGCGACTGGGAGGTCTACATCCAAAGCTCCCTCAACTGGGCTTTCCAGAACACCAGTGGGAGCGAGGCCACGCAAAATGGTCCACCAGCACTTTGAGAAACTGTACCAAACAGTCTGGCAAATGTGCTGGTGGTCAATGAGACAATGTGTGGGTTGACAGCAGCAGATGTTGTAAAAGGGATTTTGCATTCTTAACCAAAAGAAAATATTATATTCCCAAATCATAATCAAATTGCCATTAAAAATGATGCAGTTTTATTTAACATTTAACACAGAGAAAGAACAGGTTTACCTCATTAGTTCAGCTTTATATTTCAGTAGTGCTTGGGACACTAATTCAGGGGAGGACTCCTCCATGGTAGAGGAGTCCCTATGAGATTTATGACATCAACAGTCATTAGCTAGAAAAAAATGGAAGTGACTTGCCTGTTGTCACACAAGGCAACTCAGTGGAAAACCAAGAAAGCCCTTGTTCTACTTCCCATCTAGTGTTACCTCCACAGAAACAAGCTGCAAGACACCAAGATGGAAAGTATTTACTTCAACAAATCCATTATTATATGAAGCTCACCTGTAATAAACCTGCTCTGAATTTACTCTGGATACACCTTCTGAGGGTACATCCATGCCTACCCTGGGCATTCAAACAGTGCTGTTTAACCAAAGATGTCATCTTTCACATAGAATCAATCACAGAGTATCTCAAGTTGGAAGGGACCCATAAGTATCACCCAGTCCAGCTGACAGGTCTTTGCAGAACTACCCAAAACTGAATCACATGACTGAGAGCATCATCCAGACACTCCCTGAACTTGGCTTGGACAGGCTTGGTGCTGTGACCACTTCCCCGGGGAGCCTGTTCCAGTGACCGACCACCCTCTCAGTGAAGAATCTTTTCCTAATGTCCAATCTGAACTTCCCCTTGTGTAGCTTCATTCCATTTCCTCATGTCTTGTCACAGGAATGATGTTCTGCACATCTCACCATGAGGAGCAGGATAGCAAGACCAAAGTCTACCTTCACATATACAGTGAGCAAATGACCTGTGCATTGTAATTTGGGGACGAATGCAGCCCTCTGTACATTCTGTTGCCCATTTAAGTATTCAAAGAAAGACAAAAACCTGGAATCAATCTCTGACCTCACAAAATCACTCTCTGAATAATCTTGCTTCAGAAGAGACTCCTGGGTGAAGATTTCTGGAAAAGAACTATTCACAACCTTTCACAATCTTTCTTCAGCTACAGGCCAAGGCCTGTTTTTGTGAGTAACCTCCAACTTACTGACACACCTTAAGACCCGTCTCCTTTCCCCAAAACCAACCCAAATAGCCTCCAGCCTTGCACAATATTCTGGAGTATTTACACACTCATATCTCCGCTGAAGGGTGACAGCATAGACAGGGTTTTCCAGGAGACAATGGCTTCATTTTCTCTACTCCTGACAGTTCATAACGGGACATAATCTGTTGTGTGAAACACAATGAACATCAGCAGCGTAAACCCCGGTGGAAACCACAGATCTTGAACACATCCTCTGGATTCTTCATTCCAGTGGCAGGAAGCAGCTATGGCTGTGGAACTGGCTGAGATGCTCAGACTGTCTTAAGCAGCTTTCTGACCACGGTGTGTGTTCCACACCCCAAAAAAGTTTTTACAGTTTTTAGAATCACTTTGGAACAAATGAGAGGGCTCTCAGGGCAGGTGAGATGCTGTGAAACACCCCAACTAATGCCAGTGAGTCCTTCTGTATGTGAAATGGGCGCTTCCTGCTTTCCCGGTCATCTACTGCCATGTCAAAGCTTTTATATTTTAAGCCTTTCTCCTGATAGATCCACCTTTTAAACTCATGCAAGACCATCATGTCTATTTACCTGTGTGACCTCACACCAGAGCTGACCTCAGGTCTTCCTGGGTCTGCTACAGTGAGGAAATACTCCGTAAGAGCAATAAAGTACATTAAGACACTTCACTGGATGTCCAATAACCTGCCTTCAGGTCCAAGCTCCACCACAGGCTTGACGAGCACAGTTGGCTGAGCAACTCAGCTTCTGTTTTTCTTCAGCCTCCCCCTTTGCCTCCTGTCTATCGGGACTGCAAGCTCCGTAGGACAAGAAAAATGTTTCCCTGAATGTTTACTCAGCAGCCAGACCTCATCGTGGTCGGGGCTGATAGTTACCACCTCATGCAAAGAACCGTTATCTAACCAAGCTGTCTTCAACCTGCTCAGGACGGTGATTTACTACCTGCAAGGGAGGTTCTGGTAGAGTGAACAGATTCTGAACTGACTCCACACAGAGACCATTACCTCATTTGCTGGAGTCTGCCTAGATGAGGAGTGCAGACAGCAAACCCTAAGTAGCTAACTAACCAAATAAATAAAGGAGCAGTATTTCAGTCACCTGCAAATGCTTGTCTCCAAAGAAAATCTCCAGCTTCCTCTGCCATTTAGGGCCCTGAGAAGGAATAGCAAAGTCCAAGGAATGAATCGCGAGTTTGTGTCCAGTTTTCCACAATAGTAGCATATATAAACCTTATTACTGTTGATAAGAATGTGAGGAGCATAAGATGAATATTAAAAGCATCTATGTTTTAGAGTTATTAATTGTGGGGGTTTTGGTACGCTGAATAAATCTGGCAGCTTCTCTGCATGGGTCTCAAAAGACATCACAAACATTCATAAAACACACTCCTAGCACTTACATAGAGGAAAGTTTCATCTTTGTTTCCAGCATGTGTATTTAACTGAGAGTGTCACAGCACATGCATGGAAGTCAGGATTAAATTCAGGAGTCACCTCCCTGGTCTCAGCCAAATCAGAAGCAGGTAATAACTACCTAGTTATTAGCAGATCTGAACGTAGGAAACCTGGGAAACAATTAGCTCAGTTAATCTGACCTCCTGAAAAACTTCATGAGTAACTCTTGTAGAGTGTCTCCTACAGAAAAAGCCAGAAAGTTCCAACAATGAAATGTCAAGAAAAAAAAGAGACCTGTCACCCTACTGCCCCTAGCAGTAGGTCCACCTCTAGCCAGACCTTCCCATGGGACAAGCGCCAGCTCCTGCAGGCAGAACCAAGGCTATACTTTGCTCAGAAAAACTAACCAGGGAGGTAGGAGAAGAAAAGGACAATTTGCTGTCAACTGGGAGGAAAAACAGGAATAGGCTTCTACAATTCTTCCACACAAGGCCCAGCAGTTCCATGAGTTTGCCAGCATGCGCCCAGCATGCTCTCATCCCTCTTCCTCCTTTCCCTCTGAAGAGCTGCCACACAGATCCACTCACTGGTGGGGAGTAGTGTCTTCACACTGGGTTGCTAGAGGTTTTCCTCTCCTCCTTTCCACCATCATTTATTCAGCAGATAGGCTTCTAACAAGCAACACACAAACAGAAGGGGCCCTGGTAAGAGAGCAGTGAGACAAGGAGAGCAGCAGACCCACGGACACCACAGAGAGCTGCCTCCTGAACACTCCCTTCCAACCCTTTCAGCCACACTTCCATCGTAACTCCCAGCAGCAGCGATACATGCTATTTCCATCTTTGATGGAAATGAACCCTGCTGGGTTACATAAACATACAGAGCTCAAAAGATGTCACAAGTCTGACCTCTGCCTTTCCTTGCTGGATTTCTCAGTATACGACGCTGGCTGTCGAACAGAATAAATGAGGGGATGCACACAGAGCAGCATCAGTGAGAGCAAAGGAATTGTGGCCCAAAAAAAACCACAACAAAAGACTGTGGAAATGATCTAAAGATGTCACTTGGCAACCTTATGATTATTGTCTTGTTTTGTATGCAGGTTTTGAAAACATCATAATTGTTCACGTGTGCCATTTGAGATTAGAAGACCATTTGTGCAAGTATCAAAGGAGACAAAATCTTTTTCCACCCTTTCCAATAAGAGGGGCAACACCATCTTTCTACCGGGCGATGTCTCTTCTTGTGTAACTCCACTAAAACAATAGTTTTATCAGTGATGAATTGGGTCCATTGTTTTGGTGGGATTAATGCCAAAGCTGCAATAAATGTGCTGCTGTTCTAGCATCTCTGGTGTGAGCTGTAAGGTAAATAACCCTCCGACACGGTCTCCCTTTCAGACAAACATCTGGATTTCTACTGATTGCAACTTAGCTGCATAGACGATGAAGCATTATTGTTGCAAAAAGCATTAGAGGTTTCTGTAGCACTGGCCATATTCAAGTGACCTTCAGCAGAACCAATTTTAAAAGGTGGTTTTAGTGCACACATGAAAAAAACTGAGAGAGAGGCACCTCATCACTGCTACTTTCTACGCCACTTACTGGAGGGAGGTTCTGCTACATCAGCTACCAGACAGTTCTATAGGATTTAGTGGTGAATATAGTCCGTCCCTGGAGGGTTTTATAGTCCTGATACAAGGAAAAGAACAAAGGTTCACAAGTCTTGATGCCAGCAAAGCTACATAAAGAACTGATGAGCCAGTAGGAGGAATGCTGTACAGCTGCTTCGTGTGTATGATGGAAAGAGCCTTCTCCTGGAAGCTGAGCCCCATGGCCTGACTTAGAAGCTCAGTTCAGTTGTGCATCAGGGGAGTTTATTCCCCGTCAGCTGTTACAACCCACTGACAAGAGCAGCAAGGTCACTGCTCATTTTCAAATGCTGTGAGTTCTGTTCTAATTAGGATTGGACTGAGACCACCAACTCTCTTCACTCAAGTTACAGTTCAACATTCATTCATTTTTATCAGGAAACCCATCTAGTAACGAGCCAGCCATTGTGTTTTCACCTTCCGAGGGAGTTATTTTTGTTCATTCTTTATGGAGTAACACCAAGTCAAAGAATTCTCTTGAACTCATCACAGAATCATAGAATCTATTGGGTTGGAAGGGACCTTTAAAGGTCATCTAGTCCAACCCCCCTGAAGTAAGGAGGGACATCTTTAACTAGACCAGGTTGCTCAGAGCCTCATTATGCCTCACCTTGAATGACTCCAGGGATGGGGCCTCCACCACCTCTCTGGGCAACCTATTCCAATGTCTCATCACCCTCATTGTAAAGAACTTCTTCCCAAAATGTCTGACCCATGCTCAGACAGCAAACTTTACAAGAGAAATATGTTTTGTTTCAGCTTCTTTTTCTTCCTTATTTTGAGGTGTTTGCATAGAGGGCCAAGATTGAGGGCCTCCCATGTGCTAGAGAAAGCAGAACTGCGCTGCCAGTGCTGCTGCTGGCAGCTCTCCTCCCTAGGAATGACCCTGCCAATCCTGCCTGGTATTAATCCATGACTCCGAGCAATCTCTAGTGTCTGGACATTTAGCCTCCTCATTTTTCTCCCAAGACCCTGCTCTTTGGTTTCTATCTTTTCAGCAGTTAACAGTAAGGCTATTAGCACTATCCCCACACCCCTTTCAGTTGAGGACCTTCCAGATGTTGCTGACCAGAGAAGGACCTTCGGGGACTTGGGTCTAAACTTCCTGCTAGGGTGAGAAAGAGATAAAAGAACTGGCCTGGTTTGGGCTGCTCTAATTTGATTCCCAAAGAGGGAAATCCCTTTTCATTTAATGCATCCTTATCGCCCCGAGCAGTGCAGCTGTGCAGTGGAATTAACCTCAGGAGCATCCTGCATGGGACTGCCCATGGCTGTACTTTCCCACTGCTGCTCTCCCACCAATCACGGAAAGATGTGGCTTCTCCCCCTGACACCGCTCTGAGGTCACTATTGGTTCCAGCATGAAAAGGAAGCGAGTTGTCAGTACTGAAACACACACCATCTTAACTTATCACAATCACAGCATGTTGTTAAGTCTTCAGCAAGTGTTTTTCAGCTTCACACTGAAGTCGTGAAAGATGTCTTCAGACTTCTACAGTACTTCAGAGGGACTATGAAAGGGACTACTACATCTACCCATCGCTTGTCTGCTCATCTAAATGTTTCCAGGTTCTGCCTTTAAGACCTAAGCTGCTGCTAAAACAGCTCAAGTTCTTCTTTATGACTCAACATTTTAAAATACCGTGTAGGTCCATCGTGTCAGCAGCACACAGAACCCGATACTGTAAAAACAGCCTAGAGCAGATGTCATTAAAAACCAAAGAGATGGGTAACACACCAGGAGCAAATCCCACTCTTCTGGGTTTCACAAACATTATTCTTACCTGTGGGGTGCTTTGCTTTAGCATTTTGCTTCTTCCTTCACAGTTCAGTGATAACCCTGGTTCCCGTAGAGAAGCACTCTTCTCAGAACAGAAGCGTGTCACACCGTGGCTCTAGCAGGACAGAGGTTTTCTCTTTCTGACACGCTGAGTGGCAGCCACAGCTCCCAGACCCACAGTGGGCCACGCACAAGTGAAGGGAGAAGCATCTGGCTGCTCAGATTTGGAACATTTGGAAACCCCGGCTTAGCAGGATCAAGGGTGTTTGCGGAACCACATGACTTAGAGCACCACAGACAAGGAATGTAAGACGGTAGAAAGCAAAGTGAATTAACTGGCAATGTTTGGCTTAAATTATATTAATGCCACAATGTCGGCCTGATATTTAAAAATATAGACAGTGGTCTGTTTTGTTATTATGTCTTTGAGGGAAGCAGAGCAGGTAGGAACAATAATCGTAGCAGGGTCAAGAGTTGAGAATGCTGTAATTCTTTACAGTTCTGTGGTATAAGTGTAAGAAGCAACAACCCTGATGGACACCTGCCTGTGCTGGACACAGTGCAGAGAGATCACACTCCAAACAGGGGAACAGAGAAAAAGGGCAGAACATCAGAGAGGTCTCGGGACCAGTAACTCCTTACCCGTTGCACCATTCACCTGGTCCAGTGCCATTCCAGGGCGAAGGAACGAGAGCAGGACACACCTGGTTCTCTTCCCAGATGAACCTGTTTCACTCTTTTTGTCTCAATCAAAATACGCCCAGAGAGCCTTTCTGCTTTAACTGCATTTTTTGGGGAAGGGAAAACATGCAGAATATATTGTTTCCCGTACATTGCTGTGTTTTCCCCAGTTGGGGGGAGGGGGGAAATAATCCACCTTGTGAAAATAACACCTTGTTCCTGCACATATTGGCACTTGCGCTGCTTCCGTGTCATGTTTGCTCTGTCAAAACAAGTTTTCCTCGCCCCTCAGGGTCAACCCAGCTTTTGAAAACCAAGCTGTCGTCTCCAGGCATCATCACTAGCAGTAGCCAGATAACAGACTCCGAGTTCACATTCCAGAATGGTTATGACTAGTGATGAATGAGCCAGCTCAGAGACAGAAGGAATTTCCTACAGGTTACACTGACCTTCCAAGAAACATGTTTGTCTGACTTAGAAAAGGCGGCAAAGAGGACACATTAGGCCAGGGGGGGTGAAGGAAGAAGGGAGAAAACCCTAATTGCAACAGAGGAGATAAAATACAGCACAAATCGTTAACAACCAGTGGATCTGCATCTGCTCCCAGAATGCTGCAGGTACCTTACCAAAGGGTAAGTAAAATAGTAATACCTTAAAACAATGTAAGGAGAGTAATACTGTCCTGCCACTGTCAACAGAGGAAAACTGAGGTAAACGTAGCAGATTACAGGGTGATAAGTAAAAACCAAGATAAATGGTATGATGTTTTATGGCTAAATGTTTGGCCTAAAAAGTCACAAGCATCAGGACGACAAAACATCACGGTACCCGAGGCTCAATGTGCGCTCTGCACCCTCAGAACCCTGACTCTAGAGCTACACACAGACTCCCCTCCTGAGGTGGGAACCAGACTTTGGTGCACAGAGAAAGCCAGGACCTATTTGTCCAGAGAAGCTGTGGGTTCAAGGCCAGGTTGAATGGGTCTTTGAGCAACCTGGTGTGGTTGGAGGTGTCCCTGCCCAGGGCAGGGGGTTGGAACTCGATGATCTTTATAGTCCCTTCCAATCCAAACCATCCTATGATTCTATATCCATAGCTACATCTTTTCTGCTGCAATTGCAGGCTCAGTCCATCACTTGGTACCTTTGGTGCAGGTGAATGGACACAACAGGCCGAACACACAAGGAAATCTATTCCAAATGTTGCATTTCAAACAGTCTGCTCATACAGCGCTTGTTATGAGATTATAACTAATCCATCAATTGATAGCATCTACATTCCCAGGATTTCAGCTGCAGCTCTACACCGTTCAGCATATCTAATAAGCATTAATTCACCATTTATCACTAGCCCTTATAACCATTGCCTAAGTATGAAAAATTCAGCCTTCCTCCATTAGTCAGCCTAATACACATTCTGTGAGTCCCATCTCTGCCCTACTCTAGGTAGAGCCAGCGTTTGAAGCCTGATGTGAATTTTCCAGCTCCTGAAAGGTCCACAGAAGGCATTTTGCCATTTTCTGCAGAGCTCTGACGAGGTAGCCCCAAGAGAGAGAAGACTCTCTAAAAGATATCGCATTAAACTACAGACGCTGTTATAAACGTGGGACAAGATACTCAGTGGGTGTCAATCTGCATGGCTTCACTAATCCTACATCAGCTAACAGCCTGATCCCCCTCATTCATCAGCCCATTTATTTGAGACAACACTGATGCAGGAGGCACTGAAAAAAAAATGAAAAATTAACTTTAGGAATGGTGAGTTTATAATGTTTAGTACAGGCTGAGATTTTGCCAAATTAAATTTGCTTATTTAACTGAGAGAAATGGAGACTTCAGGAAACGTGACCCGCTCTAACCAGCTGCAGAAGTTGTAAGATTTTGAACTTTGCAGATATCTTTAAAACACAAGAGAAATTAGGAAGGAGAAAAATTAGGAAAAGATTTTCACTTAAAAATTGCATTTTCCCACCCTTTATGACTCAATAATTGTCACTCTTGTCTGAACCAGAAACACGCTGAGAAAAAAGCTTTGACTGTGCTATTTTAGGATTTCCTTCCACAGCAAAAAAGAGGGAGTGATAAAACCCCCTTGAACTTCAATAAACATCTCTGAGGGAAAGTTCAGATCTGCTCTTATTGTTGTCTGACCTGATGCCTATAATGACTAGTTTTAGTTTCATATTTAAAAAAAATAAAATTCTTGTTTTCAATCAAAAAAAGGCAACATTAGAAATAAACAGTTTGGTTGCCCTGAGAGAGGTTTGTCCCGCAGTGCAACACAGTACTTGGAACTCTTGAACTTCCTCCTGGAATGAACAACGGAAACCACTTTTAAAAATATGAATGTGCATTTAATGAATATATATTCATGGAAGTTCATTAATAACAGCGGTGATGTAGATTTGTGATCATTCTTCAGCTCTTTGCTGCAGACTGAAGCACAGGCGCTAAGCAAGGTACCTTCTTTCTGGGTGTTAATTGCCCTCCTTCCCCCCAGACTGGGCACCAGGGCACCTGCCCATGCTGGTCTTGCTCCAAAGAGATGCCAAACACTCTACTCTAGAGCGTGGCCATCTCGGCATCTCTCATTAGGTCCCCCACAGAGCCAGAGGAATGAATGTGTGGGCTGTGCTTGTGCTTATTCTCTCTTGTTGTCTCTCTAGTTTATGCTTCGTCACTTGCCATGGTCAACAAACATCCTCTGAAAGACCTTTGCTCACGAGTGAAATGCTCATTTCAAGTCTTGCTGAAGGAGGAATACACAGTTTGAGAAGCCTGAGCTTAGCCCCTGCTATAACTAGGAGGAAGCATCAGTTTTTGAAGGAGGTGAGATGTTTTGAACCTGAAGAAGCAAGAGCCCTGCGGGGACCCCCAAGTCGAGTCCCTGTGTGCTAGAAACACTAAATAAAGCCAGCTCTTAGTAATACTGAAAAAAGATCTAAAAAATGAAACTATAAAATCATGACCCAAAGTGAGAAAACGGGAAGGATGAAAGGCCAGGATGTTGTCCTTACCCCTAGAAGTCACACTGCGGCACAGCCCTCGGGTCAGCTATGTTAACATCAATTTTTCGAGTGCTGTAACTATTTCCACTCCTCTTAGCCCTCAAAGCTTCTCCCCCTCCCCACACACTACATCACATCATATGACTAATGAGTTTGACCCTTCTCCAACCCCTATCTGCAGTCTCTCATGGCTCCGTCACCGTTTGCTTCCTGCCTTTATTAAATCAGATGGGCTGTGTGTGCTCCGAGTCCCAGAGCCGGAGGAACCCAGAGAGACAGAGAAATAAGGGCCATCCTCCGCGAGCCTCCAGGGCTGTGTGCCTTCCATTTCCTCACTAGATTGCTTCATGGATCTGCCACTCCATCATTTTTTCCTCACTCTCATGATAAAAATCGCTACTTCCCCCTACTACGAGGAGAGAAACACAGGCCTCTCCGTAATGTCGTTCCACACTGCAGGACTGCATTATGGGGTTTTCAAGATATTTATTATTGCACTGCCTCACTTTAATAAGGGTGATTCCTTCAGCTTCTGTCCCTTTCCCCACTCTCCGTTTTTCTCTTCCTTTCTCTTTCATTTCCCTGCACTTTTCACCTTTTAATTCCTTCTCCCTGCCTAACCCGCTCTGATCATTTGACCCCCTCTTAACATCAGTTACCCATCTCTGAAAGGGAGATGATTACCAAATCTCTGGCCACTGGAGTATTTCTAACACTTTTACTGACTTTTGGGGACCTTCTTTACCTTTTATCTCACTGTTTTGGGATGGTTAGTTCACTCTGCTTTCTCACTCATTTTGGGCGGGACAAAGAAAGATTGGTAGAAAAATTCAAGCTAAACACTTCTTTTGGAAATTACTAGTTCTTTTCAGCAGAGATGGGTTAGTTTACCCCATTTCTCACATAAGCTTTGAGATCTGTTTGAGATTGGACAGGTTGGACCACTTGGACTTCTGCAGAAATGAGAACGTGAAGACATCTGGTCCTGATCCCCCAGGAAGCCCACCTCTTGAACTGCTAGTGAAGACTTTAAAAATCTGGGTATTTCATTTCTAATCTGAACAAAACCAAATGTAAAAAAGATCAACATGCTTCACAGAACCTGAGTTACTTCTTTCTGCACAGCTCCAACACAGGCAACCCCTAATAATACTGATGGAGATACAGCCCAAGACCATCCTGCACCTGAGGACAGCATTCACCTATTACCGGTCCTGACGATATCTGACAGACAAACATACATAAGTGAGAGATTTGTGTCACCCATTATAGTAAGTGGGACTTGAAAGTAGATCCTGGAATTGAATTCCACACTTTCTAGGGTGGCGGATGTATAAATACTGCATGTAAGATCAATAAATGATTACTAGCTCTGTTAACAAGTGGCTAATGTCTTGTTACAGACTTTTATAGAGTCCAGTTGGTCAATAGGTTGCATTTAACCATGACTTATGATCACCCGTATCACATAATAACCATGCCTGTAATATGCTTACACAGTCTATTCATCACGCATTAATCCTTTTAAATTTATTTATGAATATACTCTTACTCTAATGTTTCACCAAATGGAGTAATAATAACTGGCAAAAGAAAAAGAGCTCTGCTTTTTGCAGCCACGTTTCCCCCAGCCCAGGGAACAGATTTTGAATCAGAGGTTCAGTTCAAACCCACTCCTGGAGATTAGATCCCAAGCATTAGTCCAGGCTGAAAGTATTCAGAGACTCCCTGAATTCAGTTAGAGGAACACAGATCAGCCATCTCAGGGAACGACAGCAAAGGAGGAAAAACACCAGGGAACCAAACAGACCGCAAAGGAATAAACGAAGCCACAGACTCCAGTGATGTAAATAGTAGAAACTATTGCAAAATCTCTGTTTATTCTCTTTGGACTAGAAGCTCTGCCTAGAAAGCCCTTCACTGCGTATGTATGGCCACTTAAAGCGAGGAGCCAGGCAGCACCGCGGTGCACCCGTGGCAGCGCAGAGAACAAGTCCCCCAGACCGCACAGCTTAAAATGTATAGCTTTTTGCATACAAATATATATCCCTGTTTTATGAACTCCAGCTTGTACCTCTTGATTCACTCTTATTTTTCTAAGGTGTAAGGACTGGATCCCGGACTGCTTCATCCCGGTAACATATTCCCACAGACGGAACAGAACAGGTTCAAAACCTCAGCAAGCGCTAATTTGATATTAACATTAGGGCCCTCCACACCCTTCAGACAGCAAAGGCATTACAACATGACTCTTGATATCTACTTTCTTCCCTTCGTAGTGCCAAAGTGGTGAATGTATGTATCAGCTATTGTACGTATAATTGCGAGGAGCGTGAAGTTTTGCCTATCATCTTAAAAATCAAGCGGTTAAAGGGTATTTCAGAAATCCTTAATGGGATTTTCCCACCAGTAAACCCTGTGCTCAATGGTACGTTTTAATAAGAGCAGAATCCAAATCTCATTTATTGACTAAGAAGGTTGTGTTGAGGGTAACATTAGGGGAGGCTTTGCCAGAGAAAACAGAAGACTTAATAAGAGAAAGGCTCAAGAGTATTAGTAAGAAAAGTTGTGAGCTGCCTACAGGCTTTTTCTCTTCTGGTATCAGAGTGGAAGAAAAGCCCCTGTGGTTGATTCATTATGCCATTTCATTTCTTCATATATAATTTACATGCAATGTAAATACTGTAAATTATTATTTCTGGATTGCATTTTTGGGCCCTGATCCAAAGCCCACTGAAGCTGAGAGAAAGACTTCTAGGTTGCAAAAAATCAAACATTATTGAGAAACAGGCCTATTACATGCCAACACTCATTAGAAAGGAGTTTATATTCTAGCAAGGGTTAAAGACTCAGCCCCCTGCTCAGCAAAATGTTAAGTACATGCTTAACTTTAAGGTTACACTCAAATCCCAAGTGGATCTAAAGCACATGCTTAATTGCTTTGCTGAATCAAAGCGAGTACAGATTTTTATCTGAATTTAACTGCAGCCGTAATCTGGACTACCGGGTGGCTGATACCACAACCAATTTTCTTGAAGAGCTTTGGAACTTTCTTATTTTGGATCCATCCAACCACAAAAAAAACCCCATAAGGAATAATCGCAATAACTAGAATTGTTTTTCAAGTTCAGGGAAGGAAAAAAAATTAGTTCTGTATCCATTTAGTTCTTAGATGAAGGCTTGCATCTGTTTTTCTTTTACATGAACTCTTCTGCTCATCACTGCTGTTTTGATTTTCTCATCACCCTGAGCTGCTCCAAGAGCTCAGTGGGTAAATCCTCCTACCTCAGGAGCAGAAAAAACTCCTTATTTGGGTGGCAAAGCAAAGCCAAGTGTCTGAGATCTCTGTGCCTTATGATCCCAATAATCCAGTATTGGGACAGGATGACCTTAAAGGTCTTTTCCATTAGAATCTTACAGACTTAACAGTTCTTTTGGATAAAAAGCAGTAATTCAGATGATGCTTGTGGCCTATTCCCCCGTTCCTCTGGCGTACCTTCGTTGTCTTGCACCAAGGTGGGAGAATATCTTCACGGATGATTCTTCACCTCCCTAATTCAGTGTGATAAATCCAGTTTCTCTATAATTCCACTCTCTTCACGCTTGAATTTAAAGACAACTTCACAACCTTTCATCCTCTCAATGCTTTTTGTCAGGTGACGAAAAACAATTAGTCCTGTTCCTGAGGTTAGGAACTAAAAGTTTAGCAAGTTTAACTATGGACAAACCAGCTCTGCTCAAGTTACTGTGCGAGTATAAACAGACCAGCCTGCTCCAACAGTGGCTTGTTTTTGGTGGTTTTTAACAATATGTATTTCAAAATTCACAGTCCTATTCACAGAAACTTTCAGCAGTTTGCCCGACAATCCACAGCAAGGCTGTGGGAAAGCAGTGACGACGACTCGGTCATAAATCCACCGATTCCTAGGTTTGCACCCCAAAGCTGAACCACCCAGCTCTACCACCTCCCTTGCTTTTGAACTACCCCCAAGAAGGCGGCCGCGGAAGGACAGGCACATGTCTTGTAGCTCAAGACTTCCATAAACCCTTCCTTGTATTTCTCCCTGTGGTGCCCTCAGGGTCATTTTAAGGTTTTCTCCCTCTTCCCTTGTACATAAACAGCAAGTGTGAAAAGTAGGAACGGCGGCAAATAAAGCAAGTAATTTACATTTCATGTGTGAGCCCAAGTATTTCATCACAGGCTCCCTGCTCAGGCCTTCTCGTCACCCTGGGAATGCAGAGATTTGGGAGCACAGAGAGTGCCACAGTCTTTCAGCACTCTTCAGATGGCCACGGCTGCCGCTGCTTTGGGGAATCTCTAGAGAAATACTCCAGAGCTGTGCAGTGATTTGTTAACGTCATCAAGAACGAGGAAAGATTGCAGGGGAGAGTTCATACATATTAAAACCAGAGAGACAACTCTGATATATACGCTGGAGGTCTTTCAAGGTTACCATATGCCACTGGATGAATCCCAAGAGTCTTAAGGTAGAGGTGAGAAATGTTCAAATTATTTGATTAACTTCAAAAGGAAAGATTTTTACGCCTCTACCTTTTGGCATCCTTGCTCTGTCCCAAGCCAAGAAGAACTAGAAAACTTAGAAGAAAGCCAGCTCCATACCTCTGACCAATAGATTCCAAAAAGTGTTGTAATCTTGGCTCACGTAAGTGAGCCAATTTTGAGAAAGGAAAATCTGTGCCAGCGTTACAGTAATTGCCTGTCAGGAGCCTCTTTGTTGAAAAGAATATTTTTTTTCTTTTAAGTGGAAATTGGGACAGCCATGGAGAAATATCAAAGCTGCATTTTGCACCACTGAAAACTTCTGACAAACAGGCAACAGCTAATTCCCTCTCGGTTTATCATATTCTTAAACAGCCTCTCAGAAACACATTGTGGCTGTCAGTGGCTGCCCACAGAAAATGATTTGTACTGACCCACTTCAGATGACCAGAAGTCAGAATTTGCCACGAGACAGCAGAATTGTATTCAAAGTATTTCCAATGAATTTCCCTCCTCCCTTTTTGCCCAAGTGAAACAGAAGCAGAGCCTCCTTCTGCTGGCACTCCTGCCAGAGGCCCCCCCAGGGGCAGAGCAACCCCCCTGCACCGGGGCAGAGCCCCCCCAACCCAGGAAGCCACAGGTTCTCCGTCTGAGCAGAAGTGGGAGCCTGGAAGTCCCAGCCATTGGATTAAAGCTCCTCTTAGAAACCTCTCTCTGTTGTGGAGTAACCGGGAACTTGGAGGGCTCTAAATGCTCACTGTATCCAATGGCATCTTTTAGTTAGGAAGCCTGAAGGGAGCAGCAATACCACTTGCAGTCCAATCTATCCCCAAAGCTCTGCTCTGCCACCAACCCACCTTCCCCGTCCCCAGGCGTCGTTCCGCTCTGGCTGCCAGTCAGCAAAGGGAGGCCGCAACGATGGGTATTCCCCTTTTACAAAAAAAAACAGAAGATAATCCACCATCCCTCAAGGTGCAAGAAGCTCACGCTTAATAAATCAGGGAAATTAAATGCCGAGGACCGCGTAGGTGCACGGCTTCTATCCCATAATCGCACTCCAAAGGGAGCTTTCGTGCTGCCACTCCCCAGCAACACAGGCACGCAGCTGGTTTTACGACTCCCTTCAGGTGGGGGGGGCTGCGGGAGACGCTGCGGGGGCCACTGGAAGAGGAGCACTCATCCCACGTAGCGGAGGGGCTGCAGGTGAACGCAGGGCAGGGCTGCACCCCAAGGGACACCTGCTCCGTCTCCCGTGCGCTGCACACCAGCAGGAACCACACACCACAGGGACAACCTGCGGGGAGATGTAAGACACGTGGCTTCCAACGACAAAAAAAAAATGGGAAAAATTGCACGTTGGCTGGTATTATTTTCAATGCAGCTGTTCACGGTGTAAATAATGTTCCATGTAGAATGTGTGCTTTAATTGTAATGAAAGCTGACAAATTTGTTCAGATGGTAATTCTCTTATTTTGTTCTATGAAGTGGGCTCCCATTGTTATAAATGTATTATTTTTACATAGCAGAATACTTTTTTTCCTAGGGAACCAAAAACCAACACACAAGGTAAGTCAGAAGTCCACGAAGGGCTCAGCCAGCAACTGTTACTGTTACACGACCTGAGGTTCCCTGGAAATAAATTCTTTACAGGAAAGTATGAAGAACATGAAAGTGAGGGGATTACTGAAAAGAACTAAGGCTGTCTCAAAACAAGGAGGAGTGAAGAACACTTAACCTAGAAATGCAGAAGCTTGACAAAGCTCATTCCAAACAAACTCTCCCCAGCGGCTCCCTGCAGACCAGTTCTCCCAACACGAGTCACAAGAAGCTGCTGCTCAAGAAACTGTTCAGACAAGAAAATCCTTGGCTGACACCATGGTCTGGGTATGATTCTGGCCACCGAAACAGGCTGCTGTAAGCAGTGATTAGGGCTACCACACACACCTGCTTCTTCTGCCACTACCTTCTCATTGGTCTCACCAAGAACAGCTTTTGAACTTCTCCACAAAACCTTTCTGGCCCATACGCAGACGAGCTGTCATACAGTCTGGTGTGTGAGACAATACTCCGGGTGGTTAGTTGGAGGTGTTTGATGGCTTCCAAGTTCTTCCTCCGACTGGCTCCCGTGTGAAAACCTTGCACTTAAACAACCAGGCTCCAACTCATCCTGTCACTCTGCTACTCTCTTGGCTCCCGCGAGCCTGCTGGCCGCAGAGATGTGCCAGCTGGGTAGGAAATCACAGTATCCTTCTCTCATGCCAGCTTTTAGGTGTAGCAGACTTACTCATCCTCCTACCATCAAGCTGACACGTTCCTGATTTGCCCAGACTCGAGCTGGCATGGCTTGGGGAAAGACATTAGTGGTCAGTTTCAGTTGAGTCATTCCCAGTGGTTGTGCAGTCAACAGAACTGACATACAGCCGTCCCACACAGAGCTTCAACTTTGCTTTACCTCGGCTGGAACAGAAGTGGTTTCTCCTCCCTGTAATTATGTACACTGCAGCCATCCCTTCATAGCTCTGGGAGACCTGGTTTCTAATGTCACATATTTCAGCAGCAATCCTGTTATGGGAGACACGCGCTTTCCTTCAATGGCCTGGCCCCTTAACAAGTGCCTATGTATGTAATATTTCCTGACACCTCTCTGTATTATCTCTAGACTCTCCCCATTCTCAAGTACTGGTCTCTCAAGCTTCCTCCTCTGTTTCATTCATCACAGAAGTGTTTATGCCCCTTTAAGTTCTCCATGGTTACCTTAGCCAAGGACATTCCCAATAGCTATCTAAACTTCAATGGACTCTTGAAGGTCATTTAGACCTTCTGGCTGCCTTGTGGCAATGCCACTCTTATTCTATTCATGTCTTCTACACCAAACTAGGAAAAGAAAGAGAACCTGATCCCACAGAAAGGTGGGCCACACTCCAGCAGTCATTTTAACTGAGCAGGGAACACCCTCAGTGCCAATTCTTCTGTATCTGATTCTTAACAACTAATTAGTGAACACACAAGCATGTTCAGATATCTCAAATCATGCCCAAAGTGGAAACAAGTGCCTGAACTGTCCTCGTGCATCTACCCCCCTCTGCCAACCATGACAGCACAGAAACCTCACTGGTGACAAGGAGAAGCTGGAGCCAACGCTGACCCAGAAAGATCAATTCAGGGTCTGTAGAATCAAATCCTAGTTTAAATATCAGCGCTCAGGATCTCACAGCTCAGGACTATGACAGACTTTCAGTACGATCCATATCTCCAAAGGTACTTTTACTTTTGAATTGATATAAAATCTCCCAGTACAAACATGTCTCCCAGTACAAACATGCCTTTGCTCACCTACCTTAAAACAGTTTCTCTTCAAAATAAATCAAGACTAGCAAAGCAAGTATAATCCTACCCTATAAAAGCATTAGGCCACGGGGTTTACTATACATCCGTGTTTTCCAGTCCCTTGAAGTTGCCTGTAGACCAGCTGTGCTTCGGGCACTCTGGAAGGGTCAACATTTGAGACAGGGGACAAAGCTGAGGACATGAGAGAGACCCAGGAGTTTCTAAAGGGCATGTTCTTTGGGACCATTCTTCCTGGTCAAGGCTAAGACAAACCTTTACAATTGCATAGCTGTTAAGTGCCTGAGAGTTTGCTAAGATCTGTCTTTCATATAGCAAATGGGTGCAGTAAAGGCAGAGTCAAAGTTAAACTTACAATATGATGCATTATTATGCAGCCAGAATTTCCTGCCACAAGGGAAAGAGTACGCCAAGTGCAAAGAAGAAGAGGTACCTCTAACGTTCACTGCATCCGTTTCCCTGGAAGGAATTTGAAAAGAGGAGTCCCCAGACAGTAACTCCCCCATTCTGTACATCTGGGGCTAGAACCAGAGCTAAGAAATGAATTTATCTATAGGCACATAATTGCAAAATTCTTCATTCGGCAAGAACTCGTGCACTTTCATCTAGAGCATCTGGTATCGATTTCGTTCGCAGGGGCCACTGATTGAATCCAGTACGGTGATTCCCATGTAATTCGCAATCATCTCCTGACATTGGCAGTGTTAGGTGGGAAGAAAAGGGAAAAACAGACAGGAAAAGCAAAATGATCACAGGCCGCTTGCAATTTCAGTTGCTTGGTTTTGGATACAACAGAGTATCAAACCCCAAGGAAAAGCCGGGCACAGTGAGACTCCCCAGCTCACAGGACAATGGATCACAGAGAAAAATAAATGACTCAGGCTCATCTGCCCAACAAGTTAATAACTAAGCAAAAACCAGGATCGATACCTCCAACGCCCAATACAGCATGAACTGAGAGACCAAAAAGCAATTCAAGGTTAACAACAATTACTCTGAACTATATCCAAAATTGAAACACGGAGTCAGACTATTGAATGAGCTAAGAGTAGGGTTCTTAAAGCACACAAAAGCATCAAATCGGCACCAGATTTCAAAGAACTTAACATCTATTGAATGCCTTAAAGAAGCGCTGATTTCCAAAAGGGGTCACGCACTGGGAAACTAAGCAATCATAAAAGTCCATTGGCTTATGCAGATGGCTAAAGAGGAATAAGGACTTCTAAAAAGATCCCACGCCCAGCAGTCAGGAGGAGACACCAAAGAAATAACCTCACTGGCAACAAGAATCGCATCGACGCAATGATGGGATTAATCAAAGCAATCCAAGAAAGAAGACTCAGTAAACTACACTCAATGAAAACAAGTTCAAAAGGGATCCCTAAGTGCAGTTCTGATTCCTTCTTTATCTGATGGTCCTGAAAACCCAGGGAAACAGTTTATGGCCTCAGTTCTAGACGCTCGCCAGTAACACATTGCTGGCATTTTAAACCCAGTCCTAACCTCACCTACCTCACTTAATCTCCCAATCCTTTTTTGCTGATTCTAGTGGTGTTAATTCCAGTTCACTCACATGCAAGGGACAGAAGAATTCAAAGATTAAAGAAAAATAAAATAATCCTCTGAGTTACAGTTGAAGAAATTTGATCTTTGGTTAACAACAAACAACGAGAGCACAAAGACTGTCCCCTCTACTGTGTTCAGAGCTCTCTCTTCCTCACTGCACTTAAAAGTACCTTCTATTCTCAGTCTGTCAGACCAGGCTATCCCACCCTACTTTTGAAATACACAGCTTGCAAAATTACATTTGGCCTTTTGAGCTTTCCAGATTTTTCTCCTAAAGATCCATTTCTTCCTTTGTAACTGTTTCTTCTTAGAAGAAACTCAGATCTCTTTCTCCAAACAAGAAGCAAATAAATGGGTTCATTCAACTCACTCCACCAAAAAAAGAAAAAAGGATTTTCAAGAGTTTACAGGGTTTAAAAAGCCTTTACATGAACAATTAATATTTAAAGTAATATCAGCTTCCTGATATTGAAAATCTCTGTAGGAGAAGAAAAAGAAAAATATTAAGTAACACTAAATTACCAAAGCAACATGTAAAGCCATGTAGAAGGGAAATTTCAGAGTTACTAAAAGTGGAAAGCCAAAAGGATTTTATAATACCCCAGCTAATTCTTGGAGGATCCTTATTCCAGATACTTGTTTCCAGAGCAGACGCACAGCAGCTGTAAAGACCTCGGTAGGTAACACTGAGAGACAATCCCATGGGAATGCGCAAGGTGAAAGGAAGCATCCCAACGGGTGTAACTACCGAGGAGCTAAAGTCAGTAAAGGTAAATGGGATTTTTTTCAGTTCCCCATACTTGAGTAACACCACTGATGACAACAGTTATATAAAAACAACTGAACCATCCATCTATAGCAGATGCCCTTTCTCCAAAGGACGTACTTCTCTGAGACACTAGACTTGCAAGAGAAGAGTCCCCTTGTCAATCCTTAAACACCTATTTAATTAATAATCAGGAACTCTGCGATTCAGGTATGGACCTTTCTGCTCTTTTCTCCAGACTCCACCAACTGCAGAGAAGGTCAAAGGGCCAAAAGCCCCCTTTCAGGCATCGAAGCTGAAGGTCCAAAGTTAAAATGAATGTATCTTTCTGCAGTGCAGAACTTTGAGAAGTGTTGAAATGAATCGGGTGGAGGAACTCTCTGTAGTCAATCATCCTTATGTTTATAAATGCTTTTGACTTTGCTATTACTCACCTGACTCCAGTGCTTTGTGCTCTATTCAATACATCAATATATAAACCCAGGTCACGGACAGATGGGTGTTACAATGCTTCCCCAAATATTAGTGATTTATTCCCAGTCTTGGAGATATTATTTTAATATATCTTACTTTGTCAATATAATTGTGATGGAATGCCCCTTCAGGTGAGTTGTAAAGGTGAAAAAAGAGAACCACCTCTGTTCAAAGTAGCAAAGAAATGAGGAAGAGCAAACGAGCAAGATGTATTAGATACTGTCTCATAAACGCCTGTGTTTCAACACCAGTTAAATGGATGTAAGACACGACGTCTCGCAGGTCCAGTTTAGAGTTTATATACCTCTCCCACCACACGTCTCTGACACGCCACACAAGCAGGGCAAGTCAAGCAAAGTAACAGAGACTGGGGTATGCTTTTGTGTGAAATAAAATCTAGACTAATAAAACTACTGGTCTCACAAATTTTAGAGCAATAGGTAGGTACCTGGAAATATCCTACGGAAAGGGAAAGCTTCCCGTACACTTTAGCTCAAAGGTGATACACATTAACCTAAATTTATAACAACAACAATAGTGATTAAAAAAAAAACAACAACAAACCAAAATAAAACCCAACAGAAACAGTGGTACAATATTACCATTTTATAAGATCACAATGTGAGAAAATGCAAATACTCCTATTAACTATAACATTTATTCTTTTCTACAGTGTAAGTAGTCTTACATGTTCCTGCATTTTCTATGAAGTATGGGACTTACTATAGTATTCTCTACATGAAAAGATGTTTATCAGACAATAGACAAGACATGCAGCCAGCCTGAGTAAACATCATGGTTCATAATTTGTATTTTTTGACATTTCGTGCAGCCTTAATGTTAAATTAATCTTGTTTTATTGCATTTAACTGAGCAGTAGTTGGAACTGACAGCTAAGTTGCTACCACCATCAGAGCTCTGGGAACTGAATTTCTTTTCTCTTCATTTAAGCCAACCTTCTACAAGCTTCACTGATTTTAGTAGAAGAACTACCAGATCATACCTTCATGATGACAGAAAATGAGGCCCAAAGAGCCTCTCTCCCATTCAACTTTCCGAGAGCCTCTCGCCAACTGACAGATAACTCATTTCAAACGTGCTTTGTGAGAAGGAGAATAAATCCCTTAAAATCTCTCAGCTTCTTTTGGAGCTTCTCCCAGCTCCAAACGCCAAGCCCTTTTCTGGACCAAGTAACAGCCATCGAAGTCAAGAGCATCTTATAGGAAGAAAACCCCAACTGCCTTTATCTGCAAATTGCTGCCAAAGTCTACCTTCCGAGTGTCAGGCTGGATTACCCGTGGCTGACCAAGACCCACACTCTCTCACAAAGCCTCATTATAATTTGATTCTTCTTTTAGTAGATCGCTAATGGACAAGGATATGAAGTAACATATAAGAATAAGAGTATAAAATGCAAATGCACATGTATAGTTACTTCTATCGCTCTCTGCCTCTCTCTTTCACTGTGTATAAATACAGCCTCTCTGTATATAAATATATAACTATGCATCTTTGTGTACTGCAGCCCAGGGCTAATGTTGAGCTGACAATAGTGGCACTAATGCTAATGAATTCTGATTATTCGGATCGGTCATTAAACTAATAAGCCCATCTCCAAATTAGCATGGCTGCTTCAGCCAGCGAAAATTTAATCAAATCTGCTTCATTATTTCAGACGTGGTGCACTTGGCGAAAGTGACTGCGGGAAAGGAGAATGGGACCCTCATCTGATAATTTTATCACTTGACTGCCAGACCATGAAAAAAATCGGTGTGATGAATTTATTTATTTTTTCTGGGGGGTGAGGGTGTGGAGCAGAGGGTGTGTGCGTGCGCTGTTTGAGCTCTCTCTCATGTTCCCTCCTAATTAAACTAAACCCATCCTTCCTTCTGCCCTGTAACTGTTTTGTTTTTTCCGCATCTTCCCCACCCCCTTCAACATCTTCGCTCTCTTCTCCTCCTTCCCCGGGGTCCTGCTCTGCCCCCACCTCATAGCCTTTGCACGCATGACCAAGGAGCAGCTCTCAGCATCCAAGACAGTGACTGACGAGACTTTTGTGAGCTGTACACCAATGCAGACTCTGCCTTGCCCAGCTCCAGCCTCCTTACACACATATTCGCCTCCCTTTGCCTCCTCACCCTTATTTTTCTCTTCATGGCCAAAGAAATCAAAAGCAGCAAACATATCTCCTGGCAAAAAGAAAAAAATAGCTTTTTTTTTGTTTTCCTCCCTTGTTTTCACTTGGATTGTCAGCATATGAAATTTGATGAGGAACATAGGGCCTATGACTACACACATTTCTACGTAGACAAGCATGGGGCACATATAAGAAGCAAACTGACACACAATCCCAGCACACGTAACCGAAGACAAGCACACGCTGAAATGCAAACTCAAAACTACCTTTCATGGCTGTATTTTGTAGCACTCGTAGACCTGTGTATAAATTAGAAGCACATTTATTGATTTCAACAGCAATGCTGCAAATGAACCACAATGTGTCTACAAACAATTTCTTGCCCGTTCCTTCTTCCTCCTGCAGGTCCACCAACACCCTAAGAATGAAGACAAGCCCTCCTTGGCAAGAGAGACTCATCTGTTACCCAAATCTGTCCCACTCACTTATACCTTATATGTCTATAAGGTAAAAAGACTCATTAATTCCTCCAGTTACTAAAGCTAAAGCTTCCCCAAACCAGACACAGATATAAAAAAACCACCCCAAAGCAAATAAATTATGAATAAAAGATCAGGCCTCACAAAGGCATGAGCCTCATGAATGCTTGGCCATGCCCAGTGCTCTTCTCTCAGTAACGGGGTTCAGAAGGACAGAACTCTCACTCCTTTCAGTACTGGAAAGCCCTGCTGGAAATTATAAAGAGAAATACATCTTGCCAGTACAGAAGCAATAAAGCACTGGTCATTCCAGTAACCAGGAAGAAGAAAGGAGCCAAGGCGAAGCACTGCCTTCTCCAGTAACGAGCCACTGTCCAAAATCTGGGAATGCATGTGAAGGAAGAACAGTCCATTCCCAACAGCACCAGCCACTCCTGCTGCGGCACGTAGAAGATTCAGCAGGACTTCATAGGCAATGGTACTGAAGGCACCTGGAGACCTTACATTGTTCCCAGAGGTACTCAGTCTTCAATTTCTAGCACAGATTTACTCTCAAAAGTCGGGATTCATTTCCCATGACTAATAGCTTTCCAGATCTAAATCAGTCACCCAGATTCCCTTTATCTGCAAAAGACAAAAGAGGTGCTTCCAAAGGGCTACTCCTTGATTTCAATCATGCATCTTACATTTCGAGACAGGTTGAACACTCCCTGGAGAACAGCCTATTTCTCTTCACTACTAGAAATATAGACAGCTCACTTTGACTTGACAAAAGTTACAAGTCTAAAATTAGATAAATTGAGATCTGGACCAAGGAAAAATTATACATGATATATCCTGGCCTGACAATGCTTATGAAGATCTGAAGCTTCTAGGTGCACAAGATTGATCTGCAACAGAAATACTTATAACTGAAATTAGACACTGAAGATAAAGTTGACTGGCAGCCGACCAGGCTGTCAACAGCATCAAATACAATTGTACAGATGCCTTCTTCAGAAAGGTACCAGAACGATATTCTGCCATCAAGCATATGAGCTCTAAATACTAACAAGAAAGCAGAAATAAAGAGTATGGATCTAATGCCATGAGTTCAATGAGGCAAACAAAACGTATGCCCTTTTAGTTGAATCTCAGCCTGTTTGCTGCTTATGAGATGCCAAGCTTCAGCATGTTTCATTTTCCACTTGCTGAAGTACTCTTCTTCTCCCCTTCTGTCACCTACCACTTCCACGTTCTGCCTAGTCATCTCTCCTTATGCAAGACATGGGCTATGAACCTCCTAATAGACAGATCTCATCTAAAGGCTCTTTGATTTTGCCCAGAGGGGTCCATGTTGCCCCAAACAACAGCCAGAGCTCTCAAACCTCACGTCACTCTCCTTCCCCTGACCTTGCTCAGACTATAAAGTGGTTCAGGACACTTCTGCTCCTCCTCCTCCTCCCCGCCCCGGTAAGCCATCACAGCTTGCTTATTCAGTAAGACATTTTGATCTAATTTTAGATTTGAAGAACTGAAAAGCTAAAAGACAATTAGTCTGAGCAAGGCTATATGAGATAGCAGTCAGGAAAGCAACTGAGATCTTGCTGGCTATTAGACAGCTCTTCCTTTCAAGGTTCAGGCTGATCACATTCAGAGAGGGATGTCTCTCGCTGGAGGAGGAGAGGTAGTGGTGACAGGTACACATGTCAAGTCCCCATTAAATGAACACATGGTCATTATGGGAAGCAATGCAAAATGGAGCCTAACCCCTGAACATGGAAACCATCCCAGCACTGACTATCTGTGCTCTGGAGAAGAAAGCCAAGCAAGCTCAAAAGGAAACCTAGAGAACAAATAGGCACAAAACACAACTCAAAAGTTATAGGGAAAATATTATTATGGCAACAAAATAGCTAGAAAGAATATGAGCAAGCAGCTCACAGAACAGAATGAGGAACAAGGCTGTGTTGCTTGCTTTGATGAGGTTCCCCAGAATATTTATCAAGGGGCATAATGGACTCCTGTGCAGTGGGACTGAATGAAGGCAAGCCAGACTGAGTCATGGGCAAACTGGAAGGTAACACGGGCAGCTCTCAATATCACACACCAGTGTCTGAAAAGTTCAAGATTTAGCAAAATAATGTAAAGAACATTCTGGATGCGAAGTATAATAGTACATATATAGCATATATAATAGTAATGACAGTCTATCATCTAGGAGGATCTTTTTCTGTCACCACAGTCTCTACAAGACCTTATAATTCCACCCTTGAAAAAAATTAAAATAGCTTAAACCTGAAACTAGAACTCGCAAAACGCGGTGCACCTGCAATCACAGTTACTACCTTCATTCTGCAGAGATCCTAGAGCAGAGGTGAAAGTATCAGCAACCTTCAACAGAAAAGATGTAACACAGTCTTTGGGACATCAGAGGAACCAAAGAACAGACAATATGAAACTAAGCTGAAGATCTGCAAAGCAGCCTCGCTCAGCCAGAGAGTGGCTGCACCTCGGTCACCGCCTTCCACTCCTACCCTCCTGAGAGACACGTCACACAAAAGGAGCCAGAAAACACTTTTAAAGCCATGGCCACGGAAAGGCATTTAGAAAAACAATTTGCTAAGCAAGGCTGGTTGACCCTACTATCCCTTCATATCAATGTGGCAAAACCAATTCATTTTCTTTTTTTTTTTTGTCCAGGAATTAGTGACAGCCAAGATGCAGGTAAATACAGAGAGATGTGCACACACGCAGAGCAGGTTTGCTATGAGAAAGGTTCAAGCTCTCATGTCCTATCGCCTGGAGGAGGCCGGGACATTTAGATCATCCTCCGAGAGGGCCAGCGAGACCTTTAAAAAATGACACACAGTTTGGGAGTCCCGAGATTCAAAGAGACAGGTATCTCGGTGGCCTTCTCAACTCTCTCTTCGGTCGTCAAGACAAAACTTCGTTGCAGACATGAACTATCCCCTCCTCCGAAAGGCCTCGCAATAGATCTGTGTCAGCAGCGATTAGCTGTTGCCTGGCACGTCATCCATTTGCCATTTGTTAGGCCAAACATGCCAACATTGGTAATCTAATCTTTGGCCGGCAACGGCCTCTTCCAGGTTAAATGTATTAAAGGAGTGGAGGGAAGCGGGCTGATTTCACAGGCTGTGGCCTGCAGCTTTCTAACATGGCCTGACCCCCCCCCTCCCGCCCCCTTCCCCTGGAGATTGCAGGGGTCAGGACCCCCACAGCATGGAGCTGAGTAAAACACTAACAGAGAGAGATGAGAGGATATTGGAAACATATTCGCAAGGCCTCAGCGCTTTGGAAATCTGAGAAGAACACGAGGCGTTAAGTTAGAGCTTTCACTGCTGGGTTGTGTGTGTGTTGCGTGTTGGGGTTTGATTGTGTTTTTTTTTAAACATGTTTCAACAAGAATTGGATAAAGATATCAGTAAGATGAGGTTAAGGGGTTTTAACACAGCAGCAGCAACAAATATAGTGCTCTATTCACGGGAGGATCCATGCTCCAAGACACCTTAACCCCCAGGTCGCGCGTTGGGAAGATGGATATTTTGGTTTTAAGGAAATATTTCACACAGCAAGTACATTTCCTCCAACAAAACCTTTCATTTTTATCTGCCATGGATTCCAACGTGTCCAGAGCTAACACCATTGTTTGGTGGCCAGGCAGGAAGGGTCGCTCCTAGGAATTCTTAAAATGGAGGGTTATGTATCTGAAACCAAGCAAAACAGCCACCAGGATTCCTTCCCCCGTAGGTGAGGGAACCCTTCCCAGAGGTGCCACGTACCTGTTTGTGTGAGACCCCTTGGAGCTCTGTCTCAGGCACCGGAACAGACTGAATGCCCTAATGAGATAATTTCACTAAAATCAGGGGGGAGAAATGAACAAAAAAGGCTTTAACACAAAAATAACGTACACAGGATCAGGACTCAATAGCAGAGAGTCTCTGCAGCAGTTTGACATCAAATTGCAGATGAAAGCACTTACAAAAGATTTCCCAGAAAGCTCCCTTTCTTTGCAAACAATACTCAGGATGTTCCACAAATGACCCCAAAAAAGAGTGATTTTTCTGGCTTTATTCCACCGCAGCAGCCAGGATTGTGTTGGTTCCCAAAAACCTCATGGACATGAGCTGCCCATTCTCATTATTATCACTGCTTTTATTTGCATGTTTCCCTCCAAAGATTAGCCTGGGACATGCGTATCCTCTGCCCTGTCAACATCCATGTACTTGGAGGAAATTTCATACTTGGCCGCATAAAAACTGTAACAAGTACGCAACGCCCATTTTCAATGACAGACAACTTGTGGAGCTCCTTGTGGAGCATCAAAATCCACGCTTCCATGATGCAAGACCTTTATTTCAAGTGTCTCGCCAGAAAATCCTATTTGCATGTCGGAATTTGTTATTTCCTTTGGGAGAAATTTTTAATCAAGCTAAAACATTGGCGGCAAAATGTAGCCTATTCCTTGACACTGAGAGTTCCCAGATGTTTACTTGAACGTTCACTTCAGGAAGCCAGCTCCTGCTTTGTACTTTGCTTGGTGGTAATGGGCATTTTTTATCAGCCATTTCTTTGGTGCTAATTCATTCAGCGTCAAATAGGCTGCTGACACTCGTCGGTGGGGTAGGAACCAGATACCAAGGTGGAACCAATCAGGCAAGGGAGAGTGATGGGCGCACTGGATCATGCTGGCAATTTGGTGCTGTGGACATACAGAACCTGACACCCCAAAGAAGGCATTTAATAGCAGTGATGCTGAGTGGAACAGACAGGACATCGCAGCTGCGAGCAAACTTCCCTTTCTTTAATCCTGTGTTCCTGCTTAACATCCCCTTTAAGAGAAGAAGGGACTGGGGGAGATGTCCATGATCTGTCTGAAGAGATGACAAATAAGACTGAGGCGTTGGGGGCTTGCTGAAGGACAGTGACTCTGGGCAGTGAACGATAAGCGCCATCCCATCCACCAGTTATACTTAGCATATCGGTCTGGTAGCTCAGGCATCCAAAAATCACTACACAGATTTAATTCCCACTGCTTCAGCCTGCCCTCCCAGTGTTATAAGACTTTTCAAATGAGATCATCCTATGATACCCAAATGCTACAAAAAATCTTCTCCAAGTTTTGCACTTTCTGGTTCATGACCAGAAGTAGAAAAGGGAGAATCACTTTTCCAAAAAAATCGCTGTGCCTCACTTTTTCCAGTTGTTTACCTCAAATTCACAATAGAACCTCATGGCTGAAGGACCTACTAAATCCACCTACAACAGAGACATGTAGCAAGGTCCCCTGAGAAAGATCACATTCTCATTTGGGTGTGATTCAAAGACCTGAGAGCCCTAGGAAGTATCTCATTTATATTGAGGACTTGGGAGAAACTCTTGCAGAGTCCAGCTGAAATGCTCCAACCATCAACCCCTCAGGACAGGTCCTTCCTCGGGTACAGAATCTGGAAAACTCTTGCCTTATTCACAGCCCCTTCAAATGATCTGCAGGATCTGGCTACAAAGCTTATCTCTCCTCTAGATTTTATTTAGCCCCAGAAAGAAAAGTTAAGCAAGTTCAGGAAATGGTTTCTATTTCAGACAATGGTTCTATTTTCCCCATTTACTCTGTGAATTCTCTGTGCAAAGCCAGAGCCGATATAACTGTATTTATAAATATGTTTGCTTTAATGAATTTGATGGGATAACTCAACATTTCCTGGTCTGGCCCAAGTCCATCCTTCAAAATATCATTTTCCTTGCTGCTCTCCGGGTTTTTTTTTGTTTGTTTGTTTTGTTTCTGTTTTATAATTGACAAGGGTGAAATGCACTGAAACCTGAACCAGGCACAAATCTGAGACCTACTGGTGTCAAACAGGTTTGGTATCAGATTTATATAAAGATTACTTAAATTAGTGTTTACTGACTGCTGTGCATTTTACATCAGGCCCTTGAACGGCAGGCAGGCTTTTTTCAGAAGGAAGCTGTTTAGGGTTCTTTAGTGCTGTTAAGAAACAGAAAGAGAGCTGCAGTGGTGAATTATTGGCATGACATTACTCTTGGGACCCCAAAAAAGAAATCCTATTAAATAGAGTCCTTGTGATCTCATCACTGTGTATTTCATGACTCTTCAAGAGGTTCTGCTAAAGTCATTCACAGAAAATTTCCCCTGGAAAGGCTCAGGGGACAGAGGGGCTGGATCACCAGTTGGTCTGTTTAGCATTTACTGCCTCTGAAAGCAAAAGGATTTTTTTTTTTCCTACAAGCAGCACCACTGTCTAAAGATGCATGGAGATTCCTGGAGGAAAAAGAAAATATAGCCAGGATGCAATATTTCACAACATGTTCCTTTACAGGGAGCCCTCTGGTCACAGGACACCTTCCCATATTAGAAGTATACTACTGATGCTGTTCCCACTAATAACAATTACTTTTAATATACATAGTTAGCCAAAAGTCCCAGTGTGGTATAACAAGGACACACCCTACCAAATGCCTGAAATCTTAAATAATCATAACCCCTGAGCAGAGGGCCAGAGAGAGCTATCTCTAGGATATTACCGATAGTCATTTTTTATGCAGGAACCCCAAACCAATGCACTCCCTGATGAATAACGTAGAGGTTTTAATGAAGTTCTCCTTTACAAAAGGGTCCCTTGGATAAGAACACTGCTCGCTCCTGACCTAATCCCTCTGGATGTTTTCTGTCTGTTACAGACCCTGGTCACTGACTGCATTAATTCAGCAACAGTAGGAAATTAATTCTTACTACGACGTGATCTGGAATCACTCTTCCTTTCTCACTTTCATTATCTTTTCTCATTCTTTTTAAGCATATCAGTAAGGATAAACTCTGAAATTTTTAAAACAACTCTTCTTATTGCTTGCAGAGCCAAACTCAAGCTTGCGGCTCTCCCCATAGGTGTAACTGGAAATAATGGGGGAAGAAATAACACCACCCTCACCTGAGCCTACCCCAACACCACTTTGAGGGCTCAATTTCAAATCTGTGGACCCAACCCTCCTGGGCAGGCTGTGTGCACGCAATAAAGGACAGGCTGGTGGGTTGGAATCCCCAAATATAAACAAGGAGCCAAGGACAAGTCTCAAGAGACACAGCATGACACATCAGGATGAAAAAGCAAAGAGCTTTTCCAAAACAGTGAGTTCATTTCATTGCCACGTGCTCTGGTAGCTTGATGAGAATACATCAGAGAAATCTCAATAACTTTATCTAGCTTCTCTCAGATGGAGAAAAAAAATAATCTCACGCTGAAGGAAAAATGTACATACAAAGAAAAATATGTTTAAAAGTCAAGATTGTTATTATATGACATTCTATATATAACCAACACTATGTTTAAGAGCTGCACAAAAGCTGCAGCTTCACAGATTGGTATCAGAGTTGGTACCAGAAGAGCAGGAGCAGTTGGGAGGTGAATCTCTGTCTCCGCAAGCCCCCAGGCACAGGCCCACAGCCTCGGGGACACTGCCACAAGCTCCCCCACAGCAAACCCTCCCACGGAGGTTTTCACCTTTGCTGGGAACCACACAAGGGCTTGGGCATTAGTTCACTTTCACGCACAAAGAGGAAAGCCAAAAGAAGCATTTTAGGCTGCTCGGAACTGTTTTAGCAGATCACTGTTCCATACAGTTTTAGATTAAGTCTCTATTAGAAATATCTCAATTTCTTCTATATGTTTAAAAGAACAAGGTACCTGTAAACGTTCTGTACAGAATCCTTTACAGCATAAGAAAGAAATCTCTTTCTGTCCAAGTTTCCTTACCCCATGGCCCCAGGCTGCAGTCGAGGTTGTGATGACCATTCATAACAGACACACGCTGTATTTTTTTTCCTTTCTGAAATTTTCCACAGGAGAAGCAGTGGTGTGAAGCTCAAAGCTCAACACTACTTGAAGCACAAATGCTCCAAATGATGTTTGACTGAAGAGCAAATGAAGCATAAACTACTCCGAAGTTTTCTTTGCTCACCGACAGGTATCAGCAGAGGAATCCCACAGAGGTATCCCTCACCTTGACCTCTACCATGGGACGTTTGCTCCTGCCACAAGCAGGTGACATTAGCAGACCTCACTGGAGCAGTGACACCAAGTGACACAAAAGGCTGGAAACACTTGAGAAGGAAAGGAATTTGGCAACAAACCATTTAGTGTCCCCTGGCTTTGGGTGGGTTTTTTTTGTCAACACTTAACATATTAGACCTAAATAATTTTTCTTTAAAATTCCCTTGTCTCTTCAGTCAGGATTCTAGAGCACACAGTATCTCTGACAAATACAAGTCGTCTGGCAGGAAAACACAGGAAAGGTAACTTCCTATTTCTGATATTTCCAAGACCCAAGTAATACACATTTTCTGTAATATAAAGCAAACATAAAAACAGAAAACCCTTAGTGGCTTTCGTTATAAAGAAGCAAACTAAGCCCAACCTCAAAAACCAAACAAACCAAAATAAAAGTGAAAGGGAAATCTTTTGCCAGTCATGTTCAACCCCATGCCTGCTTCAGAGCTCTTGGCACAAAGTCACTGTAATAAAACTCCTGTTTTCCTGTAACCAGCACCATTTTTCTAGGAACTGACTCGATCGAACTCTGTCCCAGACTGTAAGTCCATCACCTCCTCTGCAGAGGATGAAGGCGGCACGCAGTGAAGTCAGAGATCTTTTATCTTCATTTGAAAAAATTACCCTTTCTCAGCAACTTCAAAGAAATTAAAAGAAGGGAGAAAAACAAGTGTTTCATGCTGGGAAACACTAAGCAAGATGTAAAATATGCTCAAAACAATAAAATCAGATTCATTTTTAACTGGATGCAGTTCATATTGGATTTTGCCTTTTGGTTGTCATACAGTGTATGGACTCCTCCATGTGGGAGCGTATGGCAGCTCGTCCTGTGGTGTGATTTGTGTGAGCTATCAGGCCCTTATCCCTTTTTTTTTTTAACCTTTTTTCCCCCTTCTTCCTCATTTCTCTTCAGAGGAGACAAATTTCTCAGTGCCCCCAGTCTCAGGGGCAAACATGAGGAAAGGGAAGAACAGGAAAGGAAGGGTAAGATTATAGTTCACTGGGGTTATAAAATCCCAACAGAACAAAATACGTTTGGGCTGCTCCATCTTAGGCATTGTCTGAAGGATTTTTTCCTCTGATAATCTGTTCCTTCCGGTGAGAGCATGCCATACGTGAGCTTTGCCTGTAGCTCCCTTCACATCCCATAAGGAAAGACAATATATCCCAAATACCTCCTTGATATAAGGCAAATAGCCGCTTTCAATTTCCAATCACTCCCTTCACTCTTACCCATATGTTGATTGGAATCTATTCTGAAGATGATGCTATTTATTTTCTGGGCTGGGTACAAAGCAGGGGAAGCTCACAGAAGTTAACTTTCTGGGGGATTTCAAAAATGACTCTAAATTACAGCGGAATGGAGGGACCTTCTGATACAAATTGTTCCCCCAACTCGGCAGTAAATTACACGGAGACACCTCTCATGCAGCTGGAAGAGGAGAGGAAGGTGGTCTTTCTTATCAGGAATAGAAGTTACAAAATACGAAGTGGAGAAGCAAAGCACAGGAGGATGATTAAGGGAATAAACGGAAAATTCCACCTGTACAGAACAGTCAATTTGCCAAACAGTCAGTATTTGGGGAATGTAGAAGTTTAGGGGTGGAGAAGCAGTGAGAAATCCCTGTGTTTTTTAATAAGACAATTTTTAGCAAGGCTTTCTCATTTTACGGTATTTTGTCTTTCCCTGCTATGCTGCCTTTCATAGGAAATTTTGACCAGATCCAGTGATATTTTCAGAGAGGGGAAGCTACAGAGAAATTTTGTTTTCAGCTACTGTTAGTGTCAGGAGCATGATGCTCTTGGGACTATTTCAGCCCAGTTTAGACCAGCAACTTTTGATACTCCTGTAAAATTTCTAACAACGTGGCAGGGATTTTCCCAAACTCCCGATGCTCAGCCTGACACCACGAGCCCACACCCAAAGAGAAGGAATCGATGAGACATTTATTCCAGTTTGGGCTCCTTATCACTTTGAATCTCATCTAACACTATCAGAGAGTCTCTTGTTTTCTACACGAGAAAACTCTTAGCAGCTCTCAGCCACCACATTCCCTGCTGTAATAAGCCCAAAGTGAAGAACAAGGTCATCCCTATGAAGGAGACGAAGCCAAGGAATGAACTGAAACACAAGCTCAGACCTCGAGGAAGTGACGAATGTGACCCTAAACACTGTTTCATTTCAGCTTCACATCCTTTCTTTTTCCAGTGACTCCTGCTCACAGCTGGTCTTATTAGAAACAGCCAAGAGATTTCATTTAAAAAAAAATAATCTTGAAAAAGACACTGGTTTTCTTTCTTCTTTGTTTCTTGCAAATAATGTGCATACCTTTAAAAGATTACAATCAGAATCTCATTAGTAATTTCCATCCAATTCAAATTAAAATATTTAGAAAACGGTGAGTCATTTTGTCTTGCGTTGTTTTCCTGAGAAGCAAGGGCAACACAGCAGTTCACTCACAGCAGATATCCAGCATCCATATTTGTACAAGAAATAAAATTCATCCTTCCTGACTTTCAATTTTGCGTGATCAAATATTGAAATACCTTTAAATCTGGGACCACATTCATTTGTTAATTTATTATTTAAAATTAGTCAAGCAATTTTTATAACCCTTTTCATGACCTCTAGCTAACAAATGACTTGTTACTAACCCTTCAAACTTTCCACACAATTAAAAAATGATTAACAACTGATGAATGGGCTACAATTGAAGAAATTAGGTTGCAATTAAGAAGACATTTAAATGAATGTTTAAAACTGCTTGGATTATAATTAGAACCAGATCAACTAGGAAGGTCACTCCGGAGTGGTGTTCTTGTGGCATCGGAGATAGCTCAGCCAATAAAGCTGAGCAGTGGGATTTCAGTGGTCGCTGTTGGCACGGGGCCGCGCGTGGCTGAAATCCTCCCCAAAGGACGAATGGAGCCCGCACAAGCCAGGGGCTAATCTTAAAACTGACCCCAGGCCTCAGCCTTGATGCTGCAGCCTTGTCAGCGTGGTCCTTTCAGAAGGAAAAGTTGCTGTATTTCTCTCTTGAGAGCATCTCGGGTGTTTTGCCCAGAAAGAAGATAAGAAATATGACAACACGAGACCAGAAGAGACACCAGAATCTATCTACTTCTCTACGACACAACATTAGACCCTTCACACACTGTATGCAAGTGACTGGGCAGATGTTACCAACAATTTTAGCCAACTACAGGGGTGTTTTCAGTCATGGTGACACAGTCCTTCATCAACGAAGGGCTGGAAGCAAGGTAATTGCCCATAAAGTACTGGGAATAGATTATTATTCTTGGCTGTTCTGCCAATCTCAGCCGTATTTCAAGGCACTCAAAGGAAAGGATTTCCAATCTTTCAAGGGGGGTTGGACACCCATTTCAAATGGCTTAAGGCAGTTTTGAAAATCTCAGTCAAGAGCTAATACTAAACCACCTCAGCACACTAAAAGCCATCCCTCACTTCCAAAAAAAAAAATTACCATCAATATTTATTCACTTTATCATTTATGCACAGCAATTGCTCCACACAAAGTCATTAGTTACTAAATTCAAGCCAAGAAAATGTAAAGATTCATGTGACAAACCTTTGGACTCACTAAACAACTACACAAAACAACAACTAAGAAACCCACAAAGAGAAAACCAACAATTTTGATCATTCATTTTGTCCAAAAAAGTAACCAACTACGACACTTAAAGACAAGAACTTGTGGAGACACACTGTAGTTTTCAGCCTTGTGCTCATTCCTTGTGAACATCCCATCTGGCCCTTCTCCACTGACCTCCACATTGCCTTTTACTGCACTTGTGTTTCCATTCTCATTGCTTCTCATCTTCGCCACCAAAAAGAAATGACATCACATTTTTAGCCAAATTATTACTCCAGACAACTTCACCTTCTGGGAATCCTCTCCATTTTTCTGCTCTGGTGGACAAATTATATCTTTCTTTTGTATTTTGACCAGCTCCTGGCAGCGGGACACATGGCTGTGTCCATTCCCCCAACAGAATGGGTGCCTCAGCCAGTTGGTGAGCAGCACATCTTTGCCAAAGATGCTGTATCAGAGCCTCTGATGGTATTTTTAAGAAAGACTAGAGACTCCATTGGCCATGTTGACACCTGTCCAGGAGTAGATGGCATGGCACTTGCTTCTTAGTAGCCTTAGTAGCCTTCAACCCTGGTGTCCAGAAAAACACTGCCTTCTTTCGCACAGTGTCCCATTGATCATTTCATCCCAACCCAGCTCCTCACACTGTATCAAACACCTAACGAAGGACGAAACTAGTGATCTGTTATTAACAACAGTTTGTGCTTTCACCTTACACACACCTCAGGATCTCAGCAGATCCCAAGAGATGGGGAAACACCACTTCAGTTAGTTCCCCACAAGCACTGACTTACCAAGAAGAGGGCAACTAGCCCATGGCTGACTTCTGTAGCCGTCTTTACAAGAGCTTCTGGATACAATTTGTTCCATGCAACTCCTTTAACACATTTCTTTTTTTTTTTTCTGGACACGGGTTGAAGACATCTCCTAATATTCAAAACTCGTAAGACTAAAACATTAATTAGCTCAAATGCTATGCCTGGTAAGAGAGGAGATGTCAAGTGTTAGACTTTCAGCCGCTCAGTGCCCATGCTGGAACAGTAGATCTGAGAGGGCTCAGGTACCAGATAAGGTTGACTGAACATTTTTTGAACAGAGGCCTGTACATACGTGATATATCAAGGGAACTCTTCAGCCTCAGCTGCACGGAGCTGAATGCAGGCCCTGATTTGAGTACCAATTGCCATCCTCAGCCTTGTTGCACAGAACTGAAACAACATTCAGCTGAGTGGTTTTTGCCCCAAACAGGAAAATTGAACAGAAATGACAGAGCTTTGCAGATTAAAAACAGGCAGAAAAAGCAACATAAAGGAGCTGCAAAGCTTACAGGTTTGATTTGGGAAAGATGAATCTTAAAATGGAATAAAGCAAGGGATGCTCTACAGACTAGCACAAACAGGCATTTCCAGGGAACCTGGAAACCAGTCAGGTTGGGAATAACCACAGGAGGAGGAGGACACATAGACAAGAAAAAATATACTTTGCTAGACAGAAGAGATATGAAAACCTGAAAATCTGTGATGTCCCAGACCTATCACCAGCCCTTCTCTTTTCAGAAAATTCAATATTGATTGAAATCACTAATAAACTGCAAAAGGTAGGTGGGAAAACAAAACAAAATGACCCTTTGAGACCAAATCCAGAGCTGATGTAAAGCCTATGGAGTAGCTCCAGCCTCCCCTAGGCCTGAACCGAGCTCCCACCATCCACTGTCCCTTCTGATGTCAAGTTGATGGATTACAACTTCCTAATGCAGGACTGATGCATTATGACATCCTAATGTTGGGACGATTGATTGTGACTCTTTTTTTAAGTATGGCTTACTAGGCAATTATTGACACCATCCATGCATTAGAGCCCTAATTCAGCAAAAAAGGGCTGACAGGCCAGTGCTGTGGGAAAGGATTAACCTATTCCAAATTTTATAGATCAGGGTGAGACGGGGCTTGTTCTGGGACAGGGCCACCCTCTCATTACAGGCCTTTGGAGACAGCAAAAACTAAACAGTTTATGCCACATCTTGAAGAAAATTGCTTTATCCCTTCACCTCTAAGTGGATTCAGACGCTGCCAGTTGACTTGGGAGTGCTTTGGGGTCAGTGCACACACGCCGGAACATAGAGAGGGGGGAAAAAAAAAAAATCCAAATAAAGGAAAGAGAGAGGTAAAAGCCAACACTGTCAGCTCCTACCCTCCAACATCTGTGAATAATGGAAGTGCGGAACCAAGGCTGGGAGCGGGGAGGTGAAGGGAGAAAGGGATGGTTGTAACAGTGACAAACAAGTCTAAAGGGACTTCTCTCCTCTCAAATGTCACTGGGGGAAGTAGACAGGAGACGGGGGAGGTAAGGAAGAGGGAAGGTCACGGCTGTAATACCCAGAGCGAGTGGACAATCAAATGTTTGCAGCTGGGCTAGGAAATGGCAATCCAGTTGCAGAGCACATCTGGCTCCCTTGCTGCACGCCATGGGGGCCACCTGGTTTTAATCATGCTGGGATCACCTTTGAAAAACAGAACTTAATCATAGGCCTAGTCCTAGCAATAGTGTTACATCCAGACTTCTCTCCAGGGGAGAGGAGGGCGGGAAGGGGGGATAAGATGAGTTAAAAAAAAAAGAAGAAAAAAAAAAAAGACAGAGAGAAGGTATTTCTTCTGTGTTTTGCTCAATCAAACCTGGAACTTTTTCAACCATTTCCTTTCTGTTAGATTAAAGGGAGTCACTTTTGATTTTCCGCCTCTTTGCATTTGATTCCTGCTTAGTTGACACTTTGCTTATTATTATTATTTACACAGCTAAAGAGTGTGGTGCTGAAGAACACAGCAAGTAGAGAAGAAGCTATTTAAGGAGGCTTTGTCTTTCCAGCCCACCTCTTCCACCAGAGATGGACTAATGCATCGTACTTTGGATTAAAAGGCCTCACACCTTTCCTGGATAGTCTTCAGGAACTCAGCTAGGTGTGCCATGAGGAAAAGCCTCCCTTGGCTCAGAAAAGGTCCAGACACCATCATCTTTCACCATAATGGCCATGCTGGGTCAAAACCAGTCCACCCAATTAACACTTACCCCCCCAGCACTGGCTGGTAGCACATGCTCTGGAGAAAGACTGAAGGAACTGCAAAACACAAAGTAACCACCCCTGGCACCACCTCACAGGTTTTATCAATCAAAACTTTACAGATGTGCTTTCTCTCCCACATTAATTGAAATCAATCTACACATTTTGATCTGAAAAATGTTGAGGGGGAAGAGACGCTAATCTAACCATGGTGCACCCTGAGAGGACCAAAAACAGTTCAGCTGTTGCAAAATATCCACATCATTTGCTTTTCTAGTATCATCTAGACTCAACCCATATCAGCATCCGAGGAAAAAAAAAAAAAGCCAAATAACAAAACCCCAGCCCTCTTCCTCATCGTCACCTTCTAATCCCTGTCATTTCTTATGTCTAGAAAAGAGGCATCCGAGCAGCCTGTGATAGAGATCATGACAATTTTGGACATGGTAGAAAATAAGCATTCATTGTTTTTTTGTAATACTTTTCCATGATAATTTGAGGGGATCACATGGAGGCAGCAGATGACAAGTTCAGAATAACGAAGTCAGCACTTCTTCACACAGACCATTGTTAAACGATGGAACTCACTGCCACAGGATGTGACACATGCCACAGGTTTATACTGACATAGATGAGATCAGAAAAAAAGGAGAAAAGGTGGAAATCAATCTTTATTTAAATTATTCTAGGGACAGAGACAAAGGCACTAGAATCACAACATCCCTAAACAAAAATCAAAACTTCCAATTCTTGCTGACAAGTTGCTGGAGCAACGGGAGGTTGGCCAAGGTCTCTGCCTTCTTTCTTTCCCTTCACATAGAGGGCAAAACATGTCTTTTCTAAGCAACTCTCACTTGAGGCAACTATTGTAAAAAACCCAAACTATCAAAAAACCAACAAGAGAGAAATGCAAAGACAGAGTCATTAGACCAGCAGATGTTTTTGCCAAACAGAAAGCCTCAGTTCTTGACAGTCCAGTCCAGAAGCACCCTGGATGTAAGTGTGCACCAAGACACGACCTGACCAGACTCAAGATGTGCACTTTATACCTCCTGGTAATGGAAAGGAAACCTCAAACCTTCAGTCCTCCTTACCAAACGCTTCGAATAACTAACCTTTCTGCTAAGAGTTAAGATCAGCTCATGAATAATCTTCTGTGCTTGTAGCTCATTTTGTCACAGATAGCATGGTTAGACTCACTGAAATGCTTCAGCTACTTCACGCTGTTGTCATGCTGCAAAGGAGCTTTAAACACAGCTTAACCACACCAACCACAAGATGTTTTATATCTCATTAGAAAAATGACTTAATTTCCGGTGTAATCTTGTACAGAAGTTCAAATATGCAACAGCAACAGCGTCAGTATTGTAATATAATCTAGAAGTATTATAATAAAAATAAACATAGTCAAAGAGTATTTTACAAATGTTAATTATTACTAGGGGAGAAAATCCTGTCAGGTAGGTATGCGATAGTAATAGTTATCTTATTTTACAGGCAGAGAAACTGAGCCAGAGATTAAGAAGTTAAGTGACTTGCCCAAGGCCATGAAGAGAAGCAAAGATAGAGCAAGGACTAATAAGCAGGAATTCCCAGCAGCCCTGCAGGCTACAAGGCCATTTTCTATGCACCTTTTTCACAATTCCCAAATCAGTTCCACTTGACTCCAATGGCTTCTGAGGAGATTTTCTGATAACCAGACCTGTCTGACAGACAATACACAAAGAAGAGCGCAACTAAGACTTAAAAAAACTTATCTTGATTTTTAGGAGGCTGCCTGCACCTTCTTTCTCAACTTCAACTTGGAAGCAATGTGAGAGCATCCAAAACGTCTTGACACACTGAAAAGAAAATTAACTGGTTTCTCTGTTCCTGTCTAAAGCAAAGCCCTGGAAACGGCCTAAGAACAGACCCGATGTTTTGGTAGCCAGCATATCATGCCAGTCTTTTTTTTTTCTGTACTAAAAGTCTTTCCCATCACAGCTGCTTTTGCACTGTAAAATGATAGGAAACGAAGACAGCGATTGCTAATGTTGCTTGGAAACACAAGGCTCGCTGTGCCACCTGCAGGGCTAGTTTGAAAAAATGCCTGTTGGAGGGATTAGCACCATCTCGGAAGTCAGGAGCCACGGTTTCTATCCAGGATGGAGCAGCTTCGCAACATCCAATTAGCCGGGTGAGCAAGAACACAAACCGGACCATTGAATGATCCTGCCTCATTCCATTGGGGTGTTTCACTCCATTCCTGCCCAGGCTTCTCACCTAACTGAGAAATTTATGTTCTGTTGAACAGGGGAACCTAAGAAAACTAAACACAGATGAGAACCAGAGCAGAGTTACAGTTTACATAGACGTTCTGTGGAACCCTCTCCTACCTGTACCTACTCCCATTTCTCTCTGCACTGACCTGCAGTTCTTCCCCAGGATGCTTGCATTATGTTTCATTTCTGATTAAATGCAGTTATCTCCCTATAATTAGTTACAAATATTTCTCCAAATACACACTTTTACCAAGTGTTTTGCTGGAGCAAACAACCTGGACAAAGGAGTTCTGGATTTGGCTTAAATATATATACCTAAAACCAATATAGAAAAAAACCAAAGTTTCTCTGAATGGTTAAAAATATATATTCCATTTTGGCTTACTTTCTTTTCTGGTTGTGAGAACCTACAGTGGAGGACAGCAGCAGTCAGAAGGTGAAAGAGGTCTATTAAGTCATTGTGCCTTTGCTCACGGTGATACATGCTGGACAAGCCGTCCAGAATAACGAAGTCCTCTTTATTTGATCCTTCTGCCAACATATGATTATTCTCCAACACGCTGCCTGCTAGTGCTTTCTGCAGCGTAGTTTTAGATGTCCCAAGAGATAGGGTTTCTACCACTTTCACTAGAAAATCGTTTACATAGCCTGGTAGATTTGGCCCCTGGGGAGACTTTTTTATTGTGTTTGGTTTCACTAAGAGCCTTGAAGGTGTTGGTCAGTGATTGATTATTGTTTGTATTGTGGTAGCACCTAGAGGCACCAGCTGAAACTGCAGACCTGTTGTGCAAGGTACTGTACAAAAGCAAAGGGAGGAACTGTCTCTTCCCCAACACCTTGCAGGAAGAAGAGCTCAGCCAAGCAGAGAGGCACAGAAGGATAAAATGGTTTACTGAGACCAAAGAGCGGTGTGTAAACAACTTGCTATAAATCTGATTCAGTTCCTGCATTCACACTTGGACGCAACATCCAGAACACCACCTCGGCCATCCAGGTGATATGGGCATACTCATGGGAGATCTTTCTGATGAAAGAAGCACAGAAAATAGTTACACTGTAAAATGAAACAATAATCTCACAAAAGCTAATGCTCATTAGGAATGTGGCTTGTTCTACATTGCTCCAGTGCTTCAGCAGAAACCACTTGCAAAACGGGTCAAACCTCCACTGCGCTGTTTTCTCTCAAGCCAGGGAGAATTCTGAGGACAGTAACAGAAATGAAGAAAAATAAAGAAAGTATCAAAGGTTAAGCCACCAGATGAGGTTGCAGGAGGTGGTAGATCACATGATCCTCTTGTATTTTAATTCAATTCTTCCCTTCCCACTTTAAACAAATCCTTTCTTTTGGAAACCAGTGGCCTCCTTGCCATTTGTTCTCAGATGAGGTTTATCATGAGAAGCGAGCACCCAGACTAAACCACCATCCCAGAGCTAAAGCAAATCATTTGCTGACTTCTCAAACGGCAAGGGGGACACAGGCATTAAGATCAAGGTTAACACCTTCATTCAGCCAGGCTCTCCGTTAGGTTAGGGAATCACTCAACAGCTCCACAAGCAGAATCCACCATCTCATTGATTTCATTACTTTCTTCCCTCCCCACGCGTCTCTGATTCACAAGCCAGCAGAGAAAAGAAATGCAGCACCACATCTGAAGAATAAAAAAAAAAAATAAATAAAAAATTACCACACTCTGGTGTCTGTTAATCTGATGGATGGTTAAAACAGAAGTGAAAACTTGAGATGCATAAATAACTGATTTTTCATTTCACTTGCATTATAGAAAAATGAAGGAAGAGAGATCAGCCGGGCAGCAACCCAAAATAAACATATTTTTTTTCAGTGAACTGGAAAACAGAAACAAGTAACATCATGGCCTTAAAACATTTGATTTGACCCAAGGAAAAAAACAACTTTAACACTGATGGTAATTTCTAAGTTTCTCATTTGAAACAAAAATACCAAACTGCTTTTTTCTCCCAGTGTCCAAGTGGTTTGAGTACTTTCAAAAACTAGTTGCAGGACACATTGTCTCTGCTTTAACCAATGTATTTCAGCATCTATTTGTGAGATACTTCATCTGATCCAAATTTGTATTTCCTGAGGGTTAAAGAAAGGAAGATAAGAGATTTTGGCCAACGAGTGCCTTGGCTTAGGTCAGCACAGCTCACACTCGCCTTCCTCACTACTGGCACAGCCTTATGTCTGTTTTCTACACTGGAAAGTACAAACACAGGGACATTCAAAAGACTCTCTCTCCCAAGGAAACTAAACACACCTTCCTTGAATCTATCTACATTCCTACAACCTCAAGGAGCTTTCTGGGCTGCTCCTGATGACACCGTGCTGGCCTTGTCTGCTGGCCTCCAACAGCTCTTCTCCCAAAGGGGTGGTCCAGGCTGGGTGCAGTTTTGCCGGCGTAAAACTCCACAGGCTACACCCAAAGTTTTTGAGTCACCAGATCCTGCATTTCCCAAGAGCATTCACAGGTATCTTTCCCCAAGAGGAAGGAAAACCAGAGAACATGAGGATCTCGTCAAAAGATGAAAGCTCCATTTCTGGTGTCAGTGTTAAGGCAGAGTGGAGAGGACACTGGGACACACACTGAAATGAGGTGCTGCAATTTAGCCTGAAAGTTAGGGCGGGACTGAATGTGTGTTAAGGGATGCTTTTACTCCCTCTTTTCTCTTTACTCACTCTTTTCTCCTGTGATTCATCCTAGCAGAAGCATCTTGGGAGTATGGGAGTCCCAGCATATGCCACCGTCACTTGGATCCCCCTGTCTCATTCTTGAGGTCTGTTTATGAGGCTGAGAAAAGCTATCTCGAAGCCCACCATAATCCATGGACTGTCTAAAATATCCACAAGAGCACTCCTGAGTCACGAAGATGACAAATGCGTATCCAACAGGACTGTTCTCCACTCCTTCAGTTTCAGCAATTCAAAATGAACGCTTAGAGCATCGTGACCCTGTGAAGCCAAATCGTGTGTCCCTTGAGACCATCTCATTCCTTTCTCGCTCCCCTTCCAGCCCCCTCATCAAATAAAGCCAAGAGTACGTGCGTCATTCTGACACATACCCTTCAGGAAGTGATGGGAATAGGATAGGTTTTCCTCCTCCTAATGCCCCGACTGTGTCCCTCCAGCACGAGGTCCTTCATTCCCACAGTAACAGGCCTCCTCTGCTACGGAGCCGGCTGGTAACCGGAGGAGCCATGACCAATCCGATGTCGGATTAGCATCGCTCTGTGACACTGTCAGCAGCATTTTGCTGGGCTCTTTAAGAGAATATCCTGCTGTGATTCACAACAAGCCTTGTGTTTGGGAGACACAGAGATCTCATCCAGCAAATTGAAACACGCTACAGTGAATTTCAGTGTTTCTGCTCGGAGGTCTCCCAGGGACTGACCTAAATGGCGTGTGCTACGTCAGGAGTAAAAGCCACCTGCTACAAAAAGCCTGGACTGGAACCACAGAGACCCACCTGTGACAAACGAGCACAAACAACCGGGTAAGAGAGACTGGGACCGGGCTGGAACCACAAAAGCTGCTTCTCAACTTCTCCACAGTTTGGCAAAGTAAGAAACAGGTTCGTTTCACTGCAGCAATTTGTCTAAAACGTGTTGGGTCACGTATTGGTAACTCTTCAATACATTCTGCGTTATTCACTGACACATATTTCTTATCTTAATTACTAATTACAAAAAGCAGGATGACTCACTCACAAGCTGGGCTGGAGAGACCACTGGTTTTCCCAGTCTCTGTGCTGCTGGATGGCTGCTGGTTGCACACACGGCTGGAACGAAGGACAACCAACGCCTGCTGCTCTGAAACCTTCTCACTTCAGCCCGTTTTATCTGCTGTGTGACAGACAAAGCATCAGGTACCAAACCAACAGCAGATCAGTGAGCCCAAACTCCCCGAAATACTCCTAACATGCTCAATGTGAAAAAGCACTGAGCAGCGTATGAAGGAATACAGGAATCATTTGCATTTTTGCCTGGCAAATACCATAGTGCCAGAGAAAAATACTGCATCCCTAACAGGCAGCAGCAGCAAAAGGGACAGGGGGAAATGAGAAGAATGGAATTGCTTTCACTGGAACATGCCAAGAATATGGGGCTTAACACCTCTTTCCTTGTAAACTGGGTTTCATATGTCCTCAGACGACAGAATCATGGCTTTGCATCTCCTTGGGAAACCAATGCTTAGATCAGTGCAGCACTTCCTAAATCCACCAGTGGCAATTGCCTCTCTTTTAACAGGAAGCAGGGAATTCCATCAATGGCAATACTCCGCTCGCTTGCTGTAGCAACGTTCTCCCCAGCAAACCCACCAAGGAACTCCCCGCTAACCTGGGTCCTGCTTAGTTTGTGGAAGCCAACAACATCCCAGCCCAAGGTAATACACTTCCAAACACACTTTGATTACACCAAAAGACCAGAACCGCTCAGCTGTGCTGCGTCTCCTCCTTTTTTCTCCCTCTGGCCTCCCACGTTACAGATTAAAACAAGAGCGCATCTGGCATTTACCGAGCATCAAATACTTCTCCGAGACCTCCTAGAACAAACAGGCCCTGGCTGCCTTCCCCCGAGCTGCTGATAGGTCTCCAGCATTGTGCAAGGGGTCAGACTTAGGAACTGTCAACAGCTTCCTAATGTATGCTCTTTCTCCGGGAAAGGGGGTCCCAGGTTTTATAGCCTAATAGATTCGTTAATCAGAACACACACAGGCTGGGAAAGCCACTGTTTGTTTTCTCTGACAAGTTTGGCATTTTCCTCCTGGGAGCCAGGAAGCTTTAAAGGCATAAGACTCTCCTACTTAACTGGACAAGAAAACCAGTCTGGACAAACTGAGACATGTCGTTGTGGCTGCTTAATTCTGAGCCAGAAGGTGCCATTTTAGAGACTTTACAACAACATCAATGTCAGGGTAAAGGAAATTAAATCCCCCTCCCTCTCCTCCCCTGATGTCTCCATTTTTTCCAGGCTTTCCCCTCCTGTACCTAAGGACAGTGTGGCCCATCACAGGCAGGATCCCTGTGATTACACTGATGATAACGATGTTCAACTCGGAGAGCAGTTCCAGGGGGAACACTTAAAGAAAAGCAAGACTGTCTTGTGCAACGGTGGCACCGTGCCCACAAACTGCTTCTGTTTACTCACGACAGAGCTTCAAACCACAGAAACACGAAATGGCAAACGCAGCGAGTAAAACTTCTAAATGAAACTACACACACCCCCCTCTTCAAGTCCACACGTCTCAAGCTGTGATGTAGACTCTGCAATCACAATAAGGACTTACTATAAATAACCCACACAGAATCACAAAGGGGAATTCCAAGTGTTTCCAAGGCTGTGTTTTTCCACTAAAAATAAATATAAGTATCTTAAAACCTAGAAGCTGCCACAATTTATTACACTTCCATGGATGCGACAAGAAAATGGTGTTCTAAGATTTAATGCCATCGAGAAGGAACCAACAGGGGCATTTCAGTAAAAATAATTTCAGCCTCTTTTCCTCATGTCTTCCTAAACAGCGGAACTCTCCTATGAAATCATTCCAGCATCAGGACTAAATCCCCTCAGTCTGAAGGGACCTTGCTATATTCTTGGCACAAAACAAACGTCACACGTGCAGTGTCCGGCTCAGCAGGTCCCCAGCCAGGTCCCTGACTCCCATCACTGAGTGTTTGCACCAGGGGAGGGAGTCTTCAACACTTGCTCTATTTCATAAGCTGTTTCTCTAAGCACCTGCTGTAAGGCACTGCCAGAAGCAGCTTCTGGGGAGGGATCTTTGCTGTAACGCTGACTGTTGGGTCTGAGCCCCTGGTTGATGGGCACATTCCCATTCTTCCCTCATGCCGTTCCTCTGTCCTTCTTCCCTCTGACTGGACTCCCATGGTCTCCACAACCTCTTCTGGCTCGAGTACTCCAGCTGTTAAAATACTGCATGATAGGCATGGCCGAGATTAAGGAATTGTTTAATCCAACAGCAATTCATTGCAGGAAGAACATTAAATTATCCTTCTTTAGAATGGAAACTAGCTTTATGTTTGGTTTTTAAGCACATCACACACACCGCCACCAAGTCATACAGTCAGTCGCTTCTCCCGTCACTGGTTGAAGTCCCACTCCTGTCTTGCTGAAGTCAAAGCATGTCCCATTGAAGTCACGATGAAACACTGTGCTTAAGTGCTTTGCTGAATCAGAGCCATCGTAACTATCCATTAGGCTTTGATCTGGTTAATGTTTGTCCAAATACGGCCCCACAACGGGAAAGCAATGAACCATTATTAAAAGAAGGAAGGACAGCTGGAATTATTTTAGTGTACGACTACATGCACAAACACACACCAAGGAACAGATTGAAAAGCTGCTCTTTTTATTCCTCAAATTATTCTTCTCTCATTCCCTTAGCTACAAAACTATTAATTAGGGTCTTATTTTTGTTCCCCTTCCCTTTTATTTTCTCAGTGCTCATCCAATTTACACACAGAGTTTATCTTGGCAAAAAAAGAAAGGTAAGGAGAAGAATCCCTGTGCAGGGGTGGAGGGGGGAGAGGTGTTTGTTCGAGGGGAGTCACCGCAGTCATCACTCAGTCACTGTAGAATTGAAGAAGGAGAAAGACTAAGGCGGCTTAACTCTTCATGCTATTTATACACGATAGAGATATGATGCGTATAACTGAAAGGTAATTAAGTAAATACTTGCCTCTTCTTCTTCACTCATACACACAAATCTATTCTTTTCCATTTCTTAACAAAAAAAAGCTGGCCTGTTCCAGTCCACTTTCTTGAAAAGCAGGTTAGTTGCCAGAACATGCAGAAAGACGACCTCTCAGCACGAAATTAGAAAGAACCGACTCCACCCATGACAGCAAGCTAAAACAAACGCTAGGTCCATCCTCATCCAAGTCAGAGACTTTCCTCCTCTCTGATCTGAACCTTCCCTGCCATATCTGAGGTTACAAGTGTCTTCTATCGTGTCATTTGCTTACACTTTATTGATGATGAATTAATGGGCATCCGTGACCGCGCGCTCCTGGCCTCTCGCTTGCATGACAGCGCTGACTAAGAGAGGAGCCAGAGCCACCTCCGAGCACATGGGCGGCTCCAGCGCTTCCAGTTGATGGACTGCAGCAGAACGACACCATTCTCTCCTAAATCCTCCTGAGCTCTTTACTCTGATGACAGGAGTTGAGGACTTCAATTCACCTTTGCCATTGCAAAGACACCGTATGTTCTGTTTGGACAGCAGAGGTTTAAGAGATAAGCAAACAGACTTTGTGTATGTTCTGATTAGAAAACAGAGGTAAAAAGGCTCTCTTGATCTGCCTGATTAGGCTTTTATAAATAAGACAGATATTCTCTTTCAAAAACAGTCTTCCATTCATCCACAGTTGATAAAGAGCAGATTTTACAGAGGTACAGAAAGCTAGCCATTGCTGATGGCTTCAGCGAGGGTTGTGTGTCTCTGAGGGAAGGTGTACATGCACCCATGTGTGGATACGTGTATCCAGCCCCTCAACGTCCTTCTTTTCAAGTGGAACCTCATAACACTACTCCACCTCAAGGAAACATAAATATCAAAGGCAAGCTTAGCAATAGCGTGGATAAAGGAGCCGCTTGCCCTAAGTTTGGCATGGACAGGAGGCACCACCCTGCCCGTTTCCTGTTTTCTACCAGAACTAGTGCAAGGAACTCCTGTCCCCTTGCCCGAATCCCATCCCAGCAGACGTGCTTCAAAGACGCTGCCCTGGGGATAGGAACTCCGGCACACGCAGACCAGGGACATGCCACACGAGCTGCACGCGGTCAGTGACAAAGCAAGAAGGGAGACTCTGATTTCACAACATTCACTATGGCACACGACCTGTGGCCAGGGCTCATCGGGGGGGTTGACAGACCTGAATGTCACCTCCAATTTCACCAACGACCGACTACTGGAGCTGGGCCCCAACAGCTGTCAGGGGAGCACAGCGTTTCTGGACTCGTTCTTCTCAGACTTAGTGCCCCATCTCTAGATGGGGGAAATGGCACCACTTGTACTACCTTTGTAACTGCTTCAAAAGGCAGGGGTAGAAAGTGCTAAAAATCACATTATCTCACTGGAAGTTTGGAATCTACCTCACCTTTCAAGGGACAACCGTAAGGGAACGCCGGCTGAGCCGATACCAAACTATTCCACAAAGCATCATCTTCTGCCTGCTCAGAAACCAACCACCACCTGCTCCTCAGGACTGCTGGGTTTGACACAACTCGGGCTACAGCAAATGGAAAGACCAGGAACGTAGGAAATTACTTCACAGATCCATCCCACAGTTTATTAGTTTTATTAGATCCAGTCTAATCTGAGTAATTTTCTGTGACTACTTCTTTTTTTAACTTTTTCCCATTCAGATTACAATTCTTCATTTCAAAACAGAACAATAAAACCAATTGGAAGACTCTCTTCCTCTCTTCTAACACTACAGCTTATTCTAGTAACCTATTTTTAGCCCTCTGACATGTATGTAAAAATATATGTTCCCAGAGGAATTTCATAGCACTATGTAATGTGAACTTATTCGAGCACTTACTAATGACACACCCAGATTTATTGCTTCCCAGGCTCTGGCTATAGTTTATTTTTTGATGTGAAAAAACCAAAATAAAACAAACCCATAACAAATAAGAAGGCAGATAGTAGTATGTTTGGCTAAAAAAAAATAGGTTTTTTTTTAAGCTGTGCACTGATACAAGATTTATTTTCTTTGTACACAGCTTTTAGGCCAAACCCTCTTCTTTTTATGGAGATCTGATAAAAATCTAGCCACGCCAGTATTTTTAAAGCAATTTTTTCTAGCTTCTCTTTGTGCTGATGAAAACCCAGCCTGCATAGAAAACTAAGAATTTCCCCACAGAAATATTCAAGATTCTCGAAACCACAAGATCCAATTAGATCCCGACAGATCTGAAGACCTCGATACATGATTTCTATAAGGTCCTACAATTTCGTGACACCTATCTGTTCTGTCTTCCTGCGAGTCTTTTCAGATATCTCACTCTTCGTTTACAGGACTGAGCACCCTTTAAGGCCTTTGGACTAGGGAACTGCCAGTGCCCAGCTCATCATCGGCTTCACCTTAGTAGAAGCATTGCCCTGATAATACCTACGGAGAGGGAAGAGCATCTTTCTAGGAAGCACGAATCCTACATGCAAGAACTTAATTCAAAAGGAATTTGGCACCCTATTGAATGTCTGCTCCTGGCCAGGTCTGCAGGTCAAGTACTGCGAGCTGTGATAATGAGGCTTGATTCTGACAATTCTGACCAGTAGCTGTTGTCATCCTGACTGCTCCTAAACCATCAAGAAGACACTGAATGACTTAGGCAGGGTTTATTTTTGTATACAAATGTAAAGGAAAATGTAATTCGATGTCACAGTGTCTGCCACAGTCTCCGAGGAAATCTGATTTGAGAAGCACATGAAGAATCTCCCCAGCCCAGAGTGTGCTTTCTCTAACCAGATTTCCCTTTCTCAGTCACTCGGGGAGGGGTTTTTTGGCTTGCTTGCTTTCTTTTTTTCAATCCAGAACCCTTAGAATTCCTCCTTCCCTACAAAAGATTTTCTGCCTTGAGGAGAATTTCTGTCCTGAACTGATGTGTATGTCACATGTCAGTAAGTGAATATGGACCAGCAGCAGCTCCTGTAACGTACCGACCGCGGGGACGAGAGAAAGGTGGGGAGCAGGAGACACAACTGCATGAGAATATCAACTCCAGCCCTTTTCTTTCTTCTTTTGTTGTTGGCTTTTTTTTCTAGCCCCCACCATTTAAATGGTACAACGTGCCCTCCCTTCAGATCAGTTACACCCTGTTTCCATCCCTTTGCAGCACGTTGTGAGCAGTGCCAGTACAAACCAGCATAGCTGTCACTGCCAGCCTGCAGGAGGGACGTGCTTCTAAAGGCTCCCAGCCAGGAGGCTTTTAAAAGCAGCACACAGGATTCTGTCAGAGAGTCAAATAAGAGACAGCCCGAGCTAAGCCAGAGCGGTGTGTAAGACACCAGCAGTTTTGAGAAGAAATCACCCAGCAAGAGGAGAAAGCCGAAATGGTAAGTCCTTAACCTGGACGTACCGACTGATTTCAGCTCTGTCACACGACCCAGGTGACATCAGGCACATCACTGACTGTTCCTCAGTCAAAATGGCAGTAAGAATCTTACTTTTGTCTTTTTAAATGTGGGGTTTTTTTCCATTCATGAGACTGACACATTCTGGGTACACATACCGGGACTTGACCTTAGTTATGGCTTCCAATCACTACTGAAATAACTTAATATCATAGTGTGTTTTAAGATAAGAGACATTTGCCTATATTTATCCTAAGTTTGTATGGACAGCTGACAGCTGGAATTCACAGAGAGCTTTTCAAAGGTAAGTATAGATTCTAAACGTATGGATCCCTTTGTCAGCTCAGCACTAACAGCTCCAACTTCAGAAGAGTGAAAATAACGGCCATAGGATCATTGAGTTACTCCAATGAGCATTGCTAAGCACAGTAGGGGAAGAGACATACAGAAAAAACAGCAAAGCATAAACTTGTCAAGTGTGAAAACTACAGTTGCTGTCATTCACATCTTATTTATGTTCTTGTTATATTATTCTGCAGAAGGATTTTTAAAAGTCTAGAAGGAAGAACACTGCCCATTTACTACTCTATGTCATTTACATATTCATCTATTAACTTTCAACAGAAAAGCTTACTCATTTTCACATTAAATCCCATGGAAGCGTTTCAGAACATTGTCCAGCAGAATCTCCACTAAATGTCTGATAAAGTCTTCAGCCAAGGCACGTCACCAGTAAAGTTAAGCTGAAATGCCTTTATAGTAGCAGCAGATGAGGCTCAGGTAAATCAGAGCTCTACTGTCGTTCTGCTGGAGCAGGTCATCGAGCTCCGGCAGTGTGACAGAGCCACGCTTCTCCTGAGGCCATCACCAATATCACAGCATTGCTGCAGGGCCATCCCACCCACGAACTGCATACTGGAGAGGCTGCATGTTCTTACAACACCTTGGACAACAAGTGTGAATCCCAACGTTATGGGGGAAGCCCAGAGATCTATTAAGCATCACTGTTCCAACAGAACTGAGGGACTGAGGTTTTGCAGCAAAGCAGGGCAGGAGACCCACACTATGCTGTATCCTACCCAAAAATCAATCAAGTGTGAAGCTTCGTAAGCTGTGACCAAAACCTTGGGCCATCCAGCCCTCTGACGAGAGGGAGATGAACTTCCTCAGGGCAACACAGCAACATCCATTTTCACTTCTCTCGGCAGCATCTGCAGCCCAGGCAGCAGCACCGGATTCCAGGACCAGACTTGCAAACAAGCTCAGGGACAGATTCAAGTATTCATCATCCAAAATCTGAGCTGCTATTACAGAGTTCAGACACTCTGGAGCACCAAAGACACTGCATTAAATAGGTAAAAATGAGACCGTGATATGGAGAACATTAAAACTCTAGTCTCAAGTGCTCAAAGCAATGTCCTAAAATATTTAGCTGTTGTATTACTTGTCTTCTCACATCTCTTCAGGCTCAGAGGGAGACCTAATGCATTCAAAGAACACATCAAAGGAACAAGAACTGCAAGAATAGCCCATCCATCCCACCAGTAGATACATTTTACCACCAGAACTATTTCTGATTCTGAGGAGTGGAACAAACAAGGTATAGGAAGTCAAAGAGAAAGAAGGCATTAGGAAAAAAAAAAGGGGGGGGGGGCAAAGAGACAGAGATGACAATTTTTCTGCACTGAAATCTGCAGAACTTTGCTAGATGGAAAAGGCTGTGGGGTGGTAGAATAGTTGCACACTTTTTTTCAACCAGTCATCAGGATTATTATTACTAACTTAGAGGAAACAGCACCAGACTTATATCCCAGAGCCTACGCTGCTTTTGGTTAGACCGTTATACATTTCACCATAAATCAACCATCACCAAATTTAAAACAACTTCAAGGGGCGAGTGGGAAGCAACACAGCACAAACCACCTAAGGAAACACAGGCAGAGGCAACCCACTGATGCAACCTCTGGTTTATGCAAATACATGACACAACACATGCAAAACCCAGAAAAAACCCCAGTAGGATCACAATACTTCCCTTGTCACCAGGATGACATTTACACCCAAGCAGCCTTTACGATGGCACCAGAAACTTACTTAGCCCTAGGGTGAGAAGGAAACATCTAATTAAGCAGACTTAAAAATCTGGTTGTCAGGGCTTAAACCATGCTTTACATTAGGCAGACAGAACTCCTGCTCTTTGCAGGAGCTTCAACAAGACCGGACTAGAAAGGGGTCCTAAAAACCAGCAGAAATGGAAGATATTAACAGAAAAAACACGAAAATTTCTCAGTTAAATTGTCCTCTTTTTTCCACAACAAAAACTCTTCTTGAGCCTCTCTTTTAGCTTGCTGAAGCTAAACTCTCATCAGGCTTTACATCCTGCACGCTTAGCTCTTTCTTGAACTTTGTCACCTGAAAGATGAACGTTTAGGGGGTTGTAAGTATGACGAGGACATCACAACCCATGTGATAACTACCACGCTGTGACAGCAGAAACAGAGAGGGTTTTTCTACTTCTAAGACTGTCGGCGCTCATTTTTCTGCTGCCTGTACTGAAACCTCCGTGGATACAAAAGCAAAGCCCGCAGCCAGCAGAAATCCTCTGCATAAACCTGGGATTATTAAGGACTTTTGCAACACAACCACTTGCAACTGTGTCTCCCCCTCTGAAAGACAGATCCTTGAAGATCCAAGACAAGATAGCCACAAACCTCTCAGTGGTATCTAAGGCTACCATAAAAGTTTATGGGCCACACCCACACCAGCCATAGTTCTGATCCCTATCCAGGTTGGCTCCAGTTATTTCACCTCCCGGTTATCTTCAGATCAGAAGCAAAGCGCTCAGGCACTAGACCGTGCTTGAACTCCCACCCAGAGCTGGTGGGTGAAATCATGACTCTGCAATATTGTCCCATGTCTTCAAGGAAACTACAGGAGGGAAGGATATCAAACCTTGGAGATGGGTTATCCCACAGCTTAGTTATTTGGCTATATGTCTTAGGCATAGCAAAATTAAAACCAGTAAGAAAATTGAAAAAAAGCAGGGGTTTATTCTAGATGCTGTTAAAAGGGAAACACTTTTAAATTACACTTAAACAAGAAGGAAAATTCTTAGAAGACCTGGAGCAGCAACTACCCTCCCATTTAAATTTATTAAATTCTTTTCCACTACTTTGGTCATTAGTATGAGCATTTCAGCCCAGGACTTAAACTCCTCTGATAACTTGGCTACCAACTTCAGGAAGCCGGGATGGGTCAGTTTTAATTGTCCTGTTTGTTTATATTCTCTCCCCAGAGATCCGTTACTAGACAGTAGGCTAGAAGGGCCTTAGGACCGACCCAATATGGGAAATTCTTACAAGCCCAAATCACACAGATGCATGAATAGTCAGGGCACGTATTAGAACCCGGAGGCCACCATGCTCCTGAGGCACCACCCAGCCAGCAAAGCAACACCGCTCTGGCCATTGCAAGTCAGTCCATCTGGTACCTCCTCTTCTGCTCATCACTTTTCTATCTCATATCTACATATGTAACCATCTACTCCATGAGCAGGGTGTTTCTGTGCAAGGTTAAGGATCGCTGGAGCACTGATCAATGTAGCGTTGATTGGGTTTCCTGAAGAAACTTCTCAAGTATTTCCCGTAAACAGGTTGATATTACCTGTTGCCTCTAAACAAGCAAAGCCTCTTTACTGCACCAGCTGTGACACACAAAGTCATATGAAGGCAAAGGTACTGTTATTTGAGGACTAAAGTTATACAGTAAATGGCTTATAAAGTTAATCAGGAAGCACTAGGGTGGCATTTATGTGGCTGTCATGTGGACTTACCCAGAAAGGTCATTGTCACTGAGCAATTAGCTAATGGAGCATTTCTAGTTACTGAAGATTGTCAGAACTTAGTAGTCAAATCTATTTGGAATACCTGAGAACAAAGATTATCTAGAGTCTACAGAGAAATCAGAAAGTAAATTGAGAAGCATCATTTAGTAAAGCACTTCCTATGACAAAGGGAAAGGCGATTTATTTCTGAGTTAAGCACTTATTCTTCTGAATCATCCGTCATCTCCATCCTTTACAGTATTGTCACACGGTAATACTCCTGGGATGAAGAAATGCTTTGGGTAATAAACCTGGATCTACCTCACACTGATCAGAACGAGAGGCAAACCTTCCCAGATTTCACAAGAATTTCCAGGGGTTCAGATCATACCAACATGGCCCCACAGTCTGAGCACCTCTCACCTCATTACTGCCAGAAGAGTCTGTCTTCATTTTTTTTTCTAAGGACAATTCCTTCTTTCTTTCAATATTCTTAGTAAACTTAATTTTGAACATACATCAGTTGACAATATTAAAAGATGGCCCTAGAAAAGCGACATCCTTAATTAGCATTAAAAATTTAAGCTGTGTGGTGTTTTAATTGATGAGATGACTCTTTCAAGAAAAGGTTTTCAAAGAAACAGAGAATTCAGTCATCTGATGTCCCTAAATCTTTAATATATTCTCCCAAGATCAGAGAACACAATTCTGCTTCCAGCTCTACTATTAATTTTCTGTACATCTTGGTCTCACAACACATGGAAAAAAGAAAACCTTGATATGCTAAATTCCTATGTTTCTCATCTCTCTGTGGTTACTGCCCCGCAAGACACTTGACTAACAAAAACACTGTTCTGGCAGATTTGCAAAGACAACCTCAAACTTCAAATTCAAGCTGAGTTCTCTCTCTCTTTACACGTGGTAGCAGAGGTTCTGATTTTCATATGAGTGCTGGTCTGTTGAGCAGGACGGTGCGTTTCTCTACAGACCCCTTTAAAGAGCAGCACGTGGACGGATGCTCCTGAATTGCTGGGATACTGCCACCTGAAAGATTTCGGGGAGGACACCCAGGCTGTGAGGAGGAAGACTACAACGCCGGCTGAACAACTCCTGAACTTGTTTCGGTTTTTGACATGGAAAATAAAAAAGGGAGACATGGCAAACAAACAAAAGGCGAAAGTTCAGGTCCCCACCATAAAGGAGAGCAGGCGACAGCGAGGGCTGGGAATCGATGTACACGCTGGATGGTGTTTACTCATCCCCACATGCAGATGAGAGAGCCATCTGACTGCAACACAGCCGCTTTCCGGGCAGCAGCACGGTGCCTGCCTCCCTCTGCTCCACCACGGCCACCGAAACGCGCTGATACAGACTTGACGGCGCCAGCAAACCTGCAATAACTTGTTTGTTGCCACAGTGCCCATCCCATCACCTATCTCCATTCACACTCCTCCTTATTGCTCACCTGATAACGCCAGACCCGACCCTAATTGCTGGGCTGTGCTGCAGAGCGGCGGAGAAGCGGATAAGGAATATCTATCCCTTCCCTCAGCACAAATGTGTAAAAGTTTGTTCACGGTTTTATGAGGCACGGAGCAAACCAGCTGCTTTCACTAAGAGGTGAGGTGTTAACTGCTGAGGTATCGCGAGGTGGCTCCTGCCAGCCCACTGTGTCTCTCTGGACAGGTCAACACAACACACAGGCTTCTGTGTTGGGCTGAAACAGGTGTTAGGAAGGAAACTATTTCATGGGGGAAGGTGGGACAGAGGTAGGGATTTCTTGAAGTTTTAAAGGGCTGGAAAAACTTGCCTTCGGTTCAGGCTTCAAACAGAACATACCCGCCTGGGAAGTGAAGGCTTTCCCTGCCAAGTCTCCAGTTCTCCACCTCTGCCTGGCGTCGAAGGCTGGTTCCAAAACTCCAAGAGGAATTCATCCAACTCCATATCTACAGCATCTCCTTCCAGGCTGTCACGCTGTGAAAGTAGGTTCTGAGATGTAGTTGCAAGTCCTATAATGATCAAATTGAGACTTCTGACTCGTTTTGTATATAGGCCACAGAACAGCTGTCAAGTAGTAAAATGTCTCGGGTGCAGGAGCCAGGCATTAATCAGATGAGAAAGCTGCGACTCTGAGCACAGGCTCTTATTAGTGGCTTTTTAATAGTATCTGTATGTACACACACAGGAGGGCATTTGTCATGTTTGCTGGACACTTAGTCCTGTCAGCTGGGGAAGGCAGGTGTTGCAAACTCCATTAAGAAAAGCCAGAAGGAGGATTTTCACCTCATTTTGTCTGCACATAAAGCTTATTCAAAGGAACAGGCTAATCCTTGGCCTCCGCTGAAGCTGCCCACAGAACTGGAGGGACGGTGCGTTTTTGACAGCAATGGCCAAGCACTGGTCTAAGATCTGAGAGGCACCTCACCAAGGCTACCAAACATGTCAGTCAGTGGAACATTATAAATGGAGGAATCACGTTGGCTAATGAAAGTTTCCAGCTGTGCAAACAAACTCCTAGAAGCTTGCACTACAAATCCCAAACTAGTTGGGGAAATATAGCAAAGAACTATTATCCCAGCAATTCATCAGGCCCCTTTACTTAGCAAAACACCTGAGACATGAAGGAATATTGAATCGCTGCTCAACACGTCATGCCCTACAGCTGCTGGGCTTAGCACTGACATGGGATGGTACAGACCAGCATCTCCGGGTCTGGATAAAAGGGCTTTGGGTATCTTGTTTTTCTCCCTCTGATTTAAAGAAGTTATATATCCTTAAATCATAGCCTGCTGGTGACTTTGAGATCACTCTTTGCTTGCTCCCAGAATATGACCAGATGTAATTTTTCCATGCAAGACAAGCTGGGTTATAGAAACTTGGGACTGTGGAAAAAAGGTGAAGAGACACAGGTTGTGGAAGGAGAAAACTGCAGCTGGAGGAAAGGTGAAGAAAAGTTGGAATTTCTAAGCATTCCAAGATCAGCTGGAAAAGACGGTGCAAAAGCAACTCTGGAAAGGGTGTGAGAGAAGGGGGGGTGGAAGAAAAACAAAAAGAAAAGAAAAAAATAAGAAAAAAGAAGAGGAGCAGCACCATTACTACCTCATAATGGGAGCACGTAACACCCTAAGACAGGTGCCTCAAACAAGCACCAATACGCTGAGCCTATGAAAAGTCTGCCCTTACCCTGTCGTAAAAGAGACCAGCTCTGGACCAAGGCTGGAAAATACCACCTCAGGGCAATAAATCTCCCATTGATAGGGTCTGGCAAACACAAGCTTCAAGAAAGGTTGGAGTCAGCTCTGAAGTATATAATGACTCACTTAGGATTGAGGGAATTAGAACGAAAGGTGACACTCAATATAACAGCGACATTAATAAGTAATCGCTGCCTGCAAATGTCTGGGCAGTTATAAAACATTGGCAAGACAAACCTGGATCTTACAAGTCTGGCTCAGGTATGTACTGCAAAATGTTCTTTATCGAGTAACCCGGGGAAAGTCCTCCAAAGGATCCGTGCTGAGAGATGATCACAGGTATCTGCTGTGCCTCAGTCCACACCTCCGTGAAATCCTGTCACCCAGTAGAGCCAGGACCTTCCCAGGGTGTCCCTCACAATCCTTCTGAAGATGCCAGTCCTCCCCCACGCTCACATTTAGTCCCATAAGGGGAAATTATTCCTGGCCAACTCCTGCATTTCGCACCGTATTTTAAACAAACCAAGGTGCTGGTAAGTAACACACAGCATCGGTGTAATCTGAGAAACGAGCTTTTTGGTCGTTAGAAATGCAGCTAAAACAAATAATAAATACGGTGCAGTGACATTTATGGTGAAAGCCGCCAGAGCTTCGGAGATTTCCCCGCCTGGTGCCGTAAAGGCCTACCCAGCACCAAAGGCATTTAAAGCTAAATTAAAATCCTCATTAGCTGCTCTTGAGTGTATTTGCATTGATGAGGTCCCTGGTGGATGTGGTTTTATGGGCACGGAGGTAAACCTGTGTGGCATAACTACAGAGAGAGCTTTCAGCTGCACTGATGTAACCTGCACATGATACGCCAGTGATTGAGATATTCCATCGTAAGCCAACCTAGTAGGAGTGCTCCACGCCACAAAATAAAAATAAACAAACAAAAAACCCCACACAATTGTCACTATGTTATCTGATTCAGAGAGGAAGATGTCGGTTTAAATACAGGCAAGGAAGTTTATCCTTATACCCCAATACGTGAAGACCTCAGAGCTACTGTTTATGTTTACAGTGAAACGAGTGAGCAGTACATTTTGTCCAACTCTAAACTGACGGGAATGTAACCTGTTTGTATGAAGAACAAGTGACTATGATCGCCCCTGCAGAGTCTCTCACACCACAGGTTTTCTAGCATTAGCTGGATTTTTAATTTAACTTTGTTTAATGCTATCACGTGACAGTGATGGTAATACATAAAAACCAAAAAAAGAAAAGATAGACTGTCATAGGCAACCAGCTATGAGTTATGATTCAAAGAAAAAGGAAGTTCAAGAAGAGCTCCTGAAGCATCTTTCCAAGAAAAAGAATCTTAAGCGTGAGCTGGGATGAAAGGAGAGGAACGCTGTGAGAGGTATTGCATACGGTGCAGAAACCATGGGAAAACAAGCCCTTTGGGGACCTCTAGATGTGTGGTTTGATACAAAACCCCAAGATAGCTGTTTAACTGTGGGTGTCTAATTTCACATTAGAAAAGCACTGTATCTTGCACATATATCTCCATTACCATGATGAAATAACCCTCTCAAGATCCTGGCCAGGTACTGGAGACGAAACTCCCTGCAGGGGGAATATCCACTTGATGTTATGCCATTTTGCTCAGCAAAGAGTCTGAGTCAAACTGTGTAACGGGCACCGTAGCGCTTCTGCAAGAGAAAGCTCATGTTTAAATACAATTCAGAATAATTACATTCTACTTATTCATGATCCTTCTGCGACTCCTTGGGACACAGGACTCTCTGCTTTCCATCTAGATAGCTTTTCAACATTTCTGTAACTAACGCCAGATTGCATCTCCAGTGTGACCGCCTTTCTGCACCTGTGTGTACGGCCGTACGTGTATGCAGGTTTTACATACACACTGCTTTATATTGCCCTAAATGGAGTTGTGGTTTGCAAAATGGGTTCCATAAATCATTAATTAATGATAATACAAATATGAATAATGTAGGAGACAGAAGGGCAAGAGTCACCACTCCGTCCTGAACACCATCTTGGCTGCTTGGCTAAGCACTGGGCCCACAATAGTCTCCCCTGCCAAGAGCACCATTACACACAGAAATGCTGAAGAATCACAAAAAGACTGCGGTGTCTACCATGGGAAATGAAAGGACTTTATCAATAGCATGCTAATGCAGAGGACTTTAACCCTTTCAATCTTTCTGTGCAGTACGGTCAAACCCTGACTCCCCAATTCCTCATCCCTCAACAGTGGTTCCTTTTGGTCCACAGAATTACGAGATACTGCTGCATCCTGCTGTTAGAGACGGAACTGCAACTTGTGAGCTATTCACAAGTTCACAAAGGGAGTTTTCCAGTCTTATCTTTATTAACTGTGAATTTATCTCTCTCCCCAGATACAATGTTGAGAGAGAAGGTGAGCTGGAGGGGGTCATTCCTGCTGTACAAGGATCAAATGCCATAAACGGCCCAGAGTGTGACTGTGTTTCTCTTGTGCCCTTTTAATTGCCCCCGTTAAAGCACACATTAAACACGCAATCCCTGTGACCAAAGGTAAGAGGGAGTTTGGGTGTAAGCAAGCAATCACTTGATAAGACAACAGCATTTCAAAACACCATAAATTAATTCCCTAGGCTAATTTCCCTAAGAGCGATGGAGATAATAAATCTCATTGTTGGCGTTAAGGGTGACTGAAGAATCTGCTTCATGTGCCTGCCAACGTGCTACCGGAGCAATGCCACAGACTGAAACCTGCTGGCTTCTTCCAGAGAGGAAGAAAACAGGAGACATGTAAAAACGTGCTGGAGCCTGTGCAGCTGGGGAAGGTTGCTTTTACCAGGGAGAGAGGGCAAGGGGGAAGAAAGAAAACAGGAAAAGGACGGTTCCACCAAATGAACCCAACCGGGGACATTTCACATGGCAGACTGCAAGAGGCGGCCTAAGAACAGGGGCAGAAAATCATTCTTGAAGGCACAAGACATAAATCTGAATTACTGGGGATTAATGAGTCAAGAGGAACGGGTCAGAAGGGGAATTTAAGGACACATACTGTCCTTGATCAATGTCTGGAACTCCCCTTGAAGTTTCACAGAAGACCCTTTACACAACAGAGATACAGGAGGTCCATAACGGCCATTCACCCTCACGTCCACACCAATACTCACTCTCATCACCTCTTTTTAATGAGCATAGAACACCTCCCAAGTCTCCCAACCTCACTCCCATCCTTCCAACATACATCTGCTCACACCGAGAGCCTAGATGGAGCCACACTGAATATTATAACTTGGAAATTTGTCCTATGACCTCTTTTAGCTTTACACTAAATCCATTTTTTTTCCCCCACAGTGGTTCAATAAAACTGAAAAACTTTAAAGAGTTTGCACAATAAATACAATGGGCACCACATAAGCCACCAGCATGAAAAATCTATATCCACCAAGTTAAAGGCTAACTCTAATCTGCCTTATAATCGTTTAAATTAAAAACAATTTAGTTAACAAAAGCCAATCTGGCAGCAGGATGGGCTCAGCCTGTCTGCTTCTCCTCCTCAGTTACACCAGTTCCTGTTGCAGAGAAGCAAAGAGAAGATGCAACGTCTCTCCTTTCATCTCAACGTCTCTCCTTCTTGGCTGTGTCTGCCCTTTCTGTCCAAACAGTGGACTCTACCAGTTTACTATTGTTAGCTGTTCAGAAAATCCCCTGAGTAGCCTTACAGCACATGTAACTAAAGGGCTGGCACCGGGGCACAGGCACAAAAGGAAAACTAACTTGGAGACACAACAGCAACACTTTTTGCACAGAAGGTTCTCCAAAAGCCTGAAGACTGGTCCAGATGAGAAGACAACACATTCTACTTCCTAAAGCTCCAGAAATCATATTAAAGAGAGCTGGGATGTGACAAGCCACCTCCATGCCCCAGTGCCTGCACAACTAGATACCTGCCGCTTCAAGATCACATCAGAAATGACTTCAGATTTTAAAATTCAGGGTTTTTTTAACTTAGATTATTAACAACATCATCAAGGGCTAAACAACCTTGCATTTCTGGCGTGTATTTGGAGGCTCATCTGCCTGTTAAGTGAATAAATAAAGGAACTTAAAAGGAAAACCAACATAAATTCCATTTATACATACATAATACATACACACATTTAGGAACATATATTTTCCTAACCATATTGCATAACTCTGTATTTATTAGACATACTGTAGTATGTGTATATCATAATGCACTGAACACTTAAAAATAATTTAGAAAATTGGCTGCTTTCCTTAAAATTTAGCTTACAACATAATATATTTTAAATACTGTGGAAATTGGCCAATTTTCCAATATTTAAATATCTGTGATATATCACTACAAACATTTTACAAAAGAAACACATGGCCAATTTTGTATTCTTTCCAGATGAGTGATATCCAGACTCTCTGATACATGAATGACCTCCAGAGAGTCCTGCATTTTCACTATTTTGAATGCTTTGCTTCTGGTTTGGAGTCCACCATTGAGACTTTGTCCACTAGAATGAAATGTTGGGTCTCAAAAAGCCTTAGGAGTGGCAGAGGAAAAATAGCTATCAGGAGGGGGAATACAGATGTAGGGTCAGAGCAACTGCCCAAACTGCATAAACCTAACGTGCTAGAGGTAGAATCGAGCGTAAATTTACAATCCAGAAGAAGAGATGCGTTTTCTTGCAGAGGGAATTGCAAAACACACACATTGCAAAAGTTAAACTGGGAGAAGTTTAACTGGGTACTGGGAAACCCCAAACTGAAAGCCTGAAGGCTTTAAAAGTTGCTTTCCAACAGAGAAGTTGATTCCTTTTTGAAGGAAGGAGATGCCTTCTAGAAAAATGTTCATTTCAAATGAAATTAATTTTCCTGTGAGGGTGATTTTGATACAATTTTTTTTTTTCCAAGCAGTCTGGTACTTGCAGTACTCTAATGGCAGGCACTGACATTGCAGGATGTTGCAGTCTGTAATGCCCAAGTAACAATATTAACTCAAGAACACAGACATAAGTGAATATAGGCTTCAGTTCCTCATTTATATTCAGTTCCTCAGCATCTCCCTCTACTTCTCTCCAAAGAAAAAGAGAATCTATGCACAACAGAGAGTGCAAAAGACAGTCTTCAAAACAGCTCTCCATGGAAACACAGGCATGAACTGGACTTGTTTATGAGCAACCTCTTTTTGGAAGAGCTTTTGAATCCTTTAACTTTCCATAAAGACCTCAACCCAGGATTACCCAACACCGAGGGAAGAAGTGTGACTTTGGCTGAACTGTGGTGTGACAAAGGTACGAATCAAGCAGTGGATGTGGTAGAAGGTAGATGTGAGAGGTGCCAACAACATATCAAAGAACTAAGTTAGGAAAAAGATGGCCTGGAAAATGAATTCTATGGCATTTTGGAATTTCCATGAAGACCAAGATGCCAATTAGCACAGGAGGAGCCATACACTTGGCCTCGGTACTTTTCTCCTTATCACAGGAAGGAAGAACATATTTGAAGATGTAAGACAATGTCAGACAATAGACAGGCAATTCCATAACTGGAAACTCACCAAGGTCAAGGGGAGGGCAAAACCGCAATATAATGTTAATTATATCCATGCGCAGGATGAACAATACATAGCTCTCACATATCTATTCAAGATTTTCCCTGACACAGACAGAACCAGGAACCCAATCACAGAATTTCAGTTCACGGGATTTGCCTTTCATGTCTCCACATCTTGTGTTTATAAGTTTAGTACTCAGTGGCAACTAAAATGAAAGTGATGACAGAGCTCAAGCTGCAAAAGAGGTTCAGATTCTGGATCTATTGACCTTCTCCACATTACTATTTTGCCTATATAAGACTTTCTAGCACCATGATTACCCAACAGATTTCTCAATTAGTGATTAAGAAAGGCCAGTTTAGAAGTTTAATCATATTTCAGGATGGATTTCAGTGCTTTTTTTTTTTTTTTTAAAAAAAAAAAAGGAAAGGGAAAGAAGGAAAAGGATCCTAAAGGTTTAACACTCACAAGAAAAAAAAATCCACAGCATCTGGCACTGCACCCTATCTGCAGGTGCACCGTGGAACTCTGCTAAGGACCTGGTATAGAATTTAATCTGTCTGAAGAATAAAATTGCAATGAAACATGAAAGGGAAAGTTTCAGTGAAATGTATCTGTTCAAAGAATACATTTTTACGTTTACCAAACCAATTCATTCCATTTGCCTGCTCACTGAAGCTCTCCTGCCTTACTGGAGAGCCTGACAGGAGTACAGTACACCTGTTGGAAGAATATAGTTTTAAATCCACACAGCTATGGCTTTAAATGTGTTTTTACCGTAAGACAGAACACACTGGATCTGACAGCTGCTGCCTGTAATTTCACTTCCATTTGCAGGCCACTGGCCACAACTGGTTGGGTTGGGATGCTGCAACCCTCTGCTCAACTGAGCAAAGCTCCAGTAGGAAAATTTGCTGGGATTCTCTCCACTCGCAGACTCTGTTGTTGGTTTTTTGTTTGGTTTTTGTTTTGTTTTGTTTTTTTTAAATAAGAGGCAGAATCCTAAAGGCAGCGTTTTTAGGGACGGGGGAAGAAGATGCACTTCCTAGCAGTTAAGAGAAGTCTCTCCAGAGGATGGCCAGCAGCACAGTAACTCTCAGCCTAAAGGCAACACCCTTTTTCTGTAGCAGATTTTGAGAAAGTTACTTTCCGTATTGATACGTTATCTCTAGAACCTTGAACCTTCAGCTGATGTCAAAACGTACCATACCGGGTGTTACATAAGCCCACAGTGAGGTGCAAATGATGCAAAAAGAGAAAAGGGTTCAGAAGCATAAGATTTGTTGAAGGTTGCCACCTGAGGGAGACATCCTGTCCAACATCATGTTGGACAGCTTGTTACCCACCTTCACCCGAGCCTAAATACCCCCGTGGGACCAAAGCTGTAAAGATGGGAAACCTGTGCACTAATACCAGGGTGACATAAGGTCAACCTAAACCAGGTTTGGGTTGCAATGGGCAGAAGATACCTTTGTGCAAGGCGTGGAAGGGTCTTCATCTATCATGTCCTCCAGAGCTGATTCATAAGAAACTGAATTTGAAATATGTGATAATGATCTCAAAACTTTGCCAACTCAGCCTGAACACACACAAACCAAACGGGATGGAGAATGGCTGAGCAGTAGTGAAGTATAGAGTGAATAATACCAGAGCAAGGTAACGAGGTTTCTAGCTCAGCTTTGTCCATGCAATAGGTTCATATCAGGACATAGTCAATAATCCTTCTCAGCACAACAAAGAATTAGTAGCCTTACTGACTTAAATAAAATTATACTGATGCAAAGAGACAAGACTATGACACAAAGTTTGAAGAACCTCAGTTCCTGGGAGTCTTCTAGACCCTTTGAAAATTTTTCTTTTCTAACAATCACAGTGCAAATGGTGATATTTCCTTACTTTCACTTAACTTGGTCATTGGTGAAATTTACTCTGAGCCCCTGTAACAGTTGTCAAGTACATAGTATTTCTGAAAAGATCAGTGTTTTGAGTGGAGCATGGTCAGGAGGAAGAGGTTCAAGAACTCTGTGAAAAAAAAACAAACCTATTTTTATCCTGTTAAGCAGGTAAACGTGAAGAATATCAACATTTTTCAAGAGGCTGCCTAAATCAAAACACTGAGCAATTACCATCCTAGCAGGTGATTAACATTACCTTCAGCAGCAAACATTCTACTGAACTAAACAATCCATGCAATATACAACTTGATTTGGAAAACTTTAACATTACGGCCACATTCACTATCAGGAGTTTCAGTTTTCAAGATGACTGAACGCCAGACCTAACAGTCTCAAAGCTGTGTTTGCAGCTCATGGGAGACCTCACTTTAAGTGACACCTGTATCTCTCTCTTTTCATTAATCCTGTAGCCTTCAGTACCTTACAGCACTTGTAACCAAACAGACAAACGAGAGCATCTGCATGAGTAGAAATATCACCTATAAAAGCTGTGTTACCAGGTTCCCTTGAGACATGAAACAATACTGGAACGGTCGGCCTCATCCTACAATTTTGACAGTAATGGTCTTTATGTACTATTTAATGAAAGTGAAACAGAGAATTTTTACACTCTGCTAAAGCACAGCAGAGAATTCAGGGCAGAAATAGGAGCGGCCGCTGTTTCATAATGCACAACATCATCACAAATACATACTAGTTCCCTGCAGGGAGTGAGAAAGCCTTTGCATACAAATCAAACAAACGGGAACAAGAGTTTAGGAAAGAGAATTTGCTCAGTCTGGTCAAAAAGCATCTTGATCTTTGCAACACAGGCCACGGTCACTTCAGTGATTGCTGCCAACCAGGACCACAGCAATCACGCTTGCTGGAAGATCTGGGCTGTCCGGTGGGACACCAGCTTGGTTCTGCTGCAGAGAACTGAACGTGGGGCTGCGCAGGGGGTTGTCCACTTCTCTTACACGTCAGCTGGCGGCACAGTCTTCATAAACAAAGTGAGCTTGGAGCAGAAGGTGACATCCCCCTGGACCTGCCCACAATCAACCAATTTCTGTGGCTTTTTCTCGACCGAGTCTCCCAGCAGAGTCCTGCTAACCAAGGACAACCGTAGTAAGCTCTGTGCTATCTGCTAACAAGCTGCTGTTGATACGGAGCTGGCCAGTTGTTTTTAAGGGGTCTGTTAGATACAGGCTTACACATATTGCAACTTTCCTCATCTTTCCAAAGGGTCACTTTTATTTCCTAAAGCGCTGAAATACCGCAGGCCAGGCTCACCAACTGCTCAAGAAATCAGGCACGATTAAATGTTTTTGTTCTTTTCCCAGGAAGATTATTTTCGCACGGGGGTCACCGAACAAGCGTCGCCATCCCCTCCACCCCTCTGCTCCCCCCACTCCACCCCAGCCCCTGGGGGGTTCTGGGAATCCAACTGTAAATGACACTACCAGCTGAGATGTAATGGGTGTTGGAGCGGCAGCCGTTTCCTGTCCAGCAGGAACCCGAAGGTACAGGAATGTGGGAAGACTCCAGTGAGCCTCCTTAAGCAGCCAGAGCGGGCTGGGAACTAGAGAAGAGATAAGGGATGCCCTTTCCTCCTCCACCCACTCCAGCAGATAAGCATCGTATGCCTCAGACATCTTGTCCACTGATCTGGGCTTTTCAACCGTGTCTCAGTATCTCAGACTCTACCTTCCTTCCTCTGCTCCCGAGCACAGCCCCTGTTAATGAGCCGGTCGGGGCTGATAACGGGGAGCAGCAGAGCGAGGGACCAGAGGTGTGTGAGGGCTTCGCAGCCAGGAGACACCTGTCCCTTCCGGGGATGGGACGCGGATAAGAGAGGTGAGCTCCACAGAGAGCAAACCTCTGTGTTTGAGGAGAGAGGCGTGCTCTGACAGACGGAGTCAGAGCCTGTTTGCTCAGGCAACATCCACAGCCCGGGCTCTAATAGCCATTGATTTATAGTCTGTTTGGAAAGCAGCACAATCGCATACAAATAAAAAGTTCAGATTGCCATGAAATTGCAACACCTCGCTCAGCGTTCTGCAACAACATGCCACTGCCGGGCAAGGCGGGCAGGGGACACGGGGGGGGACGGACCGAGGGGCAAAAAGCTTGTACTGAGGATGGGTTCCTGTTCTCAGAGCTGTATAAAAGGGAGAGACATTCACTGCTCTCTGGTCAGACAATACAGAAACAGGGCCAGAGGGTAAACAAGGCGGCACCAAATTAAAAGTATGCAAGAGGCAGAAGAAAAAAACACTGATCACAGATCCCACATCTTCTGTCTCTTGAAGGGAAGCACTAAATAGCTGTTCTGCCTCGCGAATTTGCAGGCTTCAGGGCAAGATAATGGCAGTATCGCAGGCTGTGTGTCATTCCAGAGCATCCCATGGTGCTGAGACAGAAGGCAGCAGCCAGTTCGACAGCAGGGGAATTCAGGGCCAGAAGAAACTAAAGATAAAGGAGTAAAATTCTTAGAAAAAGGATCTGGGGAACTTTAGTTCCTGTGTACAAAAAGAAATAACCTTTCCACCTTGTCATCTCCCTCCCGGCTGCCACAAGTAAAACTAATTCCAAAGTTAGTTCAGATAAAACAATCCTAAATCTACCTGGATATTCAGAAAGCCTGAGCTTTTTACGCTCTTTCAGGTTTTCTCATTGCTCATCTAGGTGTTTGTCAGGCAGATTGTGCAAACGAAAGAATTCTGAGTCTGGCTTATCATTGGCTCTACTGCAGGAGCCAGAAGATAAGAGCAGGCAGGACTGGTCCCAGTGGAAAAATTCAGCTCTGGAACTGGAGTTTTAGTTTTGGGTGAAGAATTGCTTGAAAGTAAGGAATGCTGCATTGGTTTGAAAGAGGGGGGAGGGAATCCACTGAAAAAAAAAAACAGATTCAGCAACATTACGAGGTTTTCCTTGGGAGCCTTCCTAGGAGAGAAGAATGGCATTTCAGCCCAAGCCCTCAACTACTTTGTTCTTCAAAGTTTCATTATTACCAAAACATTCAAGTTATCTTCTGGACCCTGCTGCCTTCTTATTTATTAAGCCTTGCCTTGCTCTAACCACTCCTTGTCTTAATTGAATATTTAGGGTGTTCTGAAATGATTGCCCAACTTGTGAATTTCTTCTACATTTCATCTGGCACAAAACTGTAAGAGCTGAAATTAAGAGGTTAAAGAGGTGGGTCTTGGGAGCCTTCTAATTCAGTTTTGTCCACCTAGCTTCAAAGGAAAGAAGCAAAAAGACAATACTTATATGAGCAAGTGTTTCCCATTTACTGTAGGAGCTCATGCTGACCACTTGTGTGATGTCAAACTGGGCAAATTCAGCTCTGCACCACACACAAGTGTGTCACTGAACACAGAGTGAACGTGCATCTGAATTGGTACCCACAGAGCTGTTCTTCTCGAGATGGAACCTGAACCTTCCAGGACCAGCCTGCTCCTAACACGAATTCAATAATGTAGTTGTATTTCCACAAAGGGGGAGGGGGTCACTTGCTACTACCTGCCCATTTACAGGGGTACTCTGAAAATTAGGACTGTCAGCAAGCTGGTGGACAGTGGTATTTTGCTGTCTCCGCCTGTCCCTACCCCTCCCCATACACATCCTCACACCCCCTCTTTGTCAGCCTCTTCTTTGGCTGTGATTGACAGACTCCTGAATTATGAAAAGGTAGAAAGAGCCTTGGTGAAACACAAAGGTATTTTTATTGCAGTTTGTGGCCCCCCACCCCCATCACAAATAGGAGAGTAAGAATGCTTTTACACAGGGAAAAAAAAAATAAAAATCTATAGAGTCCTCGAAGGAACAGTTTTTATACTCCTCTCAGCAGCCTGTCCTCAGTCTAGTTCCCTCTTCAATGGGCTGCTGGCTCCTGGCTGTCTGCTGATAGGGAGGATTAGCTACAGAAATGGCACAGGAAAAGAGTCAAAACTAGAGGGGAGCACAGACCTCCAGCCCACCCAAGCAATTTGCTCGCGTCCAGCCACAGTTCCATAAAAGAAGAAACTGCAGGTGCTGCAATATTGCCTTCCACTCTGGCTGTGCCATCCCTGATAAAAGGCCAGAGTCAAGTGTGCTCAAAAACTCTGAGAGAGGTTAAAATGAAATGGGAAAATTTAAAGTAATTAATATATTCACACTTTCTTCCCTTCCCATCATTTTTTGTTTTAGAGACTATGTTTTCAAGTGGTTCTTTACAAACATGGACAGATATTTTAATCTGTTTTCACACAAAATGCAGAGTTTTCAAACCCGGATGCCAGACACTACAAAGCCAGACTTTGTAATCTGAGTTAGTCATTATTCCTGAAGTGTTGAGCCTGAAGTATTCCCCTCACTGCCTTCCACAGGAATCTTGGGAATCTCAGAAGCCAGGTTACTTTCTTTGGGATGCACAAAAATAACATAGAAGGTTACATTTTAGACACCAACAAAAAACAAAACCAAAAACAAGCAACAAACAAGACAACACCAAATATCATGAGACTTGAAATGGAATCTTCAGATTTATCAATGCTTCTACAACACAATCAATCTCTCCTTATGTTATCTAATGTTCATCCTTCACTCTCCTACCTCTCAACAGAAGCAGTCTCTTTCCTTCTAAAAGGGAGAGATGACCTACAAATCCTCCACCAACCTCCCCACCAGCAGAAAACCTCGATCCACGTTACCTCTGTTTCTATGCCTTCAAAATACATGCCATCTTGAGCTGAGCAACTTCTCAGCTAAGGGATAAGGTGATTCCATTAACCAGAAGCTAGAAATACAAATGAATTCAGAGAAAACAAGAGCTATTATCATCAGGTGCATGAAAGGTCATCCAGTAACCAGGAGGAAAAACACCTTCTTTGACACCAAATCCACAGAACTCAACACACCAGCCTTAGTCTACTCCTTCTGCCTACACATAAGCAGTAAGATGGCCCGGGGTGCTTCCTAGAAGGACCTTCCAATACTGTCTGCCAGCAAACCGGATGGATCCTGAACCCTGTAAATATCCTGAATCAAGGCTGCCTTCGAGGAAAATAAAAAAGTCAGATCTGAAAAGTGCCCTGGATTCAAGTACCATGTCACTAATATCATTAGCAGGATTTCATCCTGAGTTCTTGCTTAATTTCATGATTATTTGCACCTTCTGCAACCAGATACCTAGTTAAACTGGTGTAAAATACAATGAAGAGAGCATGAGAAGAAAGCCACTTCTCTTCAGTTTTTGCTGCAGCCAAAAAGTCAGTCCAAGATCTTCTCTCTACTTCAGCCAAATGTTTCCCTACCTTTTATCCCCCACCCACTCAGCCACATGAAGAAAGGTAGCTCCAAGACAAAAGCTCCTAAATTAAGTGGGAGAGGCAATTAGCTGCAGAGTTCATCTAACAGGATGCACAGCAAATTATAATGTTACCTGAGAACCTAGTGCTGAGGAAGAGAAGCCGAACCAGGTTCTTCTGCATCCCCACAGATAGAAACACAATGCAAGTGGGAGCACAGACTCCCAAAGTTCGCACTCGTCTCAGGACAAAGAGGTATCAGCTGCATAAAACACACATTTTACTATTGATATAACACATCCTGGGGTTTGGAAGCGCTTTACCAGGCTGAGAGGAAATTATTTAGAAGCTCAACAATATTTTCACTCGTCATGGAATGTATCTGCTTTGGTTTGAGAACGAATAAAAGATTATCCAGGTGCTGATAGTTCTCTGATGCCTTCCCACAGCTGCTCCACATTGACCAGGAAAAGGGCATTAATGCAATTTGTTAAACAGAACTATGGGTTATTCCTTCTGACACACAGGAAAAACATAGAAAAAGCACCATGAGCATGGTATTTCTGTCTGAATGTTGAGACAAATGGGTAGACTAATATTGATGTTAAGATCTGGGTGTCAAATGTTGCAATCAGATGAGCAGAGACAAATCCTTAGTAATTTTTCGACATCACACATTTAAGTCTCTAGCAAAGTTAGAGACAGAACTTCAGGGGTTTTGACTGCACAAAGCAATTCCTTCCTTCCCCAAAGGTTGGCTTTTCTGCGCTTTGAAAGTTTTTTTAAAAAAATCCATTTGGAATTGTTTCACCTATTTGTCACGGTGGCCACCTTTTTAACAAGACCCTCCACGACACTTTGAAAGAAAACTCTCACACCAAATGTGTGCAGCACCTTGGGAAGGAGCCGATATCCCTGGCAAACAGGCCATATAGCCCATCAATCACTCCAACCTTTACTTGCTTGCTCTGTTACCTGCCGACTGCCTCTCACAGCTCACCATCACCAGCCTATACTGCTCAATCAGGTCTCCCTCTGCCCCACATGTAACACAAGACTTTTTCATGGGACAGAATTATTTTGGGGACAGAGTTTTCAAAAGGGCACTTATGAGCCTAATTCCCGTCCAAGAGCTATGAGGCTTAGGAGCTTATACCTTTGAAATTCTCTCTTGGCACCAGCAGAAGAGTTGTTCTATACACACCGTGCAGTTTTATATTTATTTCCCAGCAGTGTAAGAAGTCATCTTCTCACCCGTTTTAAGTACATGAGCACAAGTAGGCCAAGACCTGCCTTCCTGTTTTAAGAAGTGAAAGCGCTAGGGCAGACTGCCAGAGGACTTAATATAGTCTCAGATCTAAATTTAACAACAATAACATGGCTCCAGTCTGACCCTACAAAGAAAAAGTTTGGAGAGCAGAAAAAAAAAAAAAAGAAAAGAAGCAATTCTTCACAAATTAAGAAAACAATAAAGGTCCCTTTCAAGTGTCAAGGAATATTCTTAGCCAGCCTGCAACACCTAAATCAAGAGAGAGGTTGTTAAAATGGCATAATACCAGGAAATTCGCCTACAGGGTCTACTTCCTCCTTGGAGACCGGGGCCTCGAGTGCTGGAGTCAGTGTGCTCGCGATGGGGGAGGTGGGAGGGAGAAGCTGGGATCTGACTAAAGCGACTCTCTAAAAAAAAAAAAAAGCCAAAGCTGGATATCAACACCCCAGTCTCTAGATCTAAGATGATACAACCAGTCTTCCTGGCCCGAGATTCCGAGTCACATCAATAGCCTCTTTAATCCTTTCCCACCCAACATTTCCTGACACCAACCGCAAAAGTCAACAAGTTCAAACCCAGCACAGAAAATTAGCGCTCGCACACAATACAGCCGGGTGATAATGCGGCTGTATTTATAGCACAGCGGCAGCCCCCTCAGAGGAGTTATTAAAGATCCTGGTGGGAAGAAAACACAACTAGAAGAAAGTTATTCAAGTAAGTTAAAGATACACCTGAACCCTCCCTTCCTCTCCCACCCCTCTCTGAGGTCATAACATCACAATATAGTCTCCTAAGCAAGGACGTTCCTCGGGGACACTCTGATAGGGAAAGTGTGAACAACAAAAGCCCATTGTTAACAGGGAACGGTGGTGCCACTTAGACCCTCGTTAAGTTCCCCAGGGGCTGTGGTTTGCGTTGCAGGCTTAAAAATAAAAGGCACTAGGACAAGGGACAAACAAATAATGAAGTCATTTCCATTTACCTAGACCAGCAAGGGGGTTGCCAAGCAGGGTAACCGGTTATTGCTGGGTGTTAGCAGCATCTCCACCCTGGGACTCCCACCTCCTCTTACTCCTCACTTTTCAAAGTAAGATTTTTGACACTGAATCACTTGAGGAGTTCAACCCAGACTTATGCACGGATGATACCCTTAGACCAACAGCACATCTTACAAAGCTTTCGTATCTTGAGATCCTTCCTTGTCCAATGCCAACAACACAGAGTCTACTGATCCTCCACAGAACGGGAATATGCTTTTAAAAAGGGTGGTGAGGTTTACACTGGGCATCACTCCTTAGTTCAAAGAAGATTTTTAGACAAATACCTCAGCTGCATCGTGCCATTAACTGGCCTGCTCCCAAATTTCCACTCCTGAGCCATAAGGATGAGCACTTACATCACCTAACAACATTCCAGCTACTGAATCTGAAATTTGCTTGCATGACAAATACTGGAACATTTGGCACCGCTGAGCTGCTCCGCTCGTTCCTTTCCAGTCACCTGCAGGTCCCAAAGAGGAGCTGTGAAAGGGCTCCAATGGAGGCACTCACCCAGGTTGCCCAGAGAAGCTGTGGCTGCCCCATCCCTGGAGGGGTTGAAGGGCAGGTTGGAGGGGGCTTGGAACAACCTGGTGTGGTGGGAGGTGTCCCTGCCCAGGGCAGGGGGTGGAACTCAATGATCTTTAAGGTCCCTTCCAACCCAAACCATTCTATGAATCTATTTATTGTAGTTCCATTTTGATGACCATTTGTATATTTAACTTGCACTATAAACCAGCAAAAAACCACAACGTCAAAACCCCATACCTTGATTCAAAAGTTGCCCCTCAGTGTCAGTGGAGGCGGCTCTAAGAATTTTGTTTCAAACTTCTCTTCCTCACAATATTGGTGCCTGGAGTCATATGGTTACGCAAGGCTGTCAAACTTCATCAAGAAAAAAAAGAAAAGAGTTTCTAATCTTCACAGTTTCAGGGGACAGACTAAAGATATGAGACCCAGGAGGAGTAAAACTCATAAGGCAAATCTAAAAACAACAAATGTGGTTTTAGATATATATTTTTTGATCTCATAATTTTTAAGGCAGTCTCCATTTCAGAAAGCCTGATTCATGTTTTCAAAGGCTTGCTGTTTTCCACACTGCAAAGCTGAAATGCCAAAGTGGCCCTCTGGCTGCTGGGGGTCTAAGCCAGCTGCTGGCCAAGGCTAGAGCTGGAAGGTTCCTGCACATCTCTCCTCCTGACAGTCAGGGCACAGTTTGGTGTCCGTGCTGTGTGTCCACGCTGGAAGTGGTCACTTTCCAACACTGCACACGTCCTGTTGTCCCTCTCTTCTGCCTTAAAATGAAATTTCCCCACAGCTGAACACTCGTGAAGCTTATTTAACATTTGATTTCTTTCTAATCACAAACCACTAGAAAATCCCACGTGCTATATCTGTTCCCACTTGACTTACAATAGCATATTTTAACATGTGGTTATTCCTAGCCATAATTGACTATCAGTAATCATGAGAAAGCCGCCCACTTTAATCCCAAAATAAAATCATAGAAAGTAGTTGTTCTACCCAAAGCTAGTCCTCTTTTTTTCCAGCAGGTGTACCCTTCATATGAAAGCAACAATGCTTGTATCTACAGTTCCCTGTAGTAAAGGATTGCCATGAAGATATACAGCAGTCTAAAACTACTCTCAGCTCCGTCTCAGCTCCAAAATGTTTTGTGATCCACAGAGATTCTTCTTTTCTTTCCTCTCCCTCAGTTTCCCCATTTATAAACCGGCACTTATTTTCATCTTGGGCGGGGCAAGAAATACAGCTTTAAGGATGCTTCAGTATGCAAATAAAATATTTATACATTCTAAGTATCATTTCATTTACTATCACAGCAGTACTAGCCACTGTGTCAGGATTAAGCTTGTAAAGCAATTTGCAATTTCAGTGGAGATTTCATAACATGAGAACATGGCTGGAGCCCCTCTGCTGTGAGGACAGGATGAGAGGGTTGGGGGGGTTCAGCCTGGAGAAGAGAAGGCTCCGGGGAGACCTCAGAGCCCCTTCCAGGGGCTCCAGAAAAGCTGGGGAGGGACTCCAGATCAGGGAGGGGAGTCACAGGACGAGAGGGAAGGGTTTGACACTGAAAGAGGGGATATATTGAGATGAGATCTGGGGAAGAACTTCTTTGGTGTGAGAGTGGTGAGAGGCTGGCCCAGGTTGCCCAGAGAAGCTGTGGCTGCCCCATCCCTGGAGGGGTTCAAGGGCAGGTTGGAGGGGGCTTGGA
>JAOQGH010000005.1:19314218-19361670 GCA_025769975.1 Gallinago jamesoni | reverse complement strand
GCTGAAGTCATGATGAACAACAGACCATAAATGATTAGGAGGCTTTAGCAGCATTTCCTCCTCCCTGAGGTTATGAAGAAACCACCATCCCAGGTCACCCTGGACACGATGGCAGCGATAACCAGGGATGCTTTCCCTGCTCTCACAACACCTTCTCACAACAGGCAGGCAGGAGGCCCATCACCTTCATTAACAGAGATGGTGGGCAGGCTGGAGCTAGGCGGAGAGAATGGTAGGACATTACACGTTCTTCCTGCAAAGCTGAGAACTCCAGTAGGAACACTGGCTCTTCTCAAATAGTTTCTTTAGATTATTCTATGAACAGTAGAGAAAACCACTTTCTACCACACAGAGCTTTGCAATAAAATAAAATGGAAGGCAACGACCTATCCAAGAAAATACATACGAGACCCAGAGAAGCTCCAATCCCATCTCAGCATTAACACTCTGATGGAGGAAACCTGGTTGCTACTAGAAGCACCACACAAACCAGCAGCATATCCATTCAGTGCTGCACAAAGGGGTCCCTGACCCGTATCAAAATGACAGACAGGGTGAGGGAACACAGGCTGCTCCTCTGAGTTTGTGTCTGAGGAAGCTAAATGGGGAAGGGCTCTGTACTGACCTCACATGCTGTACACTACAGCCATGGAAGCTTATAAAATTAGCACGTGCCACTTTGAATGACTGGTTGTTTTCTTTCAAGCCCCATGGCAAGATGTTATAAGAGGCTGGAGATGAAAGCAGGGCACAAAAACATGGGAAACCAACGGAATAATGAAGAAACAGTCTCTTCACCTTCTGTGGCTCTGTGTCATACAGCTGAGCCTGAAGGCATCTGGTTTGATCTTGGTTTCCAAAAGCAAGATATGGTTTGACTGACTCCTTTGGTGGTTTAGTAACATCCAATTGCTCTACACCACATCGACCAACATTTCTCAAAATACTAACCATTTGGCAGATGGGGAAACTGAGGCAGTCAAAGGGGAGGGGACTTTCCTACTGACCGTACCCCCCTGGTCTGTCCACTGTACAACAGTGCCTCCTAGTGGATAGATAACATTTGTGCATGGGAAAAGGGGGTGGGCATGAGACTCCGTAAAAGAACAAAAAAATAACTATTTAAGTCTAACCTGCTGTAGGCAAGTGTCTTGACTACTGTCCTCCAGGAATTGTTCTTCACTTGGCAATTTTGCTTTGCATATTCTACCCGGATTACTTAAGACAATGAGGAGTCACTCTGGCCTTTGAGGATCCCTGGCAATCAAGCATCAGGAAGTCTTCGTTTTAGTAGCCACTAGCAGATCAAGCCACATCGTACTCCAAAGGTCACAACAGTGCAATGGGACAAATATATTTTTCGGAAGGCACAAGGCATTCAAGTCTCTGCTTTTGTGTTCTCATGACAATGATTGTAGTGACGCAGCTGGAGTGGGAAATGGCCCAGCATAAATCCATCCTGGCAACAATACTTTGTAACAAAAACTGTAAAAGGAGGCAGGCATGTTTAGGATAAGTCAGAGATAGTAATCTGGTTATTATTCAGAGGCCCCACTCAGACACTACACTGAGGAGATCCTGATTGTGTCACCTTGGCCCCATACCGCACATATCCTTTGCAGAAGAACAATGTAGACAGGAGTCTCTTGGACCATACGAAAATCTGGGAGATAATTCTCAAAACAGGAAATTACATTATACAGTGTGTCTGCCACAGTCACTAATGGGGCTGCACGATGCAGCCAAGCAGTTACAATTCCAGCTCCTCCGCTGGTGCGGGCTCAGGCGGCACGGCCCCACTCAACCCAGCCAGGGTGATCCACAGCCACAGAAGAGAAGTGCAAAAGACAAACTGCCACGAACAAGGCAAGGAACAGCTCTGGAAACTGCATCTTGAGATGGCTTCACCAGCAAAGAGGACATATTTCACCCAAAGGGAATTTTCCTGGGCTGCTGCACGAGCAGCTTGTATTCACATCTCAGAAAACAGAGAGTGGGTGAAGGCAAAGCAGCTGGTCAGTGAAAGCTGGCCGGGAATTTGCTGATGACAAGATCTTCTATTGGAAAAGTCAATTATCCAAACCAGAAACATTTCCCCTGAGAATGTAGCAGCATTGAAAACACTCTTGTGGGAACAGCATTCTCATGTTCATGAGCAAACTTCCACTTAGAAAACCATCCAGCCCCAGAACAGATAATGAGCTGTTCCTTGGGAGAGGTCCTCGAGCTCCAGGAAATTCGGGTTTACAATCTGTCTTTCCTCCTTCAGCAGAGCACTGGTCTCTTACCTATTTGGGGGGACAGCTAGGTCGGTTTTTTGCTCATCTGCAGGTCCCACCCAGTGCTTGTCAGCAGAGACACTTGGAGCTTTGATCTCTCACCTTCCTGGTGGTCATCTTGGCCATCAGACTTTGGGCTGTTCCACTCTACCTCTCTCTCATACCTCAGAAATTCCTTCTTAACCCCAAGGCAAAGCTCCTGCTGGTATTTGGAAACAGCTCAAGCCACCCTCCTGTTACAGTAAGGCTAGCCACACAAATTAAGAGATACCAGTACAACTACAGCAAGGGAAATGGAAACACCTCTTGTGCAGAGAGGGAATTGTTGATGGAGTGAATGACAAGAGGTGACAGATGAAAGAAGAAAGTCTTTTCTTCTAACATGTATTGCAAGTACAATGTGCGATCCTAGTTTACATTAGAGAATACATATCACTATGTAAAATGCAGTTATAGAGGAGCATATAGTGAGAGCTTTCATCAGCCTCACTGATGCTTAAGAAAAAAAATTATAATCATAAATCTTAATTCTTATTAAAGCATTTTTCACATATAGCTGCCAAATGACCTTACAAACAAACCGGAACATCCCAAGAAGAAAACTGAGGCACGGGAAGGCACAGCCTCAGGACTGAAATTACATGAGTGTGGGACACTTGTCAGCCCCTGCCCTACAGCAGACACCTGCCCAGATGTGTCTGCACCTCTGGCCCAAATCACAAGAGGGCACTGGGGGCTCTTCCAGCAGCCCCGCTCAAAACCATTGCCACTCAGGCAAACCCACCATGGCCTCTCCATCCCAGAGGAGATCCAACCTACACAGGGCTTGGAGTGCAAAGGCTATGCCTCACCCCTGTATGATGGAAGTTCCCGGGCTGATGACCATCACTTACAATCAAAAAATGCAGTAAAAATGAGAATACCAAGTTGCTGACGCACTACCAGCAGCAGTAATGGCATCTGCTGCCACACCAGGGATCTCACGTCTTCGTACCTTTGCTGGCAAAAGGTTTTAAGTAGACCTGGCTTCAGGCCAAGACCATGTTCAAAGTCATCTTCTAGAATCCAATTTATCATTAAAATAACTTCTGATTTTGAAATGTTAATGAGAAATATGATTTTCACCAAAAACAAAACCAGCAATACAAAGCCTCATGCAAGATACCTTATACCAAAGGATTTTATTTCCCCTGCCATATAGGACCAAATAGATTAAAATCCCCACACAGACACAACAGTAGCCACAACAGAAAGACTTCATCACTTAAACCATTACATAATCCCCAGGAACAAGGCAGATTTCTAGAGAATTGCATGATCCTTGTGTTGGAGACCCAACATATGGGCTGATTTTCAGAAGCAACCAAGAACTACCAGCAAAACAAATAGCTCCCATGGAAGACACTGAGATCTTCTGGGCTTATAATACTTCCAAAGATCACTTCCCTTGAGTATGCAGATTTTGTAAATCAATTCTCTCAGTCCTCAGCAGTACCACAAATAAAAAATTCACTGTACCCTAAGGAATGTGGTCCAGTGCAGAGGAACCTTCTCTGTTCAGCTGTGCTTTTGTAGAATTTGAGAAGTATGAGATAGCGTGACAGACCGTGCAACCACATGCAGGAGAGGTGATTTTTAGTGACCAGGTGATTTCTGGGGCTCCTTATGCCTAAGCAGACAAGAAAAAGAGCACCTTCCAGAAACATTCAACAGCCCCAACATAACAAATATAGCCAAGTGAACCGTATGAGACCATCGTACACGGTGCCTGAGCTCTCAATGTCTCAGCCTGACAAAAAACCCCTGGTGAATCACACCAATCTCTGCTAGAGCTCCCTTTGCAAATACTAATACATATAGTTTTCATTCCAGCTTATCACCAGTGTAATGGGTGTATTTCAGCACAGATACATAAAGATACTTCTGCTGGTGCAGTTAATTTTTAATAAGCCTTTATTGATATTGCTATCGCTGTAGCCACATTGAAAAAAATGTTTTATATTGAGCTGTGAAGTAAAATTAAGAAAAGCTGCCTATTTGCCCAACGTGAAGGGAAAAGAAAAAGATTGTTTCTTCCTAACTCCTCCAAAAGCCACTAATTTTGCACTTTTTTAGACAACAGGTTGAACTCACAATTGAGAAGGTTTCTCGTTCTTAACTTTGGCACTTGTCTATTGCCCTTGGACTAATTCTTCTGGATTTGCATTTTGTGCAGAGTATTGTCACCTCCTGCTCCTTGGCTGTGTCCATTGTGATACTGAAGAGGTGCTAATCCTCTCGTAATTAGCACCTCATTGGGAGGTCAAGAAGAGGTCACAAAAGTGGGCTTGTTTATTTTTCAGAAGAATTCTGGTTTGCTCCTTGTTTTCATTAAGGCTGGGAGATGTTGAGGTGTTCCAGCTCAGTGTACTGATGCTTTGCAGACCAAGGAGAGTAACTGCCCTTGCTCCAGGCACGGGCACCATCCAGAGCAGCCCATCTCCAGAGCAGAAGGGATCTCCGAAGAGTAAACCGGTGATGCCTCTCATTTTGACACTCCTAACCCTTATTAACTACCCCGTGACAGGATTCCTGACATATCCAGCTTTCAGTCCAGTCTGGGGCTGGTCTTTCTCCAGCTTCCTGGGTGCAAAGAAATGTTTGCACAACCTTCATATTACACAGCAGGCAGAAATACACTCACCTGCTGAACAGGATTCATTACTCCTGTTTGAGAGATCAGTGATTTAAGACCAGATTTAGGACCCCAGATTGTCCTTAATGCTTTTCCTAACTAAGGAACAGGACAGTTTAAAGAACCAAAAGAAATTCCATTCACCTTCAAACCAGGCAGCAAGGTCATCTCGAGGGAACAGCAGTCTTCCTTGAAAAGCTGCTCTCTGTACGAGGTCTCCTTCTCCTCCATCAGCTGCCAACCTGGTCTAACTTGGATGAGGAAACCTGGCCCTTACTGGTCTCTACCACCTCACTCTCAAACAGAACCAGCTCTCTTCCCAAGTCTTCAAATTGTTTCTAGAACACTCACCACTCTAACTTGAGGACACTAATTTGCTTTCATTCGGCATCACCATAAATACAGTTTCCCTGGCAACACTTAAGAGGTCCATCAGCAAAGTAGACCATCCCAGCCCTAACCAGAAACACACGTAGAGACACTGCGTGTGCTGTATCCAAAGTGGGGTGTGGAGCTCTCAGTGGAGCTCTCACCTTCACTGGGGATCTAATTGCTGCTAGAACACGTAGGGAAAGCTAGAGAAAGCCCTGGACCCTCCAAGGTAAAAAATTAGGGTCTCCTGCCCCAAGCCTTTCAGAGACATAACAATACACCCATAAAAACTCAAAAGGATAATTTAGACCTTGACAACTTTCCAAAACAGCCAATTGCTGGCTTTTTGGAATAGAGTGTGGTAGGGCTGATTTGGAAGGTTATACCCACCATTTACAGTTCTTCTTCATTTACTGGGGTATTCAAAGAAGGCCATCACAGTAAACTCAGCAAACCCAAAGGACCGGGGAATCCCAGTCACATTGTGCCCACAGCTCTGCTCTGATCAGATAACTCCATCAGGTTGTGTGTCATACTGCAAAATGGCACTTCCCAGAGGATCTAAGGCATCCAGGCATCTCTAGGGAATGCTTACAAATGCCAGCAGGAACGAACAATAAATGGAGATGCCTGTTTTCATGCAAAGGCCAGGACAACTGCATTCTCTAAGGGGTCACATCCCTAAGACTCTCTGTTTGAATACTCATTCTCCAGAAATTTCTCATTTCTCTAGAAATTGCAAGCACTTGCATGCTCCTCCACCTCTGAGCTGTCACAACAGCTCTCGCTCCCACTCCTACGGCCATACTCAGGCTAATCCAAAGAGACTGCAGAGGAAGAAATGCCGGGACTTAAATCAGCACCAGCAATGCCAAGGGAGCCGTTACTGTTCGAATTCACTGAGTGGTCTCTATTAAGATCAATGAAGCCTTGTGCTCGGCCCAGTACACAAATTATTAGCTAGCAGACACATTAACTATTCCTGCAGTGTCTATAATGACACAGCATTCACGATCACTGGTTTCCATCAGGAAAAAATAAAGCATGGTTACTATTTCCCACATCTTCATAGCAAGGTTCCTTGCTATCTATTTGTGAGAATGATTTTTAAATATATTATATATAAAACACAGACTTAAATTTTTTACAGATTTGGCCAGTTTTCAATACTTCGGTATATACTGAATGATCCAAATATGTTTTCAATATATTTCAACACATACAGTTGTCATAGACAGACCTGTATATTTTACTTATTAGTCAAACTGGCCAAGTATGTGCTATTTTTCAATATATTTGCTCTATCGCCTCATATATTTTAGAGACATGATTGTACAGCACATTTTAGGAAAGATATTACAAATGAAAAGAGATCATTTTTCTTTTAGAGAAAGGATGTGGTTTGCTAAATCATTTGGAAGAGAGAAGAGAACCTGCCCTGGATTGCTGCGGCACCTGGAACAGGCTCTGGGTAAAATTCCTAGGAGAACCAGATCAGAGATTTCCGTAGTGTCCAGAATAACCTGTTCACGTGCTGTCTAATAACCACAGTGTTGGGAAGAGCTTTAGATGCAAGGCTAAGGAGAAGAATAACCTGGTGCATCTATCCAAAATGGACTTCGGGCTCAAGAAACAGGGAAAGATGTATGTTAAGAGATGACATAACCCAATTACCTTCAAAACTATAAAGCTGACACACTATCAGTGTGACTGATCCCATACAGACCTCTGATACCAGCATTGCCCAGTGACTTCACATTGCCCACAGGCTTCATATCTACTAAACAGAGAGAAAAGCAGTGACTTGCTCACTAGTAGAGGTGACCTACAAAGAAAAAGCTTGACAAAAATTGCAAGGAGAAAGGTCTGGAGACCTTTCTCCAGACCTCACAAAGCGCCTTGGTCAACAAGCAGCTCTGAATGTTAAACTGAGTCCAGAGGAATAAAGAGCTGACCCAGACTTGTTTAGATTTCCAAAGGATGGGTAGACAAGTCAGCAACTTTAATCAGACGCATTCGATCAGTAAATCAGAAGCAGCCACATTAAGCCACACTTGGTTTTCTCAAAACCTGCGCTACTAACACAGGGTAAAGAATACCACAGGAGAAGGATGGTCAGCCAGGACACTTTTCAAGTACTGCCAGCTTCAAACGGCTGCGAAACTACAGCCTGAGTCCTCTCACTAAGTTTCAAGGACTCAGCTACAGCTTTTCTCCAAGACTTGTACAGGAGATGGATCAGATTTGTCAACATCTGTAGATGTGAAACGAGTATGGCTGACCTGTCCTGCGTTGGATTAATGGTGCCTGCAGCACAGGGTTTCCAGATGGTCTGTAGCCAGAACACTGAACACCTGCAATCCTGAATTCCCAACAAGAGGGCAACAGATAGGAATTAAAAGCAGTGGTCTCCTGAATAGAAATCCAAAACCAACAAACAAGGAAACACCAAACAAACAAAAAAACCAAACCCAAGACCTCTGCATGTTTGCTTATCCTTACATCATCCCCAGCACATCCCAGGACCATGGCAAGAATGGCCTTCTGAGAGGCTCTGCCTCCTCCTTTCACTCCAACTAGCAGCACTGCACAGCACGTGTCAGACCAGCCCGAGATTTATGCCTTGCCATGGAAAAGCTGCTGCCCCAAGAGCTTTGCCCAGTTACTGCCCCTGCTCTCTCTCACTACTTGTTTTGAAATAGATTCCTCACACATTTAGAGGGCACTCGGTGTTGCTGGCCGTGCTCTGCACCGTTAGAGGAAGCTTCTCATGTTTTCTCATGCTTCCTACACATTTGCAGATGTTTCAGTCACTTCACCGGATCCCTAAGCTGTCCTCTAGATGACTTTTTAATGCTCATTTCAAAAGCAGTTCTTACGGTCAGAACACAGCACAGAACAAGGAGAGGCTTGAACTTTGCCACCGCAGGAACAGAATCATGGAACTGTAAGACATCCCTTGGTATTTGTGTTTGAAATGAAGCCACCACAGCTCTCAAAAAAGTCCAGACTTGTACAACTTTCAAATTTTATACCATACTCAGATGAATAAACCAGTATGAAAATGATGCAAAAAGCGTTTTGCTTAATGCAAAATACTTATCTTTGATTTATTTTCTTTTACCACAAACTAAAGAGTGATCCATTGGTTTTCCTTAACAAATCAGAGCTCGTGCTTGCTGCAAGTCTGAGAACAAAAATCCAAATGGAAAAGTCCTACCCACAATTCCCAGACCTGTGACAGGGAATTCTCTTAGGCTTTTAAGTTGAAGAGTCTGATATATCCATAATAAAGTGTTTGCTCTTCCAAGTGCTCTTTCAATCACTTGCAAATTTGGAAAATCACTTCCAAATTTGGAAAAAGTCTGCAAAAACCACCACCAAGCTGTTGGGAGGACCTTGCCGGCTCTTCAAGGGCAACTTCCCACACCCTCTGTCAAACTGTCCTGCTGCCCTTCAGGCATTTCACAGGACCTTGGGACTGGTCACTTGGATTTTAAAGGAGGCCACGTTTTCCAAAAGAGCTCATCTGGGTTTCCAAGAGCTCAGCAGCAAAGGTGACAGTTTCAAAGGTACAGCACCTGACACAGAAAGCTTATTTGGAGGAGAAAAAGCCAAAAAAAAAAAAATCAGAACCAAACTTACTAACCCTGTTTTGCTACACTGAATGGGTGCTGAGCTCTTTTGAATATCTGGATTCATTCCACTTCCCTAACTAATTATCCAAACCTTTGCATCTGAGGGAACAGATTAATTGTGTGTCACCTCCACAGGAACTGATGCAATTTCCTGCCTTCTACACCACTGTAAGGATGTAGAATATGGGGGGAGGTGGGAGAGAAAGGAAGAAGTTCAATAAATTTTTGAACTATAATCTACAAGGCCTTAGAAGAGTGATACAAAAGTTCTTCTCTCCATCATTAAAAAGCATTCTCAAACTCTCTAGAACTTTTGGAAAGTACGTTTATGTGAGGTACAGCAAGACACTCATCTTTTATATTTGGAAAAAACGACAGATTCTTACATCCAACGCAGCATGGGAGAGTAGCCATCGCTGGAAGAAATCCCAGCTTGAAGTCAAAACCCAGAGGTCTTTGCCACACCAGTTGCACAGCCTTGGGGCTTACAGATTTTAATGAACCGAGACTCAAGGCCTCTTTGGCTGTCTGAAAATAAGGCAGGCTGCCTGCCGTCCTGCCGGCTCCCCTCCAGTCTGCTCCGTCCTCTGGGGCCGACGGGAGCAGAGCCGCTCTGACTGCAAGCCCCAGAGCAATGCAATGACCCACAAGATACCTCTGTAACCCTGGAGGAAAACGGTCCTGCCCCCCAGGGAGGTGAAGGGTCATTAGAAATCCAGGAATAATGACTCCTAACGACATCATCCGATTGTGATATGTGACCAAGAAAAAGAAGAATGGAAAGACGGAGAAACAGCATTCTTCTTTTCTTTAATCATCTTCTAGCTTCATCTTACAGTTTCTTTGTAGAATTTGCTAATCTGTAAGGACAGATCCCAGCAATATCCCAGCAATACACACAGAGGGACGGATAAGGAAAGTCCATCTGGCCTTCTCTTACCCTTACCTCCCCTGATTTCTAGGTTGCATGTTATTGAAAAAGAATTTATAATTCAAAGTCAGAATTCAATTCTGACTCCTTTGGGTACAAAACAGCCATGTTCACTGCAGTAATTTTGAAAAGAGGAAAAATAATTATGCTTTCCCTACTATTTTTCATCTGATGTGAATATGAGGCTCACACAGATCTGACAATCGCTCCTATAAGGCTATTGATGGCTACAGTAAAAGTAAGGGCTTTTTTCTAAACTTGCAATTTCCTTCTTCAGCAGGTCCCCTATTGTAATCTCATAAAGTACAGATGAGAGTCTGATGCCTATGCCTACATTTAACCTAACTGATAAACCTCCAGCTCCTTGCAACAAGCCCCTGCAGCCCAAATCTCAGGGAAGGATGACGGGGCTTGTTCTCTCTCTTCCTCCAACACAGGGACAGCTTGTTACATTGCAAAAGGTTTTAGAGTTCTGTACGGGACAGACTGTTGTGGGTATTTCTTGCACATTAGCATTCACAACTGACATCCAGTAATACCTTGGTCCATTGGTTTTGTCAGCAGCCTGTTCTTGCTGGTTGGTATCTCATTCTACAGTACGGCATCAGCACGTTTCCGCTCATCACGGTTGCTGGGGTTGTATCGCAGCTGACAACTCGACTGCCTGTGATGGAACTGGTCACTAACCTAGAAACAAGGTGGCAAATGCAGAAGTCAGACAGCTGTCAGCCTTTTCCTTGTAGCCCAGCATTTCCGACAGGCCAGGCTTCCACACACTCCCTTTGCTGAGTTTTCTGAGCGTGGCCTCATCTGCTCCTCCAATATTCTCCCTCACCATAGAGCTCACTGCCATGTTTCACACTCAAGGACTCTGAGCTTGTAAACTTAAACTAGCTTCTTCAGCACGAAAAGCATTTGCAGAAATTTTGTCTGTTTGGAGGAAAGCACTGAATTCTCATTTTACTAACGAATGAGCCTTTGACCTTATTTTGCCATAAGCTCACATCCACAAAGTAGGTCGTATTAGCTGCTTAAGCACAAGAAAGGAAAGAAGATTCTCTCTTAGGTACTATGGAAACTTCTTTTTTACAGCAAGTGAAGAACAAATGAAGAATTATAACTCAAAGATATGTCCTGAAGGCATGCTGCTCTATTCTGGAGTTACTCTTTTTTTTTTTTTTGAAACAGCTATAGGCAAAATTTATTAAGGTACGAGGGTGGTCATTAACTTTGTGAGTTGAAAGATAATTTTTAAAATGAGAGCTTATTTCCTGGGAACGTTTAGCTGGATAAAGCTTAGGAAAAATTAGTTAAAGAGAAGTTATGTCAGTTATGTACAGATAAGTGTTGCTTGACCTTCCACTGTTCACCAGTTTCACAGGGGATCTAAAAACTCCAAAGCCTGCAAAATCATCAATAAGCCTACTCAAGAGTATGGAGAGATAAAGGCATGAAAAGGAGAGGGAGGGGAAAAGATGTTCTGATCTTTTGGCAGAAGTCACCTTCAGCACCTAAACCAAGCAAGTAAAAGAGAGAGAGCAAATACACATAAGCCACAAAAACCTCAACCCTCACTGAGACCATTTAAAAGGAGAAACTCACAGGGCTTCTCCATTCCACCTCACCCTACTCATCAAATATTGATAAGAAACAGCAGTGGCAGTTGTTAGCTGGAGCTAGTAACAGAAGCATGAAAAGTAAAAATCAATGGGATATTTTATTTTGATGAAGAAAGGAAAAAATGTGTGTGCAGTCACAGTGTAAGCTGCATGTGGCTCTAAGTATTGCAGTTTGCAAGTACAGGGATGGACACACCCAAATATTATTTGGTGTATAAATATGTACTCTAATTTCTCACCCAGTGGTAAAACTGACAATTGTAAGCGATACACTGGACATTTGTGCCTCTGTCTGAGAAGGGCAAATGTTCTGGTGTGGTCGGGAGGGACCGTACATCACTCAGCTGGGTTGAATGGACGTGCAGGTAGGTTTGTGTTTGTTGTGTCGTTTCGTGCTCCAAGTACAAAGATGTATTTTAATTTTATTGGTTTGCAAAGACACTCCGAAAAGAAACCTCAGTCATTCTCTCCCCTGCAAGTGTAGATAATGAGCTCCCTGATCGTTATTACGCACACATGTTTAGTGATATTTAGCTAGCTATCCACTAAGCCCTAGCTTTCAATGAGAGTGCTTTGTGTACTAACATTAAAGCAGCAGTAATTAATAGCTATTTACCATGTAAAAATTATCTTATTGCAATACACTGGCAACTGAGCCTTCACAGTAGTGATGATATCACCAGATCAACTCTGCAGTTTGAGCAGCTCGGTAAGAATTTGCTTCTTTAAAAGCAAAGCCAGAAATGACCTCAGAACACATTTTATGAGGTCTAGGTTGAGCGTCTCACCTCTATCGCACACAACAAAACACCAAGGGAGCAAATTCTTCCACTGGTTACTGGAAGAGTGAGGTCTTGAGTTCAGATACTTCCTGCTTCCACCCCAGTCAAAATTACAGTAATCACAGCCTTACATTAAAACTGCTGACCCCTCCTTTTTCAGCCTGGGCTGGTTTGAAGGAGGAAGCTGAACAGAAGGTGTGAATCATCAGGCCTGTCAAACCGATCTCTTTCAGCACCAATGAATTCACTTAAAATGTATGTGCAGAGGAAAGGCGTGGGATGGAGGGAGCAGCTTTAAAGAAAAATTATTCTGCAATTTAAGCCAGTGGACTTGAGTTCTTGTCTTTATGCTTTGGTCACAGCTGCCTTTCAGGACTGCAACATAAAAATGTAGAAATCTTCTGAAGAAAGAAAAATAAGACCCACATTGACAGAATGACTCAGTTCTTCAGTTTCCCACATTTGGCACTGAACTATTGAAGCTAATACACAGAGAAGAAAACACTCTGTTCTCTGCCTAAAGCCCAAATTACAAGCCTGCTGAAGTGAGCGGAGACCCTGGATTAGGTTTGTTCTGGGGTGTTATCCCATTAAAAGTGAGTAAGCAGTCTGCTGTTGCTTGGATTCCGTCACAATAGCAGCTTTTCTTGTTTCCCAATTCAGAGAACAATGAAATGTATCGTCTATTGTTTTTCACAGAAATCTCCCCCGCACACCCCCTTAGGCTGAACTAGGGAAAAGCTGTTAGCACAGGCTCTCTTCTTAAAGCACAGTTAGATAGAGTCAAAGATTCAAGCGAGACTCTGCATGATGCCAAAGGGGAGTTTCATACTCCCCTTTGGAGTATGTGGATTATTATTTACGAGATCTGAGCTTAGTCTCTAGCAATGCCTACCCAGAAGCTGGCAGAGGACAGAAGTGCTACAGAGACCCCAGCTCTACTGCCACTCAACTTCATGTTCCATTTCAAAGGTACCAGTGTGGCCATTCAAACTCAAAGCACCCAAGTATGTGCTCTGCTGTAAGCACTTGAGTCATCAGTCTCAAAGCGATCAGAGAAAGTGCATTGCTGATTCAGATCCAGGTGCTATAAAACAAGGAGATCCATCACAGTACATCATAAAGTTGTGCTCCTTTTAGTGACATAATCTCAGTGTAACAATAGATTATAGAAAAGATCTATTTAACTCGAGAAATGAACTCGATGTGTACAGCCCTGAGTGAAACTATCTCCACAACCTCTAGTGTTATGTGGTGAAGCAGGGGGTATTTGGATTAAACCAAACTACATTTGTTGGATTACGTTCATAGCTGGATTAAGCCAAACTAAGACCACAAAGGGACAGTCTCAGGGCTCCTAAATACATGTTCTTATTGCTTTCTTTCCATCAGCACTACTGATTCTACCACTATCCAACCAGCCAACTCAGCTTTCTGATCTACAAATTAGCATAGCAAAACTATTTAAAAAAAAAAACAAAAACCAAACCAAAAAAAAGAGTTATCTAAGCTTTCAGATGGATCAGAGAGCTGATTTACCGCATGTTTGTAAAATCACTAGTGTTGACTCAAGGGAAAGCATGAAAACTTGCAGCAGAATGAAGAAAGATGAAGGAAAAAAGAGAACACGAGCACAGCCTTAGAAGACCTTATCCTAACCATCCAACTCCATTTTTTGTCAGCTGGCTAAGAGCTATCCTGGGTATCTCAGAATACAGAGTTATATCCAGAGTCATGGAGAAAACAAGACCATTAATAAGCAGGATTCAAGCTCTGGTGCTAATGGTATTTTGTACACCCTGTAGGATACACTGATAGCTCTGGATTAAATGCCCCATCATCTGCAAAAAGGCTACGCTGAATCTGCACACGTGGGGAACTCCTTTGCAGAGGAAGACTGAACTGAGAAGGACTAGCCACGTACAGCAGTTCTTTGTACCCGGTACAAATCTGGCCCGATATATCCTTGATCTACAATGGTTTGCTTTTCTACCAAACTTATAGGCTGTTTTAAGGATGCCATATTCTAGAAGTTTGTGTCTGCATGGAAGAGGAAGGTATATTTTGATTGTAAGACAGAACTGATTGTTCATGAGCTTGGGATTTGGAACTTAGGTTTTGAAACAAATCACTCCGGAGCTTTCACTCACTTTCTGCCTTTCTTAGTAAAAGTGACGTGCTGTCAAATGAGTTTAAAGGCCTCATACATCAGTTCTATGATTCCATTTTGAGAGGAAGAAAGAGGAAGAGAACTCGGGATGCCTAAGCCTTTCACCCAAGAATCTGCTCATTGTGATAATTTATAAAAAGCTTAAAATTGCCTAGATATCAGTACATTAAAATTTAATTTTAGATTGAAACTGTTATCTGAATTCAGTGGCCTGTGATATATCTACGTATTCAGAACATCCTACCAAGAGAACCAATTAAAGTACTTTCTACAATTATTATTTAATATTGAACATTTTATAGCAGTGGTGCCCTGAGGCCAAGCAAGTCAAGCTCTCATTGTGTTACACACCACACAAAGGTAACAGAATTATAACAGCTCGAGGATTCTAATTTTAAAGTTATTTATGCATTGTTTTGTGCAACACTGCAAGGCCCGAGTGACTTTTATGGCTACGGTCCATTTTTAGGAGCAACTAGGGATACAAACATCTTGTGATTTCTAACATGAATAAGATACTGATTCCTCTCTCTTCTGATCACACCTCTCCTTCCCCTCCTTTGTGAAGGAACAATCCATATTAACTCCTTGATCCTGTTAAAAACTAATGACAAACTGAGAAAGAAAATAATTGCTTTCAACTAAATTGGGAGATCTGTTTTCAAATCCAACTCACAGTCACGTAATTCCTTGAGCTTATTCAAACAAGCTGACAGGAACACACTGCAGGGATGAGACCATACCTCTGGATGAATTCCTTGCTCACACAATCACATCATCTTCAGTCACCAAACTGCATCATAAACTTTCTGGGTGCTTCAAAAACAAGTTACAGGTACCCAAGTCACTTTGACCTTAAAACACCGAGGGGAAGAAAGCTTAAAACATCTGAAAATGTAGCCCCTTCTGCTCAGGGCAAAAATTCTCTGCAGCCTCAGGAGTTTAGAGACAGGATCCCAATTCAGGTGCAACACAATGCCCTAGTCAAGGCTGTAGAGCAGCACTTCCAAGCTTCTCTTACTTGGACTTTCTAAACCAATAGTGGCAGCCAGGATACACAGTGGGGTTACCAGAGAGATTGCCAACTTCTTCCTACAATGCATGAAAGTCTGGTGTACCATATCATCACTGGCAGAGCTACTCATCCTGGTTAAACTAGAGTGAAGAGCATTCTAGCATACACCAAACTCACCCCTTTATCCAGCACACCAACACAGTTAGAGCTAAGCTCCTCACAGAAGCTCTGTTCCCATCACAGCACAAGCTTCATTAGACTCTCCCTGCCTATTTAGAGATTAAAATCTTAGAAGCAAGACTGCATGTAGGTACGATTCACAGCTCCAATCCTCCAATCAGGGTTCCTAGTTCAAATGATTATTTCTGTCCTCAACACAGGAAGGACATGGACCTGTTGGAACGGGTCCAGCGGAGGGCCACAAAGATGATCAGGGGGATGGAGCACCTCCCCTATGAAGCCAGACTGAGAGAGCTGGGGTTGTTCAACCTGGAGAAGAGAAGGCTCCAGGCAGACCTCATAGCAGCCTTCCAATATCTGAAGGGAGCTACAGGAGAGCTGGGGAGGGATTCTTGGTCCCTTCCAACTCTAGGCATTCTATGATTGTGTGATCTGTACATATCAGCAACTTAGGCCAGTGAGGGGGTTGGGGTTTTCTTGGAGAGGAAGGCTGAGATTTCAAATGTATAACTAGGGCAGAATTTGGCCTATTCAGCTAAAAAAAAAATGATATATGTATGTATTTTCAAATGACAATTTATTTGTAATACATAGCAGATGTACTGTAGGGTATCACTTCCTGCCGTTGCCAATCTGCATTCGAGAAAAAAATTATATGGTAACAGAATTCTTAAGGAGCACAAAGAGAACAAAGGATTTTTTTTAGGGAAAAAATCCAAGCAAACAACAAAGAGTTCTATAATAGCAAGTTGTACTAGAACAAAGAGCTGCTCTTCAGGACCTGGACAGATGAAGGCTGAGAACTTTGACATAGTCAGCAGGAAAAATTATGTAAATGGAATATGATCAGCCTAGATCAAATAGCCAAAATACCAAAGTTAACAACCTACCTCCTGCAAACACAACTCCAGGCTTTGTAACAGACATTTAGGAGATGCCACTGTCAACAGCAGACCTGTTCCTAACACAGTACAGTCTGTAACTTGTTCTGTAGGCACTGCCATCCACAGAGCACACGTGTGTCTACAAAAAAGTTGAGAAAAAAGTATTTTAATACGCAGAGTGCATTCTGTTTGAGAAAGACAAATGAATGTCCTGTGTAAAATACACAACTCGCACAGCTATGACTACACCCACACCGGGGGTACAAACAGCTGTTTTAACTTCACCACACGTATGTGTGTATCTAATACATCAACACTTTCTGCACGAACAACTCTTACACCCACTACCCATAAACCTCCACTACCAGAAGGTTGGTCAGACCTTTATAAGGAACAGCACCACACACGGTCACCACTGTCCATCCTGGCCTTGCCTGTACAAATCAGACCTTATTCAATTCCAGGGTAATGAACATGACCACAGCCAAAATTCCCACACAACAAAGGTTATTAAACATTTGACACTCTAGAGCTGGAAGAGCTGAATCTTTGAAATAAAGAATGAAGAAGTAGCAATGGCAGAGAGCAGAGAAGGTACAAAGAGGGATAAAAGATCGTTAGTAATTCTCACAATTAATTAAACAAAGCTAGGGAGGAAGTGGAGAACAGCACTTCAGATAGCTCGCTGCTGGGGCTGGAGGCAGGGGGTGGTATTCTCCAAGGCCTTTTGCGGGTTACCACAAAGAGAGTTCACAGATCTTCCACTCACTTACTTTAATATTTGATATGAAATTAAAGCCCTGTTCCAACTTTTATGACCACTGTCTCCCTCACTCTCCCCTCCTCCTATTCCCAGCAGACCCCTTCATCCTTCACATGCCTGTCCTCAGACCAAGACATCAGCACAATTAGCACCAGCCCACTGGCGCCAATTAGCAGCCAATAGTGTCTATATTATGTGAGGGGGGGATGGAGGAGCGGGTCCTGTGTCTCCAGCCTGCCTTCACACTCAATTAGATTAAGTGGAGTCTCCTGGCTGTGGTTGGTTGGACAGTTGTTGCAGTAATTGTGTCTTCTCCGTTGCTGCAGGCAATCTCCTCCCAGGCTCTCCGATACCCCCTCCATTGACTCTCCGCGTTGTCCACTTACATCAACACACGCTTCTTCAAAGAGAAAAGGGGGGAGGGCAGCAAAAAGGAGCACAGGGGGGGTTGGGGATGAGAGAGAAAGACCCCAATGTCTTCCCGTAAAAGTTTTATTTGAGTCTGAAACTCTAGGGCCACCTCGCTTTGACCTCCCCAGGGTTCAGCTGTGATTGTTCACTGTGACCGTCACATGCCCCAGCTTCAAACGGGGACAGAGCAGGACAGCTCCAGTGAGAAGCCTCGCTGGTGATCCAACTCATTTGGCATTTCACTGGGGAGTGCCCCAATGAAACAAAACTAATGCTAATAATGAGTTTTTAACTCAGAAATAAACTCGACCAGGAAACGAGCTGATGGTTTCCCATTCTTGCTCTTGGCCAGTGGCAAACGCTGGGAAAGGAGGCAGGATAACTGGAAGATGTGACTGAAGTTACGCTCCTCGGTGACACTGGAGGACAACAGCACTACAGAAATGGTTCCACCTTGGCTTTGTTCTGCTTCAGAACGATGCTTTGCAGGTAGCTGAGGAGACTGAAATTCCACAATGTTCAACACAGAAGTTTAAAGAAAAAAAACAACACAACCCCAAAATCAAAATGCCACACCTGTTTTCATACGCATTCCAAATTAATTTAAGATTCCTTTCTTAAGTTCTGTAGCTTTCATACGCTGTTTTGTAACACCACGTTGAGTCATGCCCTGCTACCAGAGTTAAAATAGGATGTACTTTAACGGAATACTCTTTGCTTTCATTTTATTTTTAAACTCATGAAGGACAACTGCTACTTAGCACCAACACAAATATTTGTCCTTCTTGTGTAGATTCAAGTGTCTTCCTGTTTTTCACAGGACAGTCTGACTCTGAATAGAATTCACTTCTACTTTGACACCTATTTTAAGATGAGTTGAACTGTGCTCTTGAGCTGCTGATCTTCTCATACTGACGGCAGAAGAGCTGTGGTAGAAGATCATCAGACAGCTGGACCAAAATGAGACAAATCCCACCCTCGATGCAACATTATGTGCACAATTACTCCAAGTATTGTTATTGATAGGTGATTTAAAAAGAACAGTAACAGGAAAAACACATATGAATCTCTAAATATTCTATTTGGTAATAGGAAGAAGAACCAATTTCCCAAAGTAAGATTTTTCATAGGATTTAAAGAAATATCAGAATATCAGCATATATGGAAGTGTTGATAATAAAATATATTATCCTTAGGAGGAAAAAAAACCCACCAAACCCAAACACTAAAATGTGTGATCAGGGCCAGTTGGTGCTTTTATAGTAAATCTGTTACAGGGGAAGGATAAAGGATTAGAGGGTGGCTGTGAGAATGAAGCATATTTGCAAGGGGTATAAAGGCATAGTTTTATTCCTGCAACACATAATGAAGTGCTGCACATTTCTGGACAAACCTCTTCCATCAGCTGTCTGCTTCGTATCAATAAGTCACAGAGGATAGTTGGTGCCACAGTGGGGGACTTATTCGTTGATGTTCATAGTTTGTGCAGTACTTTAAATGGATTTTCTTTTGCCTTATGTCAAGATTAAAGATTTTCCTTGTGATGCTGACAAGAAGGAAATAATAGGATTGATGTGGAATTCATGAGGGTAGCCCTTTCCCTGTGTTACGGTTGTTGGACAGCTTACATTAGCCTAATAGACATCTCTGGTCTTAAAACTTCTGCTTAAGTATCTCAGCTAAGAGTAAGGAACTCAGCTATTAGTGACAAGGAAGAAATTGCCAACAAACACTCTCTGTTGGAACTCTGCTCCCAACTCAAGAGCCCTGGGAAGGCCGGGAATGTCTTGAAATTCTTTACTGCAAACTTACAGGGGCAGAGGAATGTGCAGAGATAAAAAAATATTCAAGAAGAAAATGGGAGAATGCACAGAGTAACAATGAAAGATTAGACTGGGGACAAGAACAGTTTAGTAGTCCAAACACCACTTAGTTAAGTCTCTCAGGAAGGAAAGTTTTAGGTTTAAGCAGGCAGGCATAGGGGTTCCATCTCCGAAAGTTGGGGTGTTTTTTTTGAAGTAGACCGTTTTGAACGATCCTACTGATATCATTGGTTTGATAGTATTGTACTAACTTGTGCACAAGATCTTTTAAAAAATACCACTTGAACCTACAAACCATGTTGTATTAGCAGAAAATTCTTGATGTTTCATTTTGCTTTGTTATTTAGCAATCTACACCTTCTTCATCCATGACCGAAACTGAACTTGAACTATGACTGAATATACAATTTATGCTCTGGTTAGTCAAAGTCAAATGCTATTTTCTGGGCTCCATGGATCAAATTCTGCATTATATACTATTTAACAAATATATACCATATAATATTATATAAATTTTAAATATCTATATATCTGTAAAATTACCTTCATATTAGTGGTGTCCTCTCCAAAGAGCAGAGACACCTGCACAGAACCCAAGCAGAAATGAAAGAATGTAAATACTGGCTCTATTTGTACAAACTCAGGAGCAATTTGAGGTCACAGACTGGATTTTCAGAACTGCTCTACTAATTCCAAGCTTCTCTTGGAAACATACTGTCAGATTTTAAACAGAGTACACTTATGATAATGGCCATCCAAGGCTGAGTCTATTACTCACCAATACTGAAAGGCCCCCAACTCAGTTTCCAAGACCCTGAGGGCTGCCTGACTCTCCTCCCTGCCCCATCCTGGGATGTGTCTAGAGAGCATCCATGCTGCAGTCTGAACACAGGGTACCCACCAGCTTCATGCAGTGCCTGGTTCAGGCTTCCTGCCTATTTGCACTTTTTTTCCCATCTTCTAACTTCAAACAGATCTCTTATTTTTTCTCTTCAGTCAACAGACTGCTTCGAGAGAAAGATTAAAAAATTTATATTAATGTCAGAAGTACTTTCTCCCTCTCCTTTCCCTTAATTTCTCTATGCTAAGATTCCTCTTACAGGCTTTGTCCCACCCTTCATTGCTCTGGGCTTCCCAAACTTTTCTGTGAAAAGGATCTGTTAGGTTAAACACGTCTCTCCACCTGCTAGTGCTTTCTTCTGTCATTCCTTTGGCAATTTTTCTTCTAGTCCATTTCCAACGTGCTTTCAGTATTTCTCATCTCAGGCTCCTTCCATCTATTACTCCGTTTCCTCCCTACTCCATCCAGACATCCTCATTTTCTCTCTTTTCCCATGTGTTCTACTTTCTCTTTTCCTTCTTTTGCTCTTTCCCTGTCTTTTTTTCTCCTCCTTCAAATGGTCTCTCTCCCTTGTCTTTCAATTCTTCCATCTCTCATCTACATCCTATTCTCCAACTCTTTCCCTTCTGCCCTCCGCATCTTCTACTTGCCTGTTGTTCCCGAGCGGGTTGTGAAGATTACTGGCTTTTTGTTGTGATCAGGAAACATTTATTGACATCAGAAACATCCTCATTAGCTCTGGACAGGTGGGAACCATCTTGGTTTCCTGCAGGCACCATCTCCTGTCTGCTCAGTAACCCCGACTGACAGCCGCACGGCTCTGACGTGGAGATATCTTCTCCTCTCCACCCTTCCATCTCCACCAGTTAGCAGGGCCCCAGCTCAGCCCCCCCAGGTGGTGAGTGGGAAGAGGCCGATGGGCAAGGACGACCCCAATTAAATTCAGTTAAAACTCTTTCCTCTCCTTTGGACTTTGCAGGCATTGGAAGGTCAGGCTCAAGGGCTAAACATTACAAAGCTCTCCCAGCTGACTGTTGTGGAATGACAGAAGTCAAGCAATTAAGAGTGTGAGCAACAAACAAAGGAAAGGAAACAAAAACACATTCAAATTTCTGCCCTCATATAAGCAGTAGAAAATTCTGGTTTTTTAGTTTGATTTCACCAAAGTGTTGAAAATATATCAATGAAAAGGATCTGTTGCAGATGGGGATTTGGTTCTGTTCTTGCTTATTGCATTTTAGGTAGGAAAACTGCAGGGAAGTCAAGTGATTTTTACCAATTTAAACTGATGTAGAGTTAGACAAGTCACTTCTTTGAAAGACATCTTTGGCTCCATAGCGCATGTGGAATTCCTGACAAGGCACTGGGAAGCATATGCTTGTTTTTTAAGACAATTTACTATCAAAAATCTAGTTTCAAAAGTAAATTCCCTCTGAATTTAGTAGCTACACTACTAGAAAGTTCTAACAGTACTTTGATTCTTGACTGACAGGCAGGGGTCTCTGGACCAATAATCCCCCGACATGTTTCTGATGTTTTCCAGAGCAGAGCAGAGTGCAGGGCAGAGATAACCGAGGTAACCTGGAAGAAGCTGCCCGGGATACCAGGGAAAAAAGGGTCAGGCATAGCTCATCAGAGGGACAAACTGCTTTGTACTGTCTTTGTGACACCACTGCTCTATCGTATCCATTTCTCATGACACATACAGGATAGATGAGTTATATATTCAGTTTAGATGAGTCTTTACTGCTTGACAGACAACGCTACAGTGACTAGAAGTACATACATGCTTTGATTATAAAACCCTGAGCTGGTCTGACTTCTCCGTTACATATTAGTACAGCAACTCATACAGCAGGACTACTCACAAGTTTTTGGGTACCAGGTTTGTCCAATGCCATCTCCAACCTGAACTGCAACATTCCTGGAGGTGACAGGGGATATACTTGACCCCTGAAAGGCAGCTGATTCATCCCATGGATATTTTTGTCAGAAAAAAGTCACATGTTGGATCAAAGGATTTGCCGAACTGGAGGTGTTCCTGAAATAGAGCCTGCTTCAAAACCTATTCAAGCAAAATGAGTTTTTGCTGATTTCAGTTAATTTGAGATCAGACCTATGGATCAAGGGAAAAAGGCAGAATTAAATGCCCACTTTCATCTGCCCTTTCAGTCCTTCTATAAGCAAGGAAGTATGATTCCATATTGAAAAATGACTTCACTCCCTCTCATCAAGCCGTAACCTGCTGCTCATTCCCCCACTACGAACCAGGGCAGCAACTTTCCTTCCGAATCGGGAACCACGAGAAAGATTATTCTTATCCTAAATGCACTGCAAGACTATCTCAGACACATCTTGTCAGCACTTAAACACTCGTGACAGGCTTCCCCCAACATTTTCCAGGTGAGCACCCTCGTTCCTTCTACCGTGTCACACGCTCATCATTCACCACTCAGACACGGCGGGAGCAGCCTGTTGACATGGTTTCTCTCACTCTTCCTGGCCCCTGGAGCTGACCTCCTGTCTCCCCAGCTAGATCAAATCCAGGAGACTCTACTTAGGGCTGGGTCTCCGGATGGTGTTAAAAGCCTTTCTCTTCTTCTCTCAGCAACCTAAGTTGGAAGGTGGCAAGTAGGAGAGAAAACACTTCAAGTTGATTTTCCTTCAGGTGACGTTTGCCGTCAGATGGGAAAGGCTCCCAGGCACAGGCAAGGGATGGGAAGGATTTGCAGAACCGCACATTGATGCTTCTGGAGATTTAGGAACTACAGTGGCAGTGACCATATTGCCAGATCTTCTTCTCTCTCTCAACTACAGGTACAGAGCAAGGAGAAATGATGACACATGGAAAGTTCCCTTATCAGTTCTTCACTGATTACAAAAACTCAAGAAAACACTCCTCTGAACCGAGCCAAATCTACGTTCCAGAAGCTTCTGGCATCATTAAATGTTCTGTTTGCCATGACAGTGTAAAGCACCATCGGCTTGAAGGGGTTGGAGATTTGATTTTACCATGTAAAATACGGTAAGTTTGTCTCCAAGTTTAACTTAATGAACTGTTAGTGACTTCCTAAGAATTTGACAAAACGCACTTGCAATTCAAACCACACATTCCCTTTTCTGTCTCCAGCAAACTGGTCGAGTATCTCAGGCAATTGCAAAGGGATGTTGTGTCAAACTGAAAAGCTAGTCTTTAGCTCTTTTTTGGTTTTTTTTTTTTGTGCAGAAGTGGGCTAAGGGATATCTATGAAGATGCCCAACCCACTTTCAAACCCTGAGTATAGTAACAGGTCTCAACAGCCCTGGACAGCCTCCCCTGGGGATTCTACCCAGTACTCCACTCCTTTCTCCTGGAGCTCCATTTAAACTCAGGCCCTCAGCTCTTGCCTGAGCTGTGACACAGAGATACCTGTGTCCTGCCTGTTCTTTCTTGACCCTGATTCCCTGGCTGGACCATTTTTCTGACATTAGACATGACTCACCACCTTGTATTTGTCTGACCGTGCCCATTAGGCTGTGAATGGAAGGTGTTCATGTCACCAGCCCTGTTGTCACTCCTGTAGTACCTGGAACTGCACCCTGGTCGGTACGGTCACTGTCCCTGCTTCTTGTATGGTGGCCCTCGGTCTCCAGCTCATTTTCCCATATGGAACTGCTCTTGCTGGTCCCTGATAACCAACACCCATCCTTCCTCATGGTTATTCTATTATTGCTCACTATTAGCACAGATAAACCCAAGTGTAATGGCTCCTCTCATGCTTTTCATAAAGGTCTTCTCCAAGGCATATTCTATTCTTATCTCCTTTATCTCAGCAAGATCTTATCAACACCTTTATATTATACTATTTATGAAATAAATACAATAGCAACATTCAGGAGTGAATCATCTGAAGAGAACAAGCCTTGCATCCTTATAGGGAACAAAGACTCAACCATCCTACTGCAGTTTCCATCTTGTTTGACCAGTGATGTATAGAAGCACATTGTAAGACGACTGACCTGCCCATAGTAAAACCAAAAGACTGCTTCAAAAAGCAAAAACTCAAGCAGAGTGAATCCAATTTCAATCAAGAAATTAGTGGTTTACATTTCCTTAGAAAAGTCTCCTCTTTCAGATCCAATCCAATGAAGCAGCACACAGAACACGCCATGGAATTGATTCTCTTATGTCTTCTGAGCTCACTTACACCTACGGACAGTGGGCTCGGTGGTGAGACTTTCACACTCTCTTTCTGCACACTGGAGTCGGAAAAGCAGTGTCAGATATGGAGTCTCCAGTGGCTGGGGCACAGAGGAACAGCTCTGTGACCCTCGTGTGGGAATGTACAGAGGAGCTCAGAGTCATATGAACAAACTGAACAAGAGTGACCACATCTACACGGGCAGTTATAAAAACACAGCTACTCCAGATAAGGTTTTTTGCTGGGATTAAAGGAACCATTCTTCAGTGAAACTGCTGAATACAGTTCTGCCACGCACACTCGTTAGCTAACTGCCTTTGTGATAACAAACACAGCCTCAAATTCAAGCCAGGATGTTGAAGTATTCTGCCAAAAAAGATAGGATGAAAATACTTTCATGGTATGGAGCAATTCAAGATCTGGAACCACTGCTAAGGAGCGTATTTGTCCTGTCTTTTTTTAACATTGCTTTTCCATCACATCATTTTTTCTTTGGCCACTGCAGGTAGAGGCATTTCCTTTTATACAGCCCAAAGTGAATCAGTAGCTGATCCTCACGTGAGCTAAAACTCATAGCTCTGCCAAGTTGTACCATGATATCTGCATCACGTAAGCTCCTCACCAGAACTCAAGGTTTAAGACCTTCTTCACTCACAAGTCTTCTCCTACTCCTAGCCATCGCTAATTGTGCTGTGCTTTCCACGCAAAATATCAGGTTTTAACCATGCAAAGAATCTGCACTAAAAGTAGGGTCCCCTTTCGCAGAAGCGGCAATCAAACACCATGTCTATGGAAGCCATCTCCCTAAACGTGGTTTCCACTCTGTTCAGAACGATGTGGTTGGGACGTCTCCTCCAGCCCATTGATCTCAGCGCTTTATAGCCCAAGCCATAAAGCATATTGGCAAGTGAGCAAAGCTGCAAACACAAGTGTGTGAGCATCCAGCATATAAGACCCTTAGTGGGTTGGCATAAACAGGGAGGGTAAAAAAAATCCCATCATTTCAGCAGGCAGAGAGATATCTCTAGTGGCTTTTTTTAATAGGTCATGTGCCCCATTCAGCAGCTCCAGCTGATGCTTCCAAAAGAAACCCATTAACAGCCTCCACCATGTGCTCCTTATTGTTTGCACAGCTTTAATGGCCCCATCTGGCATCATCTTAAAGCCTCCTGGTCAGAAGCAAACAGCAGCTTCTGGTTACAATGGCACAGGAAGTTGTACTTTTCAGCCCTCTTTCTTTACTCACAAGACCTAACTTTGCAAATAAATATATTTTCTGAACCAGGCAAGGGTTTGAAGGTGCGTAACCACTGAACTTAAATTCCTTTCCTTTTCCCTAACAATATGGCAGTGCCCACACACCAGATATCTGGGCCTCCTCATCTTTTGTGGTATCTATCAGCCTGTGGTATCTCTAAAAAACTCATTCCATGGAAAGAAAAGAGGGAAGCAAAGCATATCTCTAGCAATGAACAACTGAAAAGACCAGCCTCTCCTACCCCAATGTGGGAACGGCCCACATGAGCTGACTAGAACAGGTTCCTGTACAGAGAGCTATTACAACACATCTACCTCCCAGGAAAGCTTGAAAATCTGTGTCATCTGTTTTATTTTAACAAAGGCTGCTCAGAGATGACACAGTGATTCTCCCAGGACAGAGAGTGGCCAGGTTACCCTGGGCAGCTCCCACCGCTGTTTTCTTTGGGCAGGTCCCAGCCAGCTCAGGCAACAACACAGTAGTGATCCAGCAGAGCTCAGAAAAGCAGAGTGTGCGTCTGGAGTCCCTGAGTGGCACCTGCTGCGTTTGCTGTGACAAACCCCTAGGACCCACTGATTGACTGATGGATTGTTTATCTGTCTGCACAGACACAGCCCAACCTGGGCCAAGTCTCTCCACTTGGGAGGTCTCAGGATGGCTCCTGGGCTGCCAGATAAACACCAGTTTATCAATAACAGATGCTGTTTGGACACTCTTCAGAAGACCATATCCTCTCTTGGCTTGGCCCTAGCTTCTCCTACGGGAGCTAGGCACACCTTTTTGAGGTACGCCCCAGCCCAGCCAAACATTTAAAAGCACATATGCCCTGCTCTACGTGTGCACGAATTCCCTTTGAAAGCCTTAGCCCATAGGCACCTTCTGAAAACAGACTCCACGCCATTAAGAGGTTTCCAGTGTGCTTCTGGGAAGTGCAGCCAGACAGCAGGGTTATTATGAGAGCAAGAGCCAAGGCAGGAAGCTGACAGTTTGTTTTCTACCCTCTCTCCTTTCTTCTAAAAAACAGTGTTGCTGAGAGCTGGCTGAAAGGCCAGAGACAGTCTGCAGTCGGCTGGTCTTTACTAAACAAAAGTTTACTTTCATCCACTGTGCCGCAGCCGCTGGAGTCACTTCCTCCTTCCTCCAGCCTTTCTTCAAGGCGAGAAAACAGTCGGCTCTTTCACCACGTTAAGAAACCCATTACAATCAATTTAGCCAGTGCACAGACAGACTCCGTGTCTACTGTATTCTGTTACCACAGGCCAGGGGGAGCGGGGGGAGAAGACCCGCTGCCCAGCCTCCCCTCGCACTCTCTTCCGTAATGGAAAGGATGCCGGCGCCGCCAGCTATTGGGATCACGCTAACAAATGAAGCTGTCATCAAACACCTCTTGGGGGAAGCGGTGGGCAGCAGGGGGGGTGCGTTCTTGCGGTGGAGTTGCCTTCGCTGCAGTGGTCCTGCTGGCTAATTGCTCAGCATGGAGAGCACACACTTAAAGTGCTATCCTCCTCGTCAATAATGGGGTATTAGATGCCTCCTGTTCGGCCTGGCATTGATCTGTTCCAGCTTTCCCCTGTTGTTGTTGTGTTGGGGTTTTGTTGTTTTTTGTGGTGTTGTTTTTTTTTTCTTTTCCTTTTTAAGTGTTTTCTGAGCCTGTGTTTAGCGTGAGTGCTGCTTAAGTGCTAATTGTTACACCACAGATTGATTGGCGACAAGATGGCTTGCCAAGTTTCTTCTCCCATCTCCCCGGGTGGGGTGTGGAGGAAGGACAGAGGGTGGGGGCCGAGAGGTGGGGAGAGAGGGAATCCTTTTGCACTCACTGACTTCCTCTCTCACTGTCTTTCGGAGCTGGAAACTTTTGGCCTTTCAGAACTCCTGCTGCCAATTTCCATTCCTGTTTTGATGCTTTCCTCCCTGCTACAGAAGCTGTATACATCTTTCCGGCATTTGAAATTTCCCTGTTACGATACTGCCCTTTGAGCTAGGTGACTTGATGGGTGAGAAGAGTGTTGCAACGACAAAAGAATAAGTATCTTGCCCATTATTAAGGAAAAAAACAACCAAAAATATGAAAGGGTTTAGTTCCTCCAGATACTCCCTTTCTCCACCACATTTATGCCCCAAAAACCTGTGGTCCTGAGGCCAATGGCAAGATGCAGAGAACTGCATAATAAATGACACAGAAGCCCCAACATTCTCTAGAATCCTGAAACATCTGGGCAGGCCCTGGAGCAAATCCTCCCAGAGAATCCAGAACAAAGATCTGAAACAAAGAGGTACTGGATTCCATACGTATACTAGCCCGGTTAACGCGAGACATTAGGAATGTTCCACTTAAGGTTAAAGGAGGTGAAACTTAAACACTTTGTTTTCCAAGATGCTCAACAGTTGCTCAGCTGAAGAAGTCCATTAGCCCAAAATTTTATGACTTCAAATCCTTCTTCTTCAAGTTGGTCACCAAACATTCATAAATCGATATGACATAAAAAGAAGCAGCAGTATGTTTGTGAGGTAGATGGGTACACAGTAGAATCCCCAATTAATTCCTAGGGAAGCTGAGGCAGGAATGCTGGCTGACTTGTTTAAAGACAGAGGTAATGTCAAAGCTGAAAGAAGAACTTAGAATTGCCTCAACAGAGTCCTCTCCCACTACATGGATTACACCCTCACCATCGTTTGGGAAAACCACCAAGTGTTCCATAGTTGTCACATTTGCTGTCAAGTGCTTGTAACTGTCTTCCACCCAAGCCTCATGGTCAGTATTAGAATGGAATGAAGAGCTACCACATACACTGTACACAAAACACTGCCATTTTCCCCTGATTCATCCAGCAAAGCAGGCAGCTCAAAATCATCATTTCCATTGCTACCCAGTGTCAGCTGGTCAGACCACTAGGAAATAGAGCTTGCAATTTATCAACAGAGAAGCCAGTTGTGAATTTAAAAAAATAGACAATGAAACATATCACTTTAACTTTGCTTTTGCCAGTTACATGAAACTTGGAACATAAAGGTCTGCTCTCCAGGTATATCAATTTGTGTTAACTGAACTAAAATCCTGGATTTTCTTGTAGTATAAAAAGGTTCTAACAGAAGACAGATCCTTAAACTTTGCTTTCCAATTAGCATTCACACAAGGAGCATTTACGTACTTGAACATGACCAGGAAGCAAATGCAAGCCACACCAACACTCTCAAGTTGCAATTTGCTTTTGAATTCAAGCAAATACGTGCAGGCGTTTTTTCTCACTGATCCCTCAGCTCCGTTAGAAGCACTGAGGTCTGGCAGCTCCCCAGCCCTGGGAAGGCTGCAAGAAACAGCTTTAACATTACCAGCAGCAACTTTTTGGTGGTCATTCATTTCCCTCGTGAGATTAAGGACATTCAGGACTAGAATATCCTGTCCATTTAAAAAAAAGCAAAGCACTCTCCTCAGAAACCAGGTCAAACCATAGCAAAGGAAGAAAAATGGTCCCTTTTACTGATTTCACCCCTTAACAACATGTGCGGCTCCACTAGTTCTGGCTGCGTAATGAGCAACAGAATGAGAGGTAAGGAACATCCTTAAAAAAATCAGCCATCTGGATGTCAAAAGAGGCACAGGTGCAGAAGAATAGAGACACAGTAGAACACCAGCAACTGAGGAACCAGGAAAGTGAGACCTTTCCTGATTTCCTATCCGCAGGGTGTTTTGTATTCTGTTCCCTTGTTGATGGTATGACAGAAGGTTAACACAGTGACTAAAAAAAAATACATGAGCATGAGAGTTATCACCTGATACCAGCCTGATTTTCAAAAGACACCAAGCACCTGAAGTTTTCCTTCACTTTCCAGAGTCCACTTTCTGTGGACCTTCAGTACCTTTGAAAGTAGGGCATAAAAATACACTGGCAAAAATCTGAAAGCAGCTTTGATTGAAGACGAAAATCGGAGGGGAGGGATGAGAATCTTCTCAATAACATTTTCTGTACTCAACTCTCACGGCTACAATAGCAAATCTGACCTCATTTGGTTACTAAACCCATGGGCGAATTCCAGCGAAAACTTCCCATTACCATTTGCAAACAGTAACATGTTAACTTCTTCTCCCCAAAAAGCAGATGATCAGAACCTCTGCAAAACGCTCAGCAACACAACAGCAAAAGGGACCCAAAGGTCCAGTGCATAAATTAGGATTTACAGAAGGCTTTTAATCACACACACACAAAATAAATAAAAAAAAAACCCAAAACATAAAAAAAGCGCCCCAAACCAAACCAAAAAAGCAAACAAAAAACCAGCCCCAAACCAGAAAGAAACAAATACAGACCAGGAAAGAAAGGCAGTCATGCTAGGAGTGCACATACAAGGAAAACTGTTTTCTGAGCTACTCTTGTCCAAAAACCACAGAACAAATTGCTGAGGCTTTTCCCCACTGCACAAAGTGCCTTTTAGCATCCAAGGTTTTCTCCTGAGGGACAGGAGAAAAAGGGAAAGACAACTGGCGTCGAGCTGCATATTGTCTGAAGATGCTGTCAAGAACATCATAAGGAAAGAGCTGTGTCTGAGGTCATCAGATTAGAGAAGAACTGAGGAAGGGAGCAGGGGCTGGGAATGGAAAGGGAAGGGGGAGGCACAGTGACCTGTGTGACCTCTGCTGCACTAACTTGATATAACAAATAGTTCTGAAAAACCAAATACTGTTAACCCTTTTAAACTGGGTCATTCCCTGCTGTGGATGGCTCACAGAGCAGAATCCTTAACTCCTTCCTCCCCATATGCTTTCAAATATCTATAGTTCTCATTATGTCGTATTAAATTTACAGCTCTCGCTACTGGCAAAATTGGTTCAAAAAGAATATCACTCTACCAAATTAAAATATTTCGTGAATTTCAACTCCAAGCTTTAGTCAGCTTATTCAAGCCTCCGCAAACACCAAATGATCCCTTTTCTTGTAGGAGGGTTCTCTTTTGGATGAAAAGGCCAGTGTTTCTCTTTGGCAGTATCTTCACCTCCTGGGAGAAAAAGGAACATGCTCGAGACCTACGACCACACTCAGTGAAAATCTCTTTTTCCTTAGGAGGGAAGGCAAAGGCAATGATTCTCCCCCCGGCCTTGGACTCCATGGAGTAACAAGTGCAACCTGAGGCAGGGACAATCTTCAGGTCCCCAGTCCTGCCTTTACAGTGCCCCACTCACACAGGTCCCTTTGCAAACCTAGGGCCTGTACTCAACCCAAGGAAGGACTCATAACTGTCCTGGAAAGTGAAGAAAACCTCCTAGCTCTGCAAAACTGGGCTCCAAACCTTTGAGGAAATGATTAGCTTCTATGTGATTTCTACTACATTTTTAATCCTGCTCACAACTCCAAACACTAGAAGAAATTGTGAGGTATCTCGGTCTTTCTGGTTCTATTCCTAACCACAAATTAAAATGGAAAAAATTATCCAGAAATTTCAGAACCCTAAAAACCAAGTTTAAATTCCACTCTGTTTTTGAACATAGATAACCATTTAACGGGGAACCTAGATTTTCCATTACCATTCTTTCATTCCTAATGAAAACCCTTCGTTTTCTCATCCTATTATTACTGTGATAACCACTTTTTAACACATACAGCACCGCAGCTATGCGCAGTTTTCCACTTGGGTGGGTGAAATGAATTTGCGATTTTGAGACACCCACAGCAAACACAGATCACCTCTGTTCAATGCAGAGGTCAGACGGGCTCCCTTTGCTGCAGTTACCACGAAAAGGCCACTCCAGCAGGGAAGGCTGGCAGGACTGCTGCAATTCTGACTCTTGAAAGCCTTTGTGGGAAGAGCCAATTCTTTGTTGTATGGGATTAAAAATATATAGCAGGATCCTGAACTGCTATCCTCCTCCATCCCAGCTTTGAATGAGGCTTGGATCATACATCCTCCAGAAGTCCCTTCCAACTTGAATTATCCTACAGTTCTGTAAAGAGATGAGGAACGCTTTGAAGAGCAACATGTTTGCCCTGTATCATAGAATGCTTTAGGTTGGAAGAGACTTTAAACACCATGCAGTCCCACCTCCTGCCCTGGGCAGGAACCCCTCCCACCACACCAGGTTGCTCAAAGCCCCGTCCAACCTGGCCTTGAACCCCTCCAGGGATGGGGCAGCTACAGCTTCTCTGGGCAACCTGGACCAGGGTCTTACCACTCTCACAGCAAAGAATTTCCTCCTGAGATCTCATCTAAATGCCATGTTGGGATTGTCCTGACCCTGGTGCAGGACCTCGCACTTGGGCTTGGTTGAACTTCATGAGGTTTACACAGTCTGGGTGGCATCCCTTCCCTACAGTGTGTCACCACTCCACACAGCTTGGTGTTGTTGGTAAACTTGTTGAGGGTGTTCTTGATCCCACTGTCCATGTCACCAACAAAGATGTTAAACAGCACCAGTCCAAGCATGCTACCCCGAGGAACTCGTCCCTGGTTGCCACTTGGATATCAAGCTGTTGACTGTAACTCTTTGAGTGCGGCCATCCTGATACTTCCTTCTCCACTAAGTGGTCCATTCATCCAATCCATGTCTCTCCAAGTTAAAGACAAAGATGTTATGTGGGACAGTATTAAATGCTTTGCACAAGTTCAGGCAGATGACATCAGCTGCTCTCCCCTTATCCACCAACACTGGATATCAGAGGTTTAAAAACAGAAGATGAAGGTTGTCTTTGTAAACACTTTCCAATGTGTGACTGGACCAGAAAAATATAGTATTAGCAATAAGCTCTATACTCCACCATGCTTAATGTAAAACAAGAGGCAGAAATTGTTCCTGAGAAAAAAACACAATAAAAAGCTACCCTTTGACCATTGCAACACAAGGATTTTTATAGCTCTCCCTAAAGAAAGAAGCTTGTAGCACTGAGGGATGTTTTTACTGCCTTTTTATACTCCAGTTACCGAAGTTAGGGAAAGGACTTGCCCCCGAAGCCTCTATGCAGACAGAAGAGGGAGGCAGGCAGGATTCTCTAGAGCACAAGAGGCAGGAGCATAGCACATGTGATTAGTCTCCTAATCTTATCAATGGAGGTAGATACTTAAAAGATGGGTAGTGAAAATACCCCATCAGTCCCAAACGTCAGCCGATTCATTCCAACAATACCACCTCGTTTAATTACAGATGAAATAGCGTGGTTCAGGAGAAGTAAAAATCTGCAATAGGCCAGCAGGTTGACCTCCAGTTGCCATCAAGAAAAATGACCTTCAGTCTTCCCTGCTTTATTCGCTGCTCATCTAAAATTGAAAAAGGAGTGGTGAGAGGATGGCAGGCAATTCAGCTACTTTTGAAGAGCTCCTTTCTGTGTCTAGGAGAGGGACTGGGCAAACCATGCAAGAAGCTGGGAATGACTAAAGGGTAGCTTTGTCTCCAGGCTCTGTCACTCGCAGCTGTTCTGCTCAGCCTGACAAAGCAGTTGAGTAGAAGAAGGGATTTTAAGGAATCAGACAAATTTCTTATACAATTGCTTTAAGTCAAAGAACAGAACTGGATTAAAAAAGGCCTTCACCGACCTTAGATCAAGGGTTTTGTCCATAGAGACTGTACCTGCTACAAGAAAACTGCGGAAATAATTCTTCCTGTTACAAAGCTTTGAAAAAAGTTCCCAGACATAGCATTCGTTCTTCCTGAACCTGAACATAGGGTTATGAGGAAGTCTGCTGAGCTTTTTCCACTTAATACCAGAGGCTACAGTTAAGATGAAAATCTAGCCCGTATTCCGTTGCTTCATTTCAGTAGGAGAGGATTACATCCCTCCAAACCCACAGTTTGCTGGCTACACATCCCCTGCGGGCACGGAGGACGGAGAGGCTGGGTGCAGGCTGGAGCTCTCAACTCCATCTGGCAGCACCAGCGGTAACAAACAAGATAAGGACTAGTCTGAAGGTCACAATATTGTGCTCTAACAACTGAGCCTTTATAAAGTTCACCACCAGCAGGGTGAGACTAATCAAAAGCTAATGCTGCCTTTGATTCTATTTGTATTCAAATCCTTTCCATGACGGTTATAAACACACAGATGCTCTTCTCCTCCCCTCAAGTCAGAATAATGAACTGCAGCCATCAGTGAGCTGCGATGTGAGCTGCATGCCCCAGCCAGAGAACACTGGCAGGATAAGCACTATTGGGGAATGGCACTGGCATTCCACCAAGACTGCTACTGCAAGTAGATGGGACATCAATCAGTTGTTAAAAATAATAATTGACTTAAAAAAGGTGATGTTACTGGATGATTTTCCATCATTTATCAGCATTCCTGGCTAACTGGGGAGGTCACTGTAAACTGGAAGGTAGTAAATTTGACACCCACATACAAGAAGGAGGATCCATCTGGAAGAAGGATCTGGGGAACCACAGCCCGACCTCAGTGCTGGGGAAAGTTATGGAGCAGATCATCTTGCGTACCATCACATGGCACATACAGGACAACCAGGCGACCAAGCCCAGTCAGCATGGGTTTATGAAAGGCAGGTCCTGCTTGACTAACCCGATCTCCTTCTGTGACAAGGTGACCCGCTTGGTGGATGATGGAAAGGCTGTAGATGTTGTTTACATAGACTGTGAATCCAAGTGACCCTCTGAAGTCGATAAAGAACAAGCAGAAGGATTGGGCCCTTTCACTGTTAGTGTTGCTGCAGTTACAACTGCTGTTCCTGGTAAGACTGACAATTCTCAGGTAAGCTTAACAGTTCCCACACTAAATGCCATCCGGCTCCAAGAACAGACTTCGTGCATCGCACACACTCCTTTAGCAGCAGGTAAGAAGCAAACAGGACCTTGCTGTTTGCTACCACGGGCATCCATGGCAAGGGCAGCAGTGAGTTTCACTGCGCTCCAGTTTAAGAAGGGGAGCTGTTTCTGTCTTTCTCCCCCCTTGTCCCCACCCTGTTTCCATCAAGGAATGTCTCCTAAACCCAGCATGTGAGGAGATCCCATTGGCCCTGCCTTTCTAAATAAAGCAGAAACTTCTCAGCTGCCTATTATGGGATGATTATGGGGGAAGGGAGAATCTAAAGCAGCCCGATGAGAATTTACAGGTCGTCGGCTCCCTTTCCCCGCTGTCAACCAGGGGGCAACCCTTAATGGGGCAAAGCGGCTGCAGGAGAGCGCAGGGCTCGCTCTTCAGTTCAGCCCTAATGAGGGGCCATGGGCTCCATCAGCTTGTTAGAAGAGGGAGAAGGCGGCACAGAATGAGAGTCAGGGACAGAGGCTCACAATAGCTCTTGAGGGGCCATGAGCCTAAGCACTGGAGCTCCAGGGAAGGGGGGGGGAGGGGGAACAACGTCGACTACTCCTTGGCTCTTAAAATCCCATTACCTTCCTTTTATTTCACAGTAGAGACTGGTGGGGAGGGAAAAGGAGGGGGAGATGTCCTGGAGGAACTGCCTCAGTCTAGTGCCTTCCGTCAGCAGAGGTCGGGCCCATAGGATCAATTTTTTTCTGTGGATGTGATTTTCTTGTCTCCTTCTCTCTCTTTTTTTTTTTTTTAAACAAGAATACGGGCGCCAGGCTCACAAGAGGTCCTCGAGAACTGTCAATCAGAGGCATGAAATATTCAGAGAGCTTAATCTTCTTAGGGGATCTGTAGAGACCCCCTCATGGGGTCTGAATGCTCTTCATGAACTTGCAAAGAATGGGTAAGGGGAAAGAGGAAAATAAACACAGCTGAAAAGAATGAAAAGGGAGACATCCTTAGACAGACACCCTCATATCTTAGTGAGGGGCATATTATAAGAATTTAAACAGAATAGAAAAGACCTTTTAAGACCCAATTAGTGCAACAGTCTCCCTCTGACTGGGAATGTGGAAATCCACCTTTAGGTATTCTTCACCACGGCTATTTCTTCCGTATTTTGCTCAACAGGTAGCCCAGCTCATTGGCATTCCTACCTCAACCGTGACCCACTTTTTGACCTTATACAAGTTACTACTCCACAGATTTTGCCTTTTTTCTGGCCTGGTCAATATACAAGAATTCTATCAATCTGGTTAGTTAATGGTCAGGAACAGGCAGACTGGTCTAGTGGGTAGTCTGCAAGCTGCACAGATTTCTTTTGAGATCTCAGGAACAGGCGTGGAATTTTTAAGATACTCAAACAATTGAAAGTAAGCCAGGCTTTAGTTACTTAATTATTTTGAGCTAACAGCATGTACCTCTATTAAATGAACACTAACTTAAAAAAATATATGTATGTATTTAAAAAAAAAATATTATGAGTGAGATGTGACTCAGATATGTGAGTAATAAGAGCCCTTATATAAATCTAGGATAGACATTATTACATTATTACATTTTATTATAGAAGTGAAATCTTGACTATCTGTTTTTCAAAGACTGGTCAGGGGCAGGCTGTTTCCTATACAACAGTTATGAGTTCTTTGAAAAGTGACTTCTCTGTGTTTCTCTCTTGACCTCCTTATATCTCTACTTAAACATCTTAGGGAAATTCCTTGTGAAGAATAAATATTGCAAATAAAATAGATTATATATAGTTATCATCCCCACAAAGTCAACTATGTCTCTCAAACTTAATCTCCCACTTCTGTTGTTTGAAGGACCATGACCAGCATCTGTAACAAGTCACTACTGTACCCCACAAAGAGAATCATGTCCAGCATCTTTGCCTTTGGTAACACAGTTCAATTCTTAAGAAAAAAAAATAAAATTAAAACAAGTAGAGCCAGAGAAACCACCTACATTTCTCCCTTCCATCAGTATCTGAAATGCAGAAAAGAATTCTATCACTGCTGCTAATTCTACGACAAGGAAGAACTTCTAATGACACTGGAAAGGACAATCCAACATTTAAAACTACCAGTCCTGAATTGAAGCCATAAAGGGTTTGAACATAAATGTCTTGTTAACCATCAGGCCTTAAGTCGAGAAAAAGAAATTGTTTTCATCACGTAGATGGTTCAGTAAATCCCAGTTTGGGGGAAAAAATATGCAGCACAGTGTGTGTCACCTGACGATTTAGCTTTTGCCTCTCATCTCTGTCTCACTGACATGTGTAAACGCTGACAGAAAGGAGCAAGAGAAAGTAGTTTTCCCTTCAGGAGCCGTATCCACTTACCACAATAACCAGAGTGAGTCAGAGAAGGATTGTCACTTTCTCTCCTCCCAGCCCTCAGGGGAAAAAACTACCTTTATGTATGTGCTCACGAATCTTACAAAAACAGCAGGAAGGACTGCTCATACAGTGTTACACTGGGAGGGCACAGTAAGGTTGGAACTGTTTGCTTATTAATTTGAAGGAGTATCAATACAACAGCTACAGCTATGCAGGTAGAACAAACTGGAGAAAGAGAAGAAAATCCAGTAACCAGACAGTTAAGCCAACAAGGGGAAAACTTATACTATAGCATTTAGGAAGGGAAGGTGCCAGCATGGTTGAGAGAGAGGAAGCAGTACAAGGGCAAAGGCAAGGTATACTTTTCTCCAGTGGCAGTAAAAACTTAAAGAAAAAAAAAAAAGAAAAGAGTAGAGATAAAGCCTTCTTCCCTTCTCCCTCCTCCTCTTCTCCTGCACCTGGGGTCATGTTGTGACCTTTTAGAAGACGGGATGTACAAGTGACCTTTGTCAGAGTGTGACAGAGCATCCAAGCCCAGCTTTCCATGAGGAGACGTGGGAAGCCTACGGGCAGTGCTGCTTCCGTGGGCAGAGGTCCTGACCTGCAGCAGCACACTCCAAGAGCTGTCAGGGGCAGGCTCCCCATCCCCAGCTCCTCTGCTTCAGGAAACACAGACAAGGACACAGGCGAGCAAAGAGACTGCTCTTAAAAACTTTCTCATCTTACCTGTAACAACAGCGGTATTGCTTGGGAGCTCTGAGACAACGCTTCTCTCTTTCTCCCTCCATCCTTTCTCTGAGTCCTAAAATAATCTTATGAAAATGCCACAACCCTTAGGTGCTTGAGTTGCCTTCAAGAAGTCACAGGCACGCTTGCAGTCCTTTCAAAGACAAGAGAGAGGGGAACAGGGCCAGAGATTATTTTCTGCTTTACTTCCACCACTTTATAAAATCCCACAATCCCACACACTAACTGTATGTGTTGCTGAGGCACCCAACCAAGGAATGGCTTGTAGGGCATCCTTCTCTGGCTTTTCTCTCTGAGCTCCTGGGCTGTATGCGTATTCCTAAATACTCTATGTCCCTAAGTTTTACTGAGCTATACCAGGGCAACACTCACATACTCAAATATTTCTTCAGTCCCTTGCGCAGCTGTGGCAGAACAAAGGAAGGCACAGAAGAAATAATCCAGTATTGGAACAGACACCAGCTTGTTGTAAATATGTCAATTCCGTGCAGCAAAGCAAGCAAATGCTGGAGGACACAAAGAGAAAACATGCTAGGAGCTGTCTGACACTGGGTCAGCCCCACAACTGCTCTGCTGCCACTCACAAGGACAGGCACTTCCTCCTTTCCTTCCCCAGCCCCGCGTTTTGGCTAACATACAGCAGATCTTCTGAATAAACACATCTCTGTTGGACACGCAGTTCAGGTGCCGGCTGCTCCAGCTGTGAATCCCTCGTCTCCTTGCTATGTCCTGGAGGCATGAGAGGGCAGAGGAAGCAGGGCAATCTTCAACCTCCATCTCCTGCTGCCCCACGACCTCTGGGCTGCCACCGTTGACCCTGCTGGGGTTGCGAGGGGTTGACTAATTTGGACACGTTCAGGCAATTGCTGTCATCGGCTTCCTGCTTTGTTGATCAGGGAGGTTTTTGCTGTAGGCAGGAGTCAATTATTTGGCAATCTCAGGATGATCGGAAGAGACTATTAGTGTTTGACATTTTAAAGGGAAATGGAAAACAGCCCACCTCTCCCTTTCTGCCAGCTAAACCAACCACTTCATATTAAACTTTGCATAGCTTCTTCCTCATACAAATTAGCTCAACAACTGCTGCTCTTCTACTATGTCAATGGGCCACCTCCAAAAAGGAGGCTTGACCATGACTCCTAACCTGCTATCCCGGAAGATGGCCATCTGGACTTCAATGGAGTCACTGGAAGCAAAAATCCCTTGTGGAAGACAGAAAACAGCAGGCTGAGCAGGGGATACATGTATGGAAGTATCCACCAATTTAGTAAAATAAACAAAACTGGAGCTGCATGCCATATATTCAATTCCCTGACCTGACAACACATGGATAAAACTCGTTTAAAGCTTAAAATATCACATTACAGAGAAAGATCTGTGCTAAGAGAAGAATGGCAAATTTAAGAGCTGTTCAGCAAACTCTTACAATTCAGGAGAACAAACTTGGACTATTTCAGAGACTTTTCCAAAACTTTATCCTAGGCTTCCTTACAGGATGAGAGGATGTTATCCACTTCTCCCTAAGATTCATCTCCAGGGATTTATGCAGAAAAGATGACTTGGAGGTATAGAGTAGGGAGCAAGAGAGTCCAATTGGTAATATAAACAGAAAGAGTCATAAACCAGCAGCTCTGGTTCCAGTTGTACTTAAAACGTAGTCCTTGAGAAAGATGGGAATACAGAAGAGCTCTTGGTAAACAATTTCTTTCAGAACTAGCAGAAAAAGATGTGATGTCTGCTGACACACAGGACAAGATTGACAGCTTGGCTGTATCTCTCCTGTCTGCCTTAACTGCAGAGTATACGACATTAGTGTTTTGCAGGCATGGATAGAAATCCCATGCAGAGTCAAACTCTCATTGTACCTCACACTGTACAAATACTCAGAAGCGTTTTGATTTTCCCCTGCTTTAATACGACAGCTTAAGGCTTAAACAGTAGATATTTTATTTCCAAAACCTTAGATAGATTGGCACCAGTGAATTCTCTTAGAAAATCATCAGGTATTAACAACTTTTCACACTGTAACTGAAGGAGAGTTGACGCTGAAAGGCCACGCTTCCCAGTAAGAACTGGTAGAGGAAAGCAACTGCTCCAAGGCTTGCCCAATCCAGTTTAGCAAGAAAATGCCTGCTATGACTTATATTTTGTAAAAGAAGAGAGGAAGAAGACTTTACAGGTTCAAGGTAGCCAGGTTCCTCGCTGTGACAAATTCAAACAGTGACCTTAGAATAAAGCCTTTTCTGCTCTTGAAGAATAACGCGTGATGGAGTCTAACGAGGGGCCTGTTGGTGGCGGATTGCTCTCTCCTCCCCCCCCCTTCATTACCACCAGTATCCAGTTGGACCAAGTTCCCCCGGGACTGCCCTGGATTTGTCTGTATGCAGACAGCTCTGATGTGGCAGCAGGGCAGACTCTAAGCGGTGGTGTGATTTAATAAACAGACACTTAAGGCAGTTTACGCTGGAGTCAGCCCACTTCGGATGGCCTTCTCTGCTAATTTAACACTGGCTGCAGCCCCCAAGCTGGCGTCTCACTGCTCATTAGGGAAAAGGGGCGCGTGCGCATGTGAGGGGGGGGAGGAATTCTTGTTTCACATTGGTGCTCGAGAGATTTTATTATATTGGGCAGCTCATTTCAGTCACTACATTGCAGAGGATTTTTAAACGGAAAGGGGGAGGCAGGGCATGGTAGTTAGGATCCTTCCCTGTTGTTATTTTCATTAATTTTCCTCTTTTTTTGTTTTGGTTGGGGGGGATGTGACAAAAAGGGACAATAATTGCCATTTGCCGCAGACTTTGAGGAGTCCTCCTCAGCCATTACAGATTAAATTGCATTCTGTACAAGTGTCCATCAGGCCCCAGCTCCAGACTCCAGGCTGGTTAGAGGGCAGCTGATTCAGCTGCAAGAACATTTTGCTCCACTTCTGATCCGTCCTAATTATAAAAAGGATGCTCTTGCCTTTAACCCCTGGAGTTCTCTCTCTCCTATTAGCACGGAACAGTCCCTCAGCCAACTATTCCACTGGTTTCACTGAGTTACCTGGGCTGTCAGCAGCAGAGTATCCACACAGATCTGTACTGCCTGAGTGATTCTCTCCTGGCTTTTCTCTCTCTGACCCACACGAATAAGGCTTTTGGATTTCAAACAGAGAATGGCAAAACCAGGATATGTTCAGGACTTGCAAAGTCTGGCTGATCAGGTTTTACATTTTGTAAATTCAAATCTAAAACTGAAGGAAATATCCACACTTTAAGTCCAAAGCAGGAAAAGCTTAAATGCACATGGCTGAGCTAGTTTGAAGGCTAGCAGTTTGAACTCCTAGCAGTAAAGCAAAAGGGAGAAGCGGAGTCTACAATACTTTTTCGAGAAGATCAGCCTGTAGGCCCACATGGAGCATATTATGGTTCTGGCAGTGTAGACAACAGCCTTGAATCTGGCTTGTTAACAGATGTCTCAGGAAGAACTACACTAGCTGTACTGACAGCACTGCCATGTAGATACAGAATAAACATCTGGACTGCAACCAGGAAGCAGTGGGTTATCCTTTTCCCTTCAAATGGTAAACTGTTCCCTTTTAAAACCTCTTAAAATGGATCTTCCCACATATTCAGTTACAATGAGGTGCAAGAGGACTAAAAACAAAGCAGAAAAATAATGTGGGCCTGATAACATCACTTCAAGCTTTCTTTGGATACAACTCTGACACTGATTTCAGCTGACCGAAGCTGGTCTACATAAGATGAGAATCTATTTTTGTTAGATTTTGTCACGTGCAGCGAAGCACGTGCTTCAGCACAGACTCCCCTCATCCCCTCCTACCACCAAGCTTCTGCCTTTTCCCACTCAACTAATTCTTATCTCTTCCACAGCCCCTTTCCTTAGAGGAGGAGCAGGGTGGATACTCCACACTTCTCTGAAAACCGGCGCTGTGTCAGAGCCGCCCCAGAGTGCCATGAGCAGTTGTGGCCCCACAGCACCCCACAAACAAAGCCAGGCTGTGCCTTAGCACCACACTTCAGTCAAATATAAATCCACATATTTAACACCAGAAGGGACCAATACTCTCACGTGGCCTGAAATCCTGCAAAACACAGACTATCCAAAACTCCCGTGGTGAAAGGAATTATCCCTCCCCACTACATAAACTGAACATTCCTGAGAGCACTACCTCCTGGCTGGAATGCAGACTAGTTTAAGACAGATGTGCCATCTCAGTTTGCACACTCCATGTGATGATGAATCAACCACATCCTACAGCAATCTATCCCAACGGTGGCTTACCCAGTCAGCAAACATCTTGCTTTTGTATTTCCAGTATCTCTTTGTCCACAATACAAGCAACTTCAGTCTCGCTTTAGTGATACTGACAAAATCAGCTTGCCCTTACAAGCTGTTATATTTTGACTGATGGCATCTAAATGTTTTTTTCCTTCTAAATGCTCCCCTCCTCCTGTTAATTTCTATGTTCACTGAATTTCCACTAAATATTCCATCCATCCTGTTTTAATAAGCCTGTGGTGCTTTTCTGTTTTGTTTTGTTTTCAATTAGTTTATTTTCTGCGGAATATTTCTTAGAATCTTTTTAGCCATTGGCAGTACCTTTGGAAGGCATTAGTGGAAAATGTAAGGGGGGGAGAAAAATTAAAAAGCGTTGGTGGAGAAGAGCAAGTGCAGTGTGAGTCTCCTCCAGGCAGTACTGGACAGCTCCCTCACACTGGGAGGGATCTCGGTGGGATCCTCACTGCCCCACGGCACAGCCAGCCTTTTCATACCCTTCTGATGGCAAACAAAATCAGCTGTTACCAAATCCCTAAATCTCCTGTTAACAGTGATTACGACCATGGCTCAGGGACCCTGTGCAGAAAGCTCGCAGCAAACAACCTGCAGAAAGCTTCCTTAGAATTTCTCTAGGAGTTAGAGAACAACTCATGACCTGAAGCTACAGCTTTGACATTCCTGCCAGATAATTTACCTGTTAAAAACCCTGCTTACCACTGTACTTGTGGCATTTCCATTACGCCTACTTTCTAAATCACTTTTAAGGGAGAAGATAAGTTCCTAACACACTTTCTCTGCATCATTCACAATGTGGAGACAGTATTTATTTCTTTTGGACTTACCCATCCTCTTACACGGCACGCAACAAAAGATCTGGTCAGAATTGGACATGTATCTCAATTTGGATCTCATCATTCAGTCCTTTAACACACAATGAGTCATCTCCATCTTCTTAAAACCACATCTCTGAAAAATTAGAAAATTGCTGCTTCAGTGGACAGAACATTTTATCGCTGTAACCTTAAAATACTGACAAATAAAGTCTATGCACAATTACAGCTTTCCCAAGTCTTTGGAGAAGGAAGGAGCAACAATCTGTGCAAACTCCAATGAAGTATTCCTAAGAGCTATACGGGGAAAGGTTTGCTTTCAAACACGAATCTTTTTGCAGAAAAAGAAAGGCTAAAATAGTTCATGTCAACCTTCCTTGCAACGGACATGGCTTGCTGGCAGCTGATTGGGGATTTGAAAAATACAGATGAATAAAAACATCTTCTAGTCAGATCTTGTACAACTTAAGTCAAATAGTCATGAACAGTGTAAAGTCAAGACTGTTAAAAATATATTTGCAGTTTTTCAAAGATGAAGACCACTTCTTTTTAAAAGGTATTTAGTTTTCTGAAGACATAAACTAGGGTCAGAAAGACAAGTGCTTTGCAGGGCTTCTCCACACAAAAATCTTCTACTATTCATGCAAGTGCTACTTACTAAATGTCATAACTTACTAATTGTAGGTTAAAGCAGTATAAACTTCCTGCTGCACCTCCAAATGTACGCTTATAATTACTCCTTTGTGAAATGGGAGAAATGATAGTTTTAACAATGTAATTTATGTTCGAAATAGACACTGTACTTCAGAAAGTAACGGTGTAAAAAGATCACATACGAAAGGGAAATATTTACAGTGGTATAAATGTTATAACTGAATGAAGCTGCAGGGATCAAAGGCACGATGAAGGATGAAGGGTAACCAAGGCACTGTACTCTGCTGAGTTAGTCAGTTGAGCTTCTGCAACTGCTCATGGGCATTTTTAATTCACCCTAATTTTGGAAAATGACAAGTTAAAATCAATAATTATTTCATGAGTAAATACTTAATTGCTTATTTATTATTATTATTATTTTACATATTGCTGCTAGTGCAGGAGGTTGGGGAAAGAAGAGACAGAGGAAAATATATCACAGTACATATGTGAGAAATGCTTGTTTAAGGAGTTTGAGGTGAGAGAAATGCTAAACAAGACTAATAGAGGGAATGTAAACTGACCCTGAAAATCACCATCTAAAATCTAATTATAACAGGTGAGGATGGTTCTGGGAAAGCAATAATGCCAGCAAAAATAAATTACACCGCGGAACCACCTAAGAATCTCTGCCACTGACCATAACACCTGCTTTCTCTGTAGTAACCCCAGAGAAAAAAAGGGTCCCCAACAGGGAGTCAGTAGAAACGAGAGTGAAGAGCTACACCTCAGTAAGTTTAAGAAAACATTTGACCAAACCCAAATTTATTCTCTTAAGCACTGCCATCATTTCCCACTCGTGTTCTATGAACTCCAATCTCGGCTCAAGGGAAACGACTTTTCCTTAGTTTACAAGGCAGGCATGTCTGAAAGATAAATATCAATCCAGGGTGGAAAGAAAGACTCCAGTTTAAGCAAAGGAAATAAAGGCCAAGCTTTCAGCCATTTTGTGTGGCAGTTTCCAATGCCCCTGTACGGAGCCGATCGTGTCAGTGTCTCAAGGTCCCCAGAGACAGTAATCTTATGTGTTCAGAGAGGCTTTAGTTCATGCAAGGTCAGAGTAATTGTGCATGATTAATGGTTTATCTCTTCCTGAAAGCCTTACACAAAGGCTCCAAACCAAGTTAGCCGTAATTCCATACTCCTTACAGTCCGCTTAAAGGGGCAGCATCCTATTTCCCGTTCGGGGGGCCAAGCAGGTTGACTTTATCTATCAGAATTGGAAGCGGGCCATATGGCCTTTGAAAGAAGTCCCTCTCCCCCATTCAGCTCCCTAGGAAACATGAATACACTGTAAAATAAAATATATTAAAAAAAAAAAAAAACGAAAAAAAAAAAGAAAAAAGTGCAAATTCAGTCTAAAACACACTAAAGTCTGAAAAAAAGACTTCTCTCTAATAGTACCCAAACCTTTTGCTGTGACATTCTTTGGTTTTCTACAGAATTGCTCCTTATCATATTGCCAGAGCAGTGCACATTAGAATCACCTTAGAATCTCATTTTTATTCTGCAGCCTTATTTTGTTACAAAAAGGATCATTTTTAATCAATTACAGCTTTGTGACCATGGGCAGCCAAATAAGATGATTAAATTATTATTTGCAGATAGTGCTCACAGATAGTTCCTCAGGGACTGCTGCAAATTTAGCCTTTTTTTTTTGTTTTCAGAAAGCATTAAAGCAGCCTGATTTCTCTGAATGCATGCTGTCTTTCGCTGGAGATTTTAACTGGCTGTTTGCAGACTATAGAGCATTTGTGAACTGTTCGGTTCAGCTATTCAGTTATACACAGTGTGTAATTGGGCACACAAGTCATATGCTGTTGTTTCTGCTCTCCGAGTGGATGTCCAAAGCCCTTTACCCAAGAGAATAGTGAATAGTTTTGTTCACAGACCAAATCTCCTCGCTCTCCTGTGACTAAGACGTTCAGATCAAACACAACACTCCCTGTGGTTTTACGCGAATGAAAATCCACATACATCAGGTTTGTTCACTAACAGCAAATGACAAGGGACCACAAACATGGATGAATCAAACCAGCAGTCTGAAGTTCAAATATTTTTTTTTTTTGTCCTTGTAAATGTAGTTCCCACCATCAAATCAGACTGAGCTTCACTTTAACTGGGAATGTGAAACATCTTATGTTTTGTTGGCGGGAGGAAAAAGGCATAAAGTCATGACCTCTAATGTTCTGCGCCCAAAGAAAAGGTAAGATCAGACCATGAAATGGACACTGGGCTACAGAACAGAGCATGCCAACTGGGGGAACTGGTAGACACTGGATCTCTTAGAAAGACTTCAGGGAAGTGATGTGGAGTAAAGCTGGAACTTAACTGGAACAGCCTATACTAAGGGTACAGTAGCAAATTTACAGAAGGGAAATGGAATGTCTCTGATCTTAATTAACTCCAAAATTTTGACACTAATATGGTAACGCAAGAGAAAGGTTTAACATCAAGGAAGAGCAAATGAGGAAGAGATTAAAAAAATCAGGGACAGAACTTCAAAACAAATTATGGACACCAAACATAAAAACCAGTATGAAAAAATAAAAAGTTATCAATGCCTTCTTTACTTCCAAATTCATGAAAGGATTAATGGTAATTCAAGGTAATTTTTCCTATCAAGGAAAAAGACAGAGTTCAGAACAAAGGGAAAGCACGTTAAATAACATTTCTGTCAGTAGAGCCCAACTCGGGGTCTGTATGCTAAATCCTCTTTCCCCAGGGAGAAAAGGAAACATCATAAATTATCCAAGCCTGATGGGATCCTGTGCTTGCAGAGGGCTTGGATCACCACCTGCACGTGCAGGAACGGGAATGGCAGTGGTCCTCCTCCTGCAAAAATGGGGGTAGGGGCAATTCCAAAGAGGACCTAGACTCCATGGAAGTCCCATTCGGGTCACCATGAGCTACCTAAATTGAATACCACCAAGTGTGTAGGCCTGATATCTGCCCTAAAGCAGTTCAAAAGTAGCTGAAACAGTTAATCTGTGAAAAAACTAATATTAATCTTGATGTAATTCTGGAGGACAAGGAAGGTTCTGGAGAAAGAGAAGGCAAATAAAGGACCCATCTTTATAAAGCACAACTCAGTAAACTACAAATTACTTCTCTGCACTACCTAGAAAGACGCGAACAAAAATTAAGCAATTTAGAAGTAACTGGAAGGTAATAGGATGATGAAAAACTGTCAATACAGAATGGTCAGGAACAAATTACGTTCCATTTATTATCTTCCCTCTAATGGGGCAATGGTCCCAGTGATTATGAGGGGAAGCATTAGAGGTGATTTACTCTGAAAAGTAAAGTAAAAAAGCAATGCTTTTAATCCTTGCCTACTTAATGTTTTCAAAGCATACAAGGGAAATCAAATGTAAATTAAAATCGCCACAATTTGGGTGTACAGCTATCTAGAAAATCCTCTTAAATTACCAGCAATTTGCTGTCAAACTGACAGGACACTTCCCACGTAGTTGTACGGGGGACCATCTCAGCTCCCGTTTCAGGAGTCATTAGCATAGACAGCCCTTAGAGATACACAGCAACCATTTTGGAAGGTACCATTAAAGTGAAAAATCTCAATAAATTTTGGGGAAAAAAAAAAGATAGATTGTATCAAGATGGAATAAAATAGACAAGTACAAAATGTTCTGCGTATAATAAACAAATTCAGATATGAACAAGTGGCAGCAATATTCAGAGAAGGGTGTCCCACCTACAGTATAACAGAAGCTAAATTTTCATCAACAAGTTGATGTCACCAAAAAAGAAGAAGGGAGAAGGAAGAGAAGACATCTCATCGAGAATATTCTGACAGGTAAGAAATGGAATGTATTTTTCCTTGTAGGTCTTGGCATACAACTGACATCTGGTTCTGGCCACCTCTCTGCAAGACAGCTAGAGACAGACAGGAGACCACCACGAATGATAGGAAGGTTCAAAAACATCACTGAAGTAAAAAGATTGATGAAATTGTATTTATTTTCCATGCAAAAGGGGGAACA